>JAIUJO010000352.1:477500-480000 GCA_023846275.1 Vanilla planifolia
AGAAGGAGAAGAAGAAGATGAAGGAGAAGAAGAAGGAGGAGAAGGAGAAGAAGAATAAGAAGACGAAGAAGGAGCAGAAAAAGAAGAAAAAGACGAAGGACTCTAAGAAGTAATATAAGAAGACGGAGAAGAAGAACAAGAAGGAAGAGGGGGGAGGAGGAGGAGGAGGATTAGAAGAAGAAGAAGAAGAAGAAGAAGAAGAAAAGGAAGAAAAAGAAGAAGAAGAACAAATTGAAGAAGTAGAGGAATAAGAATCAAAAGAAAAAGAAGAATAAGAACAAGAAGTCGGGGAAGTAACAAAAGAAGAAGAAGTAGAAGTAGAAGATGAAGAAGAAGCATAAGAAGAAGAAGAAGAAGCATAAGATGAAGAAGTGGAAGAAGAAGAAACAAGAGAAGAAGAAGAAAAAGATGATGATGATGACGATGACGAAGCAGGAAAAGAAGAAGAAGAAGATGATAAAGAAGATGAAGAAGCAGAAGAAAAAGAAGAAGTTGAAGAAGGAGGAAAGGAAGAAGAAGAAAAGGAAGAGGAAGAAGAAGAAGACAAAGAAGGAGATGAGGAAGAAGAAAGAGAAGAAGAAGAACTAGAACAAATAAAAGAAGAAGTAGAAGAAAAATAAGAAGAGTAATAAAAAGAAGTAGAAAAAGAAGAGGAAGATAAGGAAGAAGAAGATGAAGTAAAAGAATTGGAAGAAGAAGAAGAAGAAGAAGAAAAAGACGATGAAGAGGAAGGAGAAGGGGAAGAAGAAGTAAAAGAAGAAAAAGGAGAAGGAGAAAATGGAGAAGAAGGTGAGGGAGAAGAAGAAGAAGAAGAATCAAAAGAAGAAGAAGAAGAAAAAGACGAAGAAGTAGTAGTAGTAGTAGAAGAAGAGGAAGACGAAGAAAAAGAAGAAGCAAATGAGGAAGAAGGAAAAGAAGAAGAAGCAGAAGAATTGGTAGAAGAAGAAAAAGATGATGATGAAGAAGAAGAAGAAGATGAAGAAGAAGAGGAACAAGAAGAAGAAAAAGAAGAACAAGAAGAATAACAATAGCAATAATGATAATAATAATAAGAAGATGAAGAAAAAGAAGAAGAAGAAGAAGAATTAGAAGAAGAAGAAGAAGAGGAAGAAGAAGAGGAGGAAAAAAGAAGAAAACAAAGAAAGCGAAGAAGAAGAACAAGAAGAAAAAGAAGAAGAAGATGATGAAGAAAAAGAAGAAGGAGAAGAAAAAGGATGAGGAAAAGGAGAAGAAGAAGAAGAAGAAGAAGAAGAAGAAGAAGTAGATGAAGAAGATATATGAGAAGTAGGGGGAGGAGGTGGAGGAGAAGAAAAAGAAGGACAAGAAAAAGATGAAGAAGAAGAAGAAGAAGAAGAAGAAGAAGAAGAAGATGATGATAATGATGACGTAGAAGAAGAAGAAGTAGAAGAATAAGAAGCAAAAGGAAATGAAGAAGAAGTAAAAGAAGAAGAAGGAGGAGGAGGAGGAGGAGGAGGAGAAGAAGAATAAGAAGAAGACGAAGGAGAAGAAGGAGAAGAAGAAGAAGAGAAGAAGAAGAAGAAGAGGAATAAGAAAAAGAACAAGGAGAAGGAGAAGAAGAAGAAGAAGCAGAAAAAGGAGAAGAAGTAGAAGAAGAACAACAAGAATAAGAAGATGACGATGAAAAGAAGAAGTAGAAGAAGAATAAGACGAGGAGGAAAAAAAAGGAGAAGAAGAAGAGGGGACAAGAAGAAGAAGGAGAAGAAGAAGAAGAAGAAAAAGATGGAGAAGAAGGAGGAGGAGGGGCAGATGGAGGAGGAGTAGTAGAAGAAAAAGAAGATGATGATGAAAAAGTAGAAGCTAAAGCAAAAGAAGAAGAAGAAGAAGAAGAAGAACAAGGAGAAGAAGAGGAAGCAGTAGAAGAAGGAGAAGTGGTGGAAGGAGGAGGTGGAGGAGGAGGAAAAGAAGTAGGAGAAGGAGAAGAATAACAAGAAGAAGAAAAAGTAGAAAAAGAAGAAATAGAAGTCAAAGAAGAAGAAGAAGAAGAAGAATTAGAAAATGAAAAGGAAAATAAAAGAACAAGAAGAAGAAAAGAAAGAAAAAATAGGAGAAGAAGAAGAATAAGAAGAAAAGGAAGAAGAAGAACAAGAAAAAGAAGAAGAAGAGTAGGAAGAAGAAGAAGAAGATAAAGAAGAAGAAAAGGAAGGAGAAGAAGAAGAAGAAGAAGAAAGGGGAGAAGAAGAAGAGGAAGAGCAAGAAGAAGAAGCAGAAGAAGAAGAAGAAGAAGAAGAAGAAGGAGGAGGAGAAGAAGAGGAAGAAAAAGATGAAGAAGAGGAAGAGGAAAAAGAAGAAGAAGAAGAAGCAGAAGAAGAAGAAGAAGAAGCAGAAGGAAAAGATGAAGAAGAAGAAGAAGGAGAAGAAGAAGAAGGAGAAGAAGAAGGATAAGAATTAGAAGAAGAAGAAAAAAAAGAAGAAGAAGAAGAAGAAGAAGAAGAAGAAGAATAAGAAGCAAGAGAAGAAGAAGAAGATGAAAAATACGAAG
>JAIUJO010000708.1:0-7500 GCA_023846275.1 Vanilla planifolia
CTTCCCCTTTTTCTCCTCCTTATTCTCCTCTTCTTCTACTTCTTCTTCTTCTTCTTCTTTGTCTTCTTCTTCCTCTTATTATTATTATTATTATTAATTTTATTATTTTCCCCTTCTTCTTCTTCTTCTTCCACTTCTTTTTCTTCTTCATTTTCTTCTTCTTCTTCATCTTCTTCTTGTTCTTTGGCTACTCCTTTTTCTTCTTCTTCTCCTCCATCTGCTTCTTCTTCTATTACTTCTCCTTCTTCTCCCATTGCTCTTATTCTTCTCCTTCTTCTTCTTCTTATACTTCTTTTTCTTGATGTTGTTCTTCTCTTTTTTCTTCTTCTACTTCTTCTTCTTCCCCTTATTATTATTCCAATTATTATTATGATGATGATTATTATTATTTTTATTATTATTATTATTATTATTATTTGTCTTCCTCTTTTTCTTTTTCTTTTTCTTTTTCTTCATCTTCCTCTTCTTCGTCTTCTTCTTATTCTCTTCTTCTTCATGTTCCTCTCCTTCTTCTTCTTCTTCTCCTTCTTCTTCTTCTTCTTCTTCTTCATCTTCTACTTCTTCTTCTTCTTCATCATCATCATCATCTTCTTCTTCTTCTGCTCAACCTTCTTCTTCTACTTTTTCCTCTCCTTCTTCTTCTTCTTATCGTTCTTCTTCTCCTTCTTCTCCCACTATTCTTATTTTTCTCCTTCTTCTTCTTCTTATTTTACTTCTTCTTCTTGTTCTTTTTCTTTTTATTCTTCTACTTCTTCTTCTTCTACAACTTATTGTTATCACTATTATTATTATAATTATTATTATTATTACAATTATTATTGTTGTTTGTCTTCCTCTACTTCTTTTTCTTCTTCTTCTTCTTCTTCTTCTTCCTCTTCTCTATCTTCTTATTCTTCTTCTTCTTCTTCTTTTTCTCCTTCTTCTTATTCTTCTTTCTCTTCACCATCTCCTTCTCCTTCATCTTCTTCTTCTTCAACTTCTTCTTCTTCTTCTACTTCTTCTTATTGCTATTATTATTATTAATATTATTATTATTAATATTATTATTATTAATATTATTAATATTATTATTATTATTACTATTGTTATTTTTCTTCTTCTTCTTCTTCTTCTTATTCTTCTTCCTCTTCTTCTTCCACTTCTTCTTCTTCTTCTTCTTCGTATCATTCATCATCATCATCTTCTTCTTCTTCTTCCTCTTTTGTTACAATTACCTCTTCCTCTATTTTTTTCTCATCTTTTGCTTCTTCTTCTTCTTCAACTTTTACTTCTTCTTTTTATTTTTCTTCATCGTCTCCTTCTCCTTCTTCTTCGTCTTCTTCTCCTTCTCCTTCTTCTTCTTCTTCTACTTCTTCTTCTTCTTTTTTCTTCTTCTTCTTCATCTTCGTATTCTTAGCCTTCTTATTCTTCTTCTTCTTCTTCTTCGTTTTCTTCTTCGGCTTCTTCTGTTTCTTTTACTACTTCTTCATCTTCTTCTTCCTCTCCTTCTTCTTCATCTTCTCCATCTTCTACTTCTTCTTCCTCTTCTTCTTCTTCTTTTTCTACATTTTCTTCTTTTCTTCTTCTTCTTATTCTTCTTCTTCTCCTTCATCTCATTCTTTTTCTTCTTCTTCTTCTTCTTCTTCTTCTTCTTCTTCCTCCTCCACTTTTTCTTCTGCTTCGTATTCTTCTCCTTCTTCTTCTTCTTCTTCTTCATCTTCCTCTTCTTCTTCTTCTTCTTCCTCCTCCCTTTCTTCTTCCTCATATCTTTTTTCTTCTTCTTCTTCTTCCAATTTCTCTTCTTCTTCTTCATCTTTTATTTTTCCTTCTTCTTCTTCTTCTTTTTCTTCTTCTTCTTCTACTTCTTCTTCTTCTTGTTCATCTTTCATTCCTTCTTCCTTTTCTTCACCTTCTTCTTCTTCAACTTCTTCTCTTCATCTTGGTTTTTTATCTTTTTCTTCTTCCTCTTCTTTTTTTCTTCTTCTTCTCCTTCTTCTTCTTCAACTTCTTCTTATTCATCTACTTCTTCTTCTTCTTCTTCTTCTTCCTCTTCTCTTCTTCTTCTTCCTCTTCTTCTTCTTCTTCTTCTACTTCTTTTCCTTCTTCTTCTTCTTCTTCTTCTTCTTTTCTTCTTCTTCTTCTTCTTCTTCTTCTTCTTCTTCTTCCTCTTCTTTTTCCTCTTCTTCTTCTTCTTCTTCTTCGTCTTCTCTTCTTCTTCCTCTTCTTCTTCCTCTTCTTCTTCCCTCTTCTTCTTCTTCTTCTTCTTCCCTTGCTTCTTCTTTTACTTCTTCCTTCTCTCCCTTTTTCTTTTCTTCTTCCTCTTCTTCATTTTTCTCCTTCTTCTTCTTCAACATCTTCATGTTCTTCTTCTTCTTCTTCTTCTTCTTCTTCTTCTTCTTCTTCTCTTCTTCTTCTTCATGTTTATTCTTCTTCTTCTTCTTCTTCTTCTTCCTCTTCTCCTTCTTCTTCCTCTTCTTCTTCTTCTTCCTCTTATTTTCTTCTTCTTCTTCTTATTCATCCTCTTTTTCTTCTTCTTCTTCTTCTTCACCGTCTTCTTATTCTTCTTCTTCTTCTTCTTCTTTGTCTTTTTTTTTTTCTTCATCTCATTCTTGTTTTTCTTCTTCTTTGTCTCCTCCATCTTCTTCTTTTGCTTCTCTTCTTCTCTCCTCGTTCTTTTTCTTCTTCTTCCTACTACTTCATCATCTTTTTCATCTCCTTTTTCTTCTTCTTTTTTCTTATTCTTCTACTCCTTCTTCTTCTTCTTCTCCTTCTTCCTCGTCTTCTTCGTCTTCTTCTTCTTCTTCTTCTACTTCTTCTTCTTCTTTTTCTTCTTTTTCTTCTTCTACTACTTCTTCTTTTATCTTCTTCATATTAAAGTTATTATTATTACTTTTGTTGTTACAATTATTATGATAATTATTATTATCGATCTACTTCTGTTCTTCATCGTCATCATCATCATCATCTTCTTCTTCTACTTCTTCTTCTTCCTCTTCTTCTTCTTCTTCTTTCTTCTTCTTTCACTTCTTTTTAATTCTTCATCCCCTTTTTCTTCACCATCTTTTTCTTCTTCTTCTACTGCCTTTTCTCTTCTTCTTAATTTTTTTCTTCTTCTTCCTTCATCTTCTCCTACTCCTTCATCATCATCATCTTCTTCTTCTTCTTAATATTATTTTTATTACTATTATTTTTATTATTCTTATTATTATTATATTTTCTTCACCATCATCTTCTTCTTCTTCTTCTTTTTCTTCTTCTTCTTCTTCGTCCTCTTCTTCTTCTTCATCTTCATCATCATCATCGTCATCTTCTTCTTCTTCTTCTTCTTCCTCTTTTTCTTTTTCTTCTTGTTCTTTTTCTTCTTCTTCTACTTCCATTTCTTGTTCTTCTTCTTCTTCTTCTTCTTCTACTACTACTACTTCTTCTTCTTCTTCTTATTTCTCCATCTTCTTCGTCTCCAACTTCTACTTCTTCTTTTTCATGTTGTTCTTGTTCTTGTTCTTCTTTTACTTCAACTTCTTTTTCTTCTACCACTTCTTCTATTTCTTCTTCTTCCTCCTCGTTTTCTTCATCTTCGTATTTTTCACATTCTTATTCTTTTTCTTCTTTTTCTTCTTCCTCTTATACTTCTTCTTCTTCTTCCACTTTTTCCTCTTCTTCTTCTTCTTCCTCCTCTTCTTCTTCATCTTGTTATTCTTCTTGTTTTTCTTCTTTTTCTTCTCTTTTTCTTCTTTTTCTTCTTCTTCCTTCTTCTCATTCTTCTTCTTCTTCTTCTTCCTCTTCTTCTTCTTCTTCTCTTCCTCTTCCTTTCTTCTTCCTCATATTCCTTTTCTTCTTCTTCTTCTTCCAATTTCTCTTCTTCAACTTTTTCTTCTTCTCCTTCATCTTTTATTTATCCTTCTTCTTCTTCTTCCTCCTCTTCTTCTTCTTCTTCTCCTTCTTCATCTTCTACTTCTTCTTCTTCTTATTCATCTTTCATTCCTTCTTCTTTTTCTTCACCTTCTCCTTCTTCTACTTCTTCTTCTTCATCTTGGTTTTTTTCTTTTTCTTCTTCCTCTTCTTTTTTTCTTCTTCTTCTCCTTCTTCTTCTTCAACTTCTTCTTATTCATCCTCTTCTCTTCCTTCTTCTCCTTCTCCTTCTTCTTCTTCTTCTTCTTCTTCTTCTCCTCCTTCTCCTTCTTCTTCTTCTTCTTCTTCTTCTTCTCCTTCTTCTTCTTCTTCTTCTTCTTCTCCTCCTCCTCCTCCTCCCTCCTCCTTCTTCTTCTTCTTCTCCTCCTCCTCCTACTCTTTTTCTTCTTCTTCTTCTTCTTCTTCTTCTTCTCTTCTTCTTCTTCCTTCCCCTTCTTCTTCTTCCTCTTCTTCTGCTTCCTCTTCTTCCTATTCTTCTTCTTCTTCTTCTTCTTCTTCTTCTTCTTCTTCCTCTTTCTCTTCTTATTCCTCTTCTTCTTCTTGTTCCTCTTCTTCTTCTTCTTCCTCTTCTTCTTCCTCTTCTTCTTTTCTTCTTCTTCTTCTTCTTCAAAATCTTCTTCTTCCTCTTCTTCTTTTTCTTCTCTTCTTCTTCTTCTTCTTCTTCTTCTTCTCTTCTTCTTCTTCCTCTTCTTCTTCTTCCTCTACTTCCTCTTCTTCTTCTTCTTCTTCTTCTTCTTCTCTCTTCCTCTTCTTATTCCTCTTCTTCTTCTTCTCTCTTCTTCTTCTTCTTCCTCTTCTTCTTCCTCTTCTTCTTCTTCTTGTTCTTCTTCTTCCCTTGCTTCTTTTCTACTCCTTCCTCCTCTCCCTTTTTCTTCTCTTCTTCCTCTTCTTTCATCTTCTCCTTCTTCTTCTTCAACATCTTCATGTTCTTCTTCTTCTTCTTCTTCTTCTCTTCTACTTCTTTCTCTTCTTCTTCTTCATCTTTTACTCTTCTTCTTCTTCTTCTTCTTCCATTTTCTCCTTCTTCTTCCTCTTCTTCTTCTTCTTATTTTCTTCTTCTTCTTCTTCTTATTCATCCTCTTTTTCTTCTTCTTCTTCTTCTTCATCCTCTTCTTATTCTTCTTCTTCTTCTTTTCTTCTTCTTCTTCTTCTTCTTCTTCTTTGTCTACTTCTTTTTCTTCATCTCATTCTTCTTTTTCTTCTTCTTTGTCTTCTCTAACTTCTTCTTTTACTTCTTCGTCTTCTTCCTCGTTTTACCCTTCTTCATCTTCTTCTCCTTGTTCTTTTTCTTCTTCTTCTGCTACTTCATCATCTTTTTCTTCTTATTTTTTTCTTCTTTTCTTTTTTCTTATTCTTCTACTCCTTCTTCTTCTTCATCATCTCCCCTTCTTCTTTCTTCTTCTTCTTATTCTTCTTCTTCAACTTCTTCTTCTTCTTTTTCTTCTTTTTGTTCTTCTACTTCTTCTTCTTTATCTTCTTCATATTATAGTTATTATTATTATTACTATTATTATTATTATTACTTTTGTTGTTATAATTATTATGATAATTATTATTATCGATCTACTTCTTCTTCTTCACTGTCATCATCATCATCTTCTTCTTGTACTTCTTCTTCTTCCTCTTCTTCTTCTTCTTCTTCTTCTTCTTCTTCTTTCTCTTCTTCTAATTCTTCATCCCCTTCCTCTTCACCATCTTTTTCTCTTCTTCTTCTACTACTGCCTTTTTCTTCTTCTTAATTTTTTTCTTGTTCTTCTTCATCTTCTCCTACTCCTTCTTCATCATCATCATCTTCTTCTTCTTCTTCTTCTTCTTCTTCTTCTTCTTCTCTTCTTCTTCTTCTTCCTCTTCCTCTTCTTATTCCTCTTCTTCTTCTTCTTCCTCTCTTCTTCTTCTTCTTCCTCTTCTTCTTCTTGTCCTTCTTCTTCTTCTTCCCTTGCTTCTTCTTCTACTTCTTCCTCCTCTCCCTTTTTCTTCTCTTCTTCCTCTTCTTCATCTTCTCCTTCTTCTTCTTCTTCTCCTTCTTCTTCAACATCTTAATTTTCTTCTTCTTCTTCTTCTTCTTCCCTTCTACCTCTTTCTCTTCTTCTTCTTCATCTTTTATCTTCTTCTTCTTCTTCTTCTTCTTCCTCTTCTCCTTCCTTCTTCCTCTTCTTCTTCTTCTTGTTATTTTCTTCTTCTTCTTCTTATTCATCCTCTTTTTCTTCTTCTTCTTCTTCTTCTTCATCGTCTTCTTATTCTTCTTCTTCTTCTTTTCTTCTTCTTCTTCATTGTCTTCTTCTTTTTCTTCATCTCATTCTTCTTTTTCTTCTTCTTTTGTCTTCTCTATCTTCTTCTTTTACTTCTTCGTTTTCTTCCTCGTTTTACCCTTCTTCATCTTCTTCTCCTTTTTCATTTTCTTCTTCTTCTGCTACTTCTTCATCATCTTTTTCTTCTCATTTTTCTTCTTCTTCTTTTTCTTATTCTTCTACTCCTTCTTCTTCTTCTACTTCTTCTTCTCCTTCTTCTTCGTCTTCTTCTTCTTATTCTTCTTCTTCAACTTCTTCTTTTTCTTCTTTTTCTTCTTCTTCTTCTTTCTTTATCTTCTTCATATTATAGTCATTATTATTATTATTACTTTTGTTGTTATAATTATTATGATAATTATAATTATCGATCTACTTCTTCTTCTTCACCATCATCATCATTATCTTCTTCTTCTACTTCTTCTTCTTCTTCCTCTTCTTCTTCTTCTTCTTCTTTCTCTTCTTCTAATTCTCCATCCCCTTCTTCTTCACCATCGTTTTCTTCTTCTTTTTCATCTTCTCTTACTCCTTCATCATCTTCTTCTTCTCCTTCTTACTATTATTTTTATTACTTTTATTTTATTATTCTTATTATTATTATATTTTCTTCACCATCATCTTC
The DNA here is from genome assembly GCA_023846275.1 of Vanilla planifolia. Lineage (NCBI taxonomy): Eukaryota > Viridiplantae > Streptophyta > Magnoliopsida > Asparagales > Orchidaceae > Vanilla > Vanilla planifolia. The sequence continues at coordinate 6,796 of JAIUJO010000708.1, forward strand.
TTCTTCTTCTTCTTTTTCTTCTTCTTCTCCTTCGTCCTCTTCTTTTTCTACTTCTTCTTCTTCTTCATCTTCATCATCATCTTCTTCTTCTTCTTCTTCCTCTTCTTCTTTTTTTTTCTTTTTTCTTTTTCTTCTCTTCTTCTCTCTTTTCTTCTTCATCATCTACTTCTTCATCTTCTTCTTCTTCTTATTATTCTTCTTATTCTTCCTGTGCTTCTTTTTCTTCATATTCCTATCATTCATCTCTTTTTCTTCTCCTTCTTCTTCTTCTTCTTCCTGTTCTCTTCTACTTCTTCTTCTTCTACATCTTCTTCTTCTTCTTCTACTCCTTTTTTTCTTCCTCTTATTATTATTATTATTATTATTATTATTATTACTCTTCTTCTTCTTGTTCTTTTTCTTCTTTTTGTTCTATATCTTCTTCTTCTTCTTTTTTTCATCTTTTCTTCTTTTCTTCTTCTTCTTCTTCTTCTTTTTCTTCATCTTCTTATTCTTCTTGTTCTTTTCCTTCTTCCTCTTCTTCTTCTTCTACTTCTTCTTCCTCTTCCTTTTCTTCTTCTTCTTCTTCTTCTTCTTTTCTTCTCCCACTTCATCTAATATTACTTCTTATTTTTTCTTCTTCTTCTTCTTCCTCTTCTTCTTCTTCTGCTTCTTCTCCTTCTTATTTTTCATCTTCTTTTTATTCTTCTTGTGGTTCTTCTCCTC
>JAIUJO010000708.1:12500-17500 GCA_023846275.1 Vanilla planifolia
TTCTGGTCCTTCTTTTTCTTCTTCTCCTTCTTCTTCTTCTTCTTCTTCTTCTTCTTCTTCTTCTCCTACTTGTTGTTCTTCTCCTTTGTCTTGTTCCTCTTCTTCTTCTTCTTCTTCTTAATCTTCTTCTTCTTCTTTTGCTTCTTCTTTTTCTTCGTTATCTTCTTCTTCTTCTTTTTCTTCTTCTTCTTGTTCTTCTACTTCTTCTTCTTCTTATTCTTCTTCTTGTTGTTCTTCTTCTTCTTCTTTTTCTTCTTCCTCTTCTTCTCCCTCTACTTCTTAGTCTTTTTCTTCTTGTTATTCTTGTTCTTCTTTTTTTTTTCTTCCAATTCATCTAATATTACTTCTTCCTCCTCCTCCTCCTCGTCTTCTTCTTCTTCTTCTTCTTCTTCTTCTCCTTCTTCTTCTTCTTCTTCTTCTTGAGGTTCTTCTCCTTCGTCTTCTTCTTCCTCTGTTCTTATTCACTTTTCTCTCCTTCTTTTTCTTCTTCTCATTCTTCTTCTTTTTCTTTATTTACATCTTCTTCCATTATTGTTTTCATTTTTCATCATCATCATCATCAACTTCTTCTTCTCCTTCTTCTTTGCCGTCTTCTTCTTCTTCTTCTTCTTCCACATCATCATCTTTTTCCCCTTCTTCTTCTAGTTCCACTTCTCCTTCTTCTTCTTTTTCTACTACTTATTTTTTCTTTTTATTCATCTTCTTCTTCTCCAACTTCTGCTTCTTCTTTTACATGTTGTTCTTCTTCTTGTTCTTGTTTTCCTTTTACTTCTACTTCTTCTATTTCTTCTTCTTCTTCCTCCTCTTCTTCTTCATCATCGTATTCTTTAACTTCTTATTTTTTTCCTTCATCATCTTCTTCTTCTTCTTCCACTTTTCCACTTCTTCTTCTTCTTCTTCCACTTCTTCCTCTGCTTGTTATTCTTCCTCTTCTTGTTCTTCTTCTTCTTCTTCTTCTTCTTCTCCTTCTTCTACTTATTCTTCTTCTTGTTCTTCATCTCCTTCTTTTTCTTCTTCATATTCTTCTTTTTCTTCTTTTACTTCTTCCTCTTCTTCTTCTTCCTCTCCTTTTTTTCTTCTTCTACTACTAATTTTTCATCTTCTTCATATTTTTATTCTTCTCCATCTTCTTCTTCTTCTTCTACCTCCTCTTCTTCTTCTATTTCTCATCCTCTCCTCCTTTTTCTTCATCTTCTTCATCTTCCTATCCTTCTTCTTCTTCTTCTACTTGTTCTTCTTCTTGTTGTTCTTCTCCTTTTTCTTGCTTCTCTTCTACTTCTTCTTCTTCTTCTTCTTCTTCTTCTTCTTCTTCTTCTGCTTCTTCTTCTTCTTCTCTTTCTTCTTCTTCTTGTTCTTGTTCTTGTTCTTCTTCTTCTAATTCTTCATCTTCTTCTTGTTCCTCACCTTTTCCTCCTCTTATTCTTCTTCATCTTCTTCTTTTTCATCATCTTCTCCTACTTCTTTTCTAATTCTTTTCTTTTTTCTTCTTCTTCCTCTTCTTCTTCTTCTTCTTCTTCTTCTTCTTCCTCTTCTTCTTCTTCTTCTTCATTTTCTTCTGCTACTTCTTTTGCTTCTTCTTCTTCTTCTTCTTCTTCTTCCTCTTCTTCTTCTTCTACTATGTCTTCTTCTACTTCTTCTTCGTCGCCTTACTCTTATTCTTCTTCTTCTACATTTTTCACTTCTTCTTCTTCTTCTTCTTCTATTCTTCTTCTTCTGCTTCTTCATCTTCCCCTACTCCTCCATCTTCTTCTTCTTCTTCTTCTCCTACTTCGACTTCTTTTCTTCTTTTTCTTCTTTGTCTCCTTGTTCTTCTTCTACTCCTTCTTCTTCTTCTTCATGATCTACTTCCTCTTCTCCTTCTTACACTTCTTTTTCTTCTACATCTTCTTCTTCATCTTCTTTATCTACTTATTATTATTATAACTATTTTTATTATTATTACTATTACCTTTATTGTTATTATTCTTCCTCTACTTCTTCTTCTCCTTCTTCTTTTTCTTCTTCTTCTTCTTCTCCTTCTTCTTCATCTTCTTCTTCCTCATCATCATCTTCTTCTTCTTCTTCTTCTTCTTCTTTTTCTTCTTATTCTTCTTCTTCCCCTCCTTCTTTTTCTTCTTCATCTTCTTCCTTTCCTTCTTTTTTTCTCTTTGCACTTCTTCTTCTTCAAGGTATTCTTCTTTTTATTATTGTTCTTCCTCTTCTTCTTCCTCTTTTTCTTCTTCTTCTTCTTCTTCTTTTTTTCCTCTCATTCTCCTTCTTCTACTACTTATTTTTCTTCTTCGTCTTCTTCTTCTTCTTCTTCTTCTACTTCTTTTTCTTCTTCTTCTTCATCTTCTTCTTCTTCATCTTCTTCCTTTTCTTTTCTTTCTTCTTCCTCTTCTCCTTCTTCTACTTCTTCTTCTTCTTCTTGTTCTTCTTCTTCTTCTTCTTCTTCTTCTCCTTTTTCATCTTCTTCTCCCCCTTCTTCTTCTTCTTCCTCTTCTTCTCCTTCTTCTTTTACTTCTTCTCCTTCTTTTTCTTCTCCTTCTTTGTCTCCTGATTCTTTTGCTTCTTCTTCTTTTACTTCTTCTCCTTCTTCTTCTTCTGCTTCTTCTCCTTCTTCTCCTGCTTCCTCTCCTTCCTCTTCTTCTTCTTCTTCTTCTTCTTCTACTCCTCCTCTTCCTCCTCCTCCTCCTTCATCTTTTTCTTCTTCTTCTTCTCCTTCTTCTTTTTCTTCTCCTTCTTCTTCTACCCCTTCTCCTTCTTCGTCTTCTTCTTCCCCTCCTTGTTCTTCTGCTCCTTCTCCTTCTTCTTCTTCTCCTTCTCCTTCTTCTTCCTCTTCTTCTCCATCTTCCTCTTCTCCTTCTTCTTCATCTCCTTCTTCTTCTCCTCCTTCTTCCTCTTCTCCTTCTTCTTCTTCTTCTTGTTCTCCTTCTTCTTCTTCTTCTTCTCTTCTTCTTCTTCTCTTCTTCTTCTTCTTCTACTTCTTCCCCTTTTTCTTCTCCTTCTTCTTCTTCTTCTCCTCCTTCTTCTTCTCCTCCTTTTCCTTCATCTCCTTCTCCTTCTTCTTCTTCTCCTTCTTCTTCTTCTCCTTCTTCTCCTTCTTCTTCTTCTTCTTCTTCTTCCTCTTCTTCTCCTTCTTCTTCTTCATCTCCTCCTCTTCTTCTTCTTCTTCTCCTTCTTCTTCTACTTCTTTTTCTCCTTCTTCTTCTCTATCTTCTTCTTCTTCTTCTCCTTTTTCTTCTTCTTCTTCTTCTTCTCCTTCTTGTTCTTCTTTGGCTTTTGCTTCTTGTTCTTCTTCTTCTTCTCTTTCCTATTCTTCTTTAACTTCTCCTTCTTCATCTTCTTATCCTTCTTCTCCTTTTTTTTCTCCTTCTTCTTCTTCTTCTTCTTCTTCTTCTTCTGCTTCTTCATCTTCTTCTTCTTCTCCTTCTTCTTTTTCTTCTTCTTCTTCTATTTCTTCACCTTCTTCTTCTTCTCCTTCTTCTTCTCCTTCTTCTTCTTCTTCTTCTTATTGTTATTATTATTATTATTATTATTATTATGATTATTATTCTCCTTCTCCTTCTTCTTCTTCTTATTCTTCTTCCTCTTCTCCTTCTTCTTCATCTTCTCCTACATCTTCTTCTTCTCCTTCTACTTGTTCTTCTTCCTCTTCTTCTTCTTATTCTTCTTCTCCTTGTTCATCATCTTCTTCTTCTACTTCTTCTTTTCTTTCTTCTATTCTTTCTTCTTCTCCTTCTTCTTCTCCATCTTCTTCTCTTTCTTCTTCTCTTTTTCCTTCTTCTTCTTCTCCTTCTTCTTCTTCCTCTTCTTCTCCTTCTCCTTCTTCTTCTCCTTCTTCTTCTTCTTATTCTTCTTCTTATTGTTCTTCTACTTCTTGTTCTCCTTCTTCTCCTTCTTCTTCTTCTTCTTCTTCTCCACCTTCTTCCACTTCTTCTTCTTCTTCTTCTTCGTCTTCTTCTCCTTCTTCTTCTTTTTGTTCTTCTTTTTCTTCTTCTCCTCCTCCTCCTCCTCCTCCTCCTCCTCCTACTTCTTCTTCACTTCCTCTTTCTCTTCTTCTTCCTCTTCTTCTTCTTCTTCTTCTTCCTCTTCCTCTCCCTATTCTTCTTCCTCTTGTTCTTCTGCTTCTTCTTCTTTTTCTTCTTCTTCTCCTTCTTCTACTTCTTCTTCACCATCGTAATCATCATCATCTTCTTCTTCTTCTTCTTCTTCTTCTTCTTCTTCTCCTTCTCCGTCCTCTTCTCCATCTTCTTCTTCTTCTTCTTCTTCTCCTTCTTCTCCTTCTTCTTCTGCTTCTTGTACCTCTTCTTCTTCTTCTTCTTCTTCTTCTTCTTCTTCTTCTTCTTCTTCTTCTTCTTCTTCTTCTTCTTCTTTTCCTTCTTCTTCTTCTTCATCTTCTTCTTCTTCTTCTTCTTCTGCTCCTTCTTCTTCTTCTTCTTCTTCTTCTTCTTCTTCTTCCTCTTCTTCTTCTTCTTCTTCTTCTTCTTCTTGTTCTTCTCCTTCTTCTTCTTCTTCTTCTTTTTCTTCTTCTTCTTCTTCTTCTTCTTCCCCTTCTTCTTCTTCTTCTTCTACTCCTTCCTCCTCTCCTTTTTTCTTTTCTTCTTCCTCTACTTCATCTTTTCCTTCTTTTTCTTCGTCTCCTTCTTCTTCTTAAAAATCTTCATGTTCTTCTTCTTCTTCTTCTTCGTCTTGTTTGTCTTCTTTTACTTCTTCATCATCATCATCTTCTTCTTCTTCTTCTTCTTCTTCTTTTCTACTTCTTCTACTTCTTCTTCCTATCATTCTTCTACTTGTTCTTCTTTTTCTTTTGCTTCTTCTACTTCTTTATCTTCTTCTTGTACTTCTTTTTCTTCTTCTTCTTCTTCTCCTTCCTCTTCTTCTCCTTCTTCTTCTTCTTCTTCTACATCTTCTTTTTCTTTTTATTAATATTATTGTTACTATTATTATTATTACTAATATTATTATTACTATAATTATTATTACTATTATTATTTCTATTATTATTATTATTATTATTA
>JAIUJO010000708.1:22500-30000 GCA_023846275.1 Vanilla planifolia
TCTTCTTCCTCCTCTTCTTCTTTTTTTCTTTTTCTTCTTCTTCTTCTTCTAGTTTAACTTCTTCGTCTTCTTCTTCATTTTCTTTTTCTTCTTCATCATCTTCTTCTTCTTCTTCTTCTTTTTATTCTTCTTATTCTTCCTATCCTTCTTTTTCATCATATTCCTGTCATTAATCTTCTTTTTCTTCTCCTTCTTCTTCTTCCTCTTCTTCTACTACTTCTTCTTCTTCTTCTTCTTCTTCTCCTCCATTTTTTCTTCCTCTTATTATTTTAATTATTGTTATCATAATTGTTATTAGTATTATTATTATTCTTCTTCTTCTTCTTCTTCTTTTTCTTCTTCTTTTTCTTCTTTATCTTCTTCTTCTTCTTCTTTTCATTTTTTTCTTCTTTTCTCCTTCTTCTTCTTCTTCATTTTATCCTTCTTCTACTTCTTCTTCTTCTTCTTTTCCTTCTTGCTCTTCTTCTTCTTCTACTTCTTCTTCCTCTTCCTTTTCTTCTTCTTCTTCTTCTTCTTTTTCTTCTTCTGTTCTTCTCCCCCTTCACCTAATATTACTTCTTCTTCTTTTTCTTCTTCTTCTTCTACTTCTTCTCCTTCTTGTTTTTCTTCTTCTTTTTATTCTTCTTGTGGTTCTTCTCCTCCTCTTTCTATTTCTTCCTCTGTTCTTATTTATCTTCTTCTCCTTGTTTCTCTTCTTCCCCTTCCTCTTAATCTACTTCTTCTTCCCATTATTTTTTCATTTTTCATCATCATCATCATAATCTTCTTATTCTTCTCCTTCTTCTTCTTTTGTTTGCCTTCTTTTTCTTCTTTGCCTTCTTCTTCTTCTTCTTCTTCAACTTTTTCACCTTCTTCTTCCGCTTCCATTTCTTGTTGTTCTTCCTCTTCATCTTCTTCTACTGCTACTACTGCTTCTTCTTCTTCTTATTCTTCATCTTCTTCTGCTCTAACTTCTTCTTCATCTTTTTCATGTCGTTCTTGTTCTTGTACTTGTTCTTCTTTTACTTCAACTTCTTCTTCTTCTACCACATCTTCTTCTACTTCTTCTTCTTCCTCTTTTTCTTCATCTTCGTATTCTTCACTTTCTTATTCTTTTCCTTAATCTTCTTCTTCTTCTTATACTTCTTCTTCTTCCACTTTTTCCTCTTCTTCTTCCTCTTCTTCCTCCTCCTCTTCTTCTTCTTGTTATTCTTCTTCTTCTTTTTCTTTTCCTTCTTTTTCTTCTTCTTCTTCTTCTTCTAATTCATCTTCTTCTTCTTCTTCCTCTTCATCTCTATCTTCTTCTTCTTCTTCTTCTTCATCTCTTCTTCTTTTCCTTCATCTACTTCTTCCTCTTCTTCTTCTTCCTTTCCTTCTAATACTTCTTCTTCTGCTACTTTTTCATCTTCTTCATATTCTTCTTCTTCTTCTTCTTCTTCTTCTTCTATTTCTTCTTCTTCTTCTTCCTCTTCCTCTTCATCTTCATATTCTTCACCTTCTTCTTATTCTTCATCATCTTCTTCTTCTTCTTCCTCTTTTTCTTCTTCTTCTTAATCATCTTCTTCTTCCTCTCCTTCTCCTTCTTCTTCATCTTCTTCTTTTTCTTGTTCTTCTTCTTCTTCTTCTCCTGCTTCTTCTTCTTCTTCTTCTTCTTCTCCTTCTTGTTATTCTTCTTCTTTGTCTTGTTCCTCTTCTTCTTCTTCTTCTTCTTCTTCTTCTTCTTCTTTTGCCTCTTCTTTTTCATCGTTATCTTCTTCTTCTTTTTCTTCTTCTTCTTGTTATTCTACTTCTTCCTCCTATTATTCTTCTTCTTGTTCTTCTTGTTCTTCTTTTTCTTCTTCCTCTTCTTCTTCCTCTACTTCGTAGTCTTTTTCTTCTTGTTATTCTTGTTCTTCTTTTCTTCTTCTTCCATTTCATCTAATATTACTTCTTCCTCCTCCTCTTCTTCTTCTTCTTCTTCTTCTCCTTCTTCTTCTACTACTTTGTCTTCTTCTTGAGGTTCTTCTCCTCCTCCTTCTTCTTCTTCCTCTATTCTTATTCACTTTTCTCTCCTTCTTTTTCTTCTTCTCATTCTTCTCATTTTTCTTCATTTACTTCTTCTTTCGTTGTTGTTTTCATTTTTCATTATCTTCTTCTTCTTCTTCTTCTTGTTCTTCTTCTTCTTCTTCTTTGCCTTCTTCTTCTTTATCTTCTTCATCTTCTTCTTTTTCTTCTTCTTCATCCACATCATCATCTTTTTCCTCTTCTTCTTCTACTTCCACTTCTCCTTCTTGTTCTTCTTTTTTAACTACTTCCATTTTCTTTTTATTCTTCATCTTTTTCTTCTCCAACTTTTCCTTCTTCTTTTACATATTGTTCTTTTTCTTGTTCTTGTTTTCCTTTTACTTCTACTTCTTCTATTTCTTCTCCTTCTTCTTCCTCTTCTTCTTCGTCTTCGTATTCTTTACCTTCTTATATTTGTTCTTCATCTTCTTCTTCCACTTCTTCCACTTTTTCCACTTCTTCTTCTTCTTCTTCCTCTTCTTCCTCTTCTTGTTATTCTTCCTCTTCTTGTTCTTTTTCTTCTTCTTCTTCTTCTTTTTCTTTGTCCCATTCTTCTTCTTCTTCTTCATTTTCTTCTGTTGCTTCTTTTTCTTCTTCTTCTTCTTCTTTTTCTTCCTCTTCTTCTTCTTCTCCTATGTCTTCTTCTACTTCTTCTTCCTCTTATTCTTATTCTTCTTCTTCTACATTTTTCTCTTCTTCTTCTTCTTCTTCTCTTCTTCTTCTTCAGCTTCTTCTGCTTCTTCATCATCCCCTACTCCTCCATCTTCTTCTTCTTCTACTTCTCCTTCTTTAACTTTTTTTATTCTTCTTCTTTGTCTCCTTGTACTTCTTCTACTCCTTCGTCTTCTTCATGATCAACTTCCTCTTCTCCTTCTTGTACTTCTTCTTTTTCTTCTGCTTCTTCTTCTTCATCTTCTTTATCTACTTATTATTATTATAACTATTGTTATTATTATTTTTATTATCTTTATTGCTATTGTTCTTCCTCTACTTCTTCTTCTCCCTCTTCTTGTTCTTCTTCTTCTTCATCTTCTTCACCTTCTCCTTCTTCTTCGTCTTCTTCTTCATCTTCTTCTTCTTCTTCTTCCTCCTCCTCCTCCTTTTCTTCTTATTCTTCTTCTTCCCCTCCATCTTTTTCTTCTTCTTCATCTTCCTTTTCTTCTTCTTTTTTTCTCTTTCTTCTTCTTCTTCTTCTAGGTATTCTTCTTCTTATTGTTGTTCTACATTTTCTTCTTCCTCTTCTTCTTCTTCTTCTTTTTCTTCTTCTTCTTTCTCTCATGCTATGCTTGTTTTTCTTCTTCTTCTTCCTCTTCCTCTTCTTCTTCGTCTTCTAATTCTACTTCTTCTTCCTCTTCTTCTCCTTCTCCTACTATTAATACTACTAATTCTTCCTCCTCTTCTTTTTCTTCTTCTACTACTTTTTCTTCTTCATCATCTTTTTCTTCTTTTTGTCCTTCTTATTCTTCTTCTGCATCATCTTCATATTCTCCTTCTTCTTCTTCTTCTGCTCATCTTTTCTTTTTCTTCTTCTTCTTCTTCTTCTTCCTCTTTTGTGTTTTCTTCTCCTCCTCCATCTTCTTCTTCTTCTACTTCTTCTTTTTCTTGTTCTTCTCATTTTCCTTCTTCCTCATCTACTTCTTCTTCTTGTTCTTGTTCTTCCACTTCTTTTTCTTCTTGTTCTTCTTCTTCTTCTTCATCTTCTTCTACATCTTCTTTCTCTTCTTCTTCTTCATCTTCTTATTCTTTTTCTTCTTTATCTTCATCATCCTTTCCATCTTCATCTTCCTCTCCTTCTCCTTCTTCTACTTCTTCTTGTTGTTGTGCTTAATTTTCCTCTTCTTCTTCTTCTTCTACTACTATTACTACTACTTCTTCTTCTTCTCCTTCTTCTTCTTCTTCTTCTTCTTCTCCTTCTTCTTCTACTTCCTCTACTTCTTTTTGTTCTTCTCCTTTTTCTTCTTCTTCTTATACTTATTCTTATTCCACTTCGTCTACCTCTTCTTCCTATTCTTCTTTTTGTTTTTTTTTATTATTACCATTTTTATTTTTATTATTATTACCATTATTATTATTATTATTATTATTTTGTACTTCTTATTCTTCTTCTTATTGATATTCTTCTTCCCTCTCCTCCTCTTCTGCTTCTTCTTCTTCTTCTTCCTTTACTTCTTCTTCTTCTCCTTCCATCACCTCCTCCCCCTCCACCTCCTCTTTTTCTTCTCCTTCTCCTTTGCCTTGTTTCTCTTCCACTTCTTCTTCGTCTTCTTCTTCTTCTTCTTCTTTTTCTTCTTATTCTTCTTCTTCTTATTCCTCTACTACTTTTTCTTCTTCTTCTTCTACTACTTCTTCTTTCTCTTCTTCTTCTTCATCTTCTTCTTTTTCTTTTCTTCTTCATCATCTCCAACTTCTGCTTCTTCTTCTTCTTCTGCTTGTTCTTCCTCTGTTTCTCTTCTTCTTCTTCTTCTTCTTTTTCATCTTCTTTTTCTCCTTCTTCTTCTCCTTCTTCTTCTTCTTCTCCTTCTTCTTCTACTTCTTCTTCTCTTTCTTTTTCTTCTCCTTCTACTTCTCCTGCTTCTTCTTCTTTCACTTCTTCTCCTTCTTCTTCTGCTTCTTCTCCTTCTTCTTCTTCATCTTCCTCTTCTTCTCCTGCATCTTCTTCTTCTTCTTCTTCTTCTTCTTCTTATTCTTCCACTCCCAATTCTTCCTTGTTTTCTTCTTCTTCTTCTTCTTCTTCAACTTCCTTTCTTTGTTCTTCTTCTCCTTTTTCTACCTCATTTTCTTCTTCTACTACTACTTCTACTTCTTCTTCTTCTTCCTCCTCTTCCTCTTCTTCTTCTTCTTCTTTTTCTTCTTCTTCTGCTTCTTCCTCTTCTTCTTCTTCTACGACTACTAATACTACAAATTCTTTCTCCTCTTCTTGTTTCTCTTGTTCTTTTTCTTCTTCTTCTACTACTATTTCTTCGTCATTATCTTTATCTTCTTTTTGTCCTTCTTCTTCTTCTTCTTCTTCTTCTTCTCCTTCATCTTTTTCTTCTTCTTCTTCTTCTTCTTCTACTTCGTTCTCTTGTTCTTCATCTTCTTATTCTTCTCCTTCATCTTCTTCTTCTTCTTCGTCTTCTTCATGTTTTTCTTCTTCGCCGTCTTCTTCTTTTTCTTCTTCGCTTTCTTCTTCTCCTTCCTCTTCTTCCTCTTCTTTTTCTTCTACTACTTCTACTTCTTGTTGCTCTTCTTCTTCTTCTTCCCTTTTTATTTGTCTTCTTCTTCTACTTTTTCTTCTACTTCATATTTCTCTTCTTCTTCTTCTTCTTATTCATCGTCATCTTCTTCTTCTCCTTCTTCTTCTTCTTTTTTTCTTCTTCTTCTACTTCTTCTCTTTCTTCTTCCACTTCCTCTTAATCTTCCTCTTCTTCTTCTTCTTCTTCTTCATTTTCATCTTCTTTTTCTTCTTTCTCTTATTCTTATTCTTCTTCTTCTTCGTCTTCTTCTTCTTCTTCTTCTACTTCTTCATCTTCTTCTTCTTCTTCATCTTTCTCTTCTTCTTCTACTTCTTCTTCTTCTTCTTCTTCTTGTTCTTCTTCTTCTTCCTCTGTTTCTTTTATTTCTCCTTGTACTTCTTCTACTTCTTCCTCTTCTTCTTCTTCATCTACATCTTCTTCTTTTTCACCTTCTTCTTCAACTTCTTCTGCTTCTACTACTTCTTCTTTTTCTTCTTCTTCTTTTTCTTCTTCTTCTTCTTCAACTTCTTCTTCCTCTTCCATTTCTTCAACATCTTCCTCTTCTGCTTTTTCTTTTCTTCTTCTTCTTCATCCCCTTCTTCCTTCTCTTCTTCTTTCACTTCTCTTTTTTTATGTCTTTTTCTTCTAATTTTTCTTTTTCATTAAATTTTGTCTTCTTCTTCTTATCCTTCTTCTTCTTTTCCTTCTTGTTCTTCTTCTTCTTCATCTCTTTCTTCTTCTTCTCCTTCCTCTTCTACTTCTTCTTCTTCTTCTTTTTTTTCTTCATCTTCCTCTCCTTCTTCTTCTTTTTCTTCTTCTTCTACTTCTCCTTCTTCTCCTTCTCCTTCATCTTCTTGTTCTTTTTCTTCTTCCTCCTCTTCTCCTTCTTCTTCTTCTTCTTCTCCTTCTACTTCTTCCTCCTCTTCTTATTTCTTTTCTTCTTTTTCTTCATCTTCTTCTTCTACATTTTCTTCTTCTTCATCCTTTTCTTTGGCTTCATCTTCTCCTTATTCTCCATCTTTTTTTCTTCTTCTTCTACTCCTTCTTTTTCTTCTTCTTCTTCTCCTTCTTCTTCTTCTTCTTATTCTTCTACTTCTCCTTCTTCTTCATCTTCTTCTTCTTCTTCTTTTTCCAATTTGTCTTCCTCTCCTTCTTCATCTCCTTCTTCTTCCTCTTCTTCTACCTCTTCTTCTTCTACTTCTTCGTCTTCTTCTACTTCTTCTTCTTTTCTTCATCTTCTACTTCTTTATCATCTTCTTCTTCTTCTTCTTTTCTTCTTCTCCTTCACCTTCTTCTTCTTCTTCTTCTTCCTCTTCTTCCTTTTCTTTTTCATCATCATCATCATCATCTTCTTCTTCTTCTTCTTCTTCTTCTTCCCTTTTATCTTCTTCTTCTCCTTCTTCTTCTTCTTCTTATTCTTTTTCTTTTTTGCCTTCTACTTCTTCTCCTTCTACTTCTTCTTTTGCTTCATCTCCTTCTTCTTCCTCTTCTTCTTCTTCTTCTTCTTCTCCTTCGCCTTCTTCTTCTCCTTCTTCTTCTCCTTTTTCATAATCTTCTTCTTCATCTTCTTTTTCCACTTCATCTTCCTCTCCTTCTTCTTCCTCTTCGTCTACCGCTTCTTCTTCGTCTTCTTCTTCTTCTTCTTCTTCTTCCTCTTCTTCTTGTTCTACTTCTTCTTCTTCTTCTTCTTCTTTTTCTTTTTCTTTTTATTCTTCCTCTTCTTCCTTTCTTCATCATCATCATCATCATCTTCTTCTTCTTCTTTTGTTTCTTCTCCTTTACCTTCTTCTTCTTCTTGTTCTTGTTCTTCTTCTTCTTCTTTTTTGCCTTCTACTTCTTCTCCTTCTTTTACTTCTTCTTTTCTTCTTATTCTTCTTCCTCTTCCTCTTCCTCTTCTTCTTCTTCTTTTTCCACTTCTTCATCTTTTTCTTCTTCTACTCGTTTTTTCTTCTACTTTTTCTTCCTCTTCTTCTTCTTCATCTTCTTCTTCTTCTTTTTCTTACTCCTCTTCTTCTTCTTTTTCTACTACTTCTTCTTCATCTTTTCTTCTTGTTCTTCTTCTTCTGCTTCGTATTTATCTTCAATATCTTCTTCTACTTCTCCTTCCTCTTATTCTTCTTATTCTTCTTCTTCTTCTTCTACTTCTTCGTCTTCTTCCTCCTCTTATTCTTCTTCCTCCTCTTCTTCTTCTTTTTTCATCATCTTCTTCTTCATCTTCTTCTTCTTCTACTTCTACTTCTTCCTATTCTTCTTCCTTCTCTTC
>JAIUJO010000708.1:35000-37500 GCA_023846275.1 Vanilla planifolia
TTCTTCTTTTTCTTCTCTTACTAATTCTACTTCTTGTTATTCTCCTTTTCCTTCTTCTTGTACTTCTTGCTCTTCTCTTATTCTTCTACTTCTACTTCTTCTACTTACTCTTCTTCTACTTCTACTACTACAACTTCTTCTTCTTCTTCTTCACCTTTTTCATCTACTTCATCTCCTCCTTCTTCTTCTTCCTCTTCTTTTACTCCTTCTTCTTCTTCTTCTCCTCCTCCTCCTCCATCATCTTCTTCTTCTTCTTATCCTTCTTCTTCATCTTCTTCTTCCTCTTCACCTTCCTCCCCTTCTTCTTCTTCATCTCCTTCTTCTTCTACTACTTCTCCTATTTCTTCTTCTTCTCCTCCTATTTCTTCTTCTTCTTCTTCTTCTGTTTCTTCTTCTGGTTCTTCTTCTTCTTCTTCTTCTTCTCTTCCTCTTATTCTTCTTCTTCTTCTCCTTCTTCTTCTTCCAATTCCACTTGTTTTCTTCTTCTTCTTCTTCTTCTTCTTCTTTTTATTCCTCTTCTTCTTCTTCTTCTTCTTCCTATTCTTCTTCTTCTTCTTATTCTTATTCTTCTTCTACTTCTTCATTTTCTTGTTCTCCTGCTGCTTCTTCTTCTTCCTCCTCTTTTTCTTTTTCTTCTTTTTCTTCTTCATCTTCTTCTTCTTCTTCCTCCACTTCTTTTTCTTTTTCTTTGTCTTCTTCTTCATCATCTCTTTCTTATTTTACTTCTTCTTCTTCATCTTCCTCTTCTTATTCTTCTACTTCTTCTTCTTCTACTTCTTCGTCTTCCTCTTCTTCTTCCTCCTCCTCTTCGTCTTCTTCTACTTCTTCTTTTTCTTCCTCTTCTTCTTCTACTTCTTCCTCCTTTTCTTCTACCTCTTCTTATTTTTCTTCATCTTTTTCTTCAACTTTTTCTTCATCTTCATCCTTTTCTTCTTCTTGTTCTTCTCCACCTTCTTCTTCTTCTTCTTCATTTTTCATCTTGCTCTTCTTCTTCTTTTTCTTCTTCTCCTTCTTCCACCTCTTCTTCTTTTTGTTCTTCTTTTTATTATTCATCCTCTACTACTTTTCCTTCTTCTTCATCTTTTATCTCTTCTTCTTTTTTCTATTTTTTCTTCTTTTTCTTCTTCTACTCCTTCTTCGACTACTTCTTCTTCTTCTTCTTCTTTTCGTCGTCTTCTTCATCTTCTTCTCCTTCTTCTTTTTCTACTTCTTCCTCTTCCACTTCTTCTTTTCTTCTTCTTCTTCTACATCTTCTAACTATTATTATTATTATATTTGTTATTTTTATCATTATTATTATTATTGTTATTATTATTATTACTATTTTTCTATTTCTTCTTCAACTTCTCCGTCTTCTTCCTCTCCTTCTTATACTTCTTTTACTTCTTCATCTCCTTCTTCTTCTTCTTCTTCTTCCCCTTCTTCATCTTTTCCTTCTTCTACATCTTTTTCTTCTCCTTCTTCTTCTTCTTCTTCTTCCTATTCATCTTTTACCACTACTACAACTACTTTTTCTTCTTCTTCACCTTTTTCAACTTCTTCTTCTTCCCTTTCTTCTTTTGCTTCTTCTTCTTCTACTCCATCTTGTTGATATTGTTCTTCTTCTTCTACTTCCTCCTCCTTTTTATCTTCTTCTCCTTCTTCTTCATCTTCTTCTTCTTATTCTTTTTCCTCTTCATTTTCCTCTCCTTCTACTTCTTCATCTTGTTCTTCTTCTTCTTCTTCTTCTTCAACTTCTTCTTCTTCTTCTTCTTCTTCTCCTTTTTCTTCTTCTTTTCTTCTTCTTCTTCTTCTTTTCCTTCTCATTCTTCATCTTCTTCTCCTCCTTCTTTTTCTTCCTCTTCTTCCTTTTCTTCTTATTTTTCTTCTTCTTCTTCTTCTTCTTCTTCTACTACAACTTCAACTTCTTCAACTTCTTCTTCTTCTTCCTCTTTCTCCACCTGTTCTTCTTTTTCTTTAAAATTTTTTCTTCTTCGTCTTCATCATCCTTTTCTTCTTCTTCCATTTCTTCTTCTTCTACATCTCCTTCTTCTTCTTCTTATTCTTCATCTTCTTCTTCTTCAACTTCCTCTTTTATTCTTCTTCATCTTCTTCTTATTCTTCTTCCTCTTCTTCTTTTTCTTCATCTTACCTTCTACTTTTTCTTCGTCTTCATCTTTTTCTTTTCCTTCTTCTCTTCCTTCTTCTGGCTCTCCTTTCTCTTCTTCTTCTTCTTCTTCTTCTTCTTCTTATTCTCCTCCTCCTCCTCCTCCACCTCCTCTTTCTCCTCTTTCATTTTCTTGCTCTTCTTCTTCATCTCCTCCTCCTTCTTCTGATTCTTCTTCTTCGTCTTCATCATCTTATACCCCATCTTCTTCTTTATCTCCTTCTTTTTCTACTTGTTGTTGTTGTTGTTCTTCTCCTTTTTCTTCATCTTCTTCATCATCTTCTTCTTCTTCTTCTTCTTCTTCTTCTTCTTCTTCATCTTCTTCTGCTTCTTGTTCTTCTTCCTCTCCTTCTC
>JAIUJO010000708.1:40000-42500 GCA_023846275.1 Vanilla planifolia
TCTTCTTCTTCTTCCTCCTCCTCTTCTTCTTGTTCTTCCTCTTCTTCTTCTTCTTCTTCTTCTTCTTTGCCATCATCATCTTCATCTTCATCTTCTTCTTCTTCTTCTTCTACTTCTACTTCTTTCTTCTCCACTACTTTCTCTTCTTCTTTTCTTCTTATTGTTCTGTTTGTTTTGCTTCTTCTTCAGCTTTTTCTTCTGCTTTTTCTCCTTCTCCTGCTTCTTCTTCTTCTTCTTCTTCTTCTTCTTCTATTTCTTCTTTTTCTTCTTCTTCTTCTTCTCCTTCTTCTTCTTCTTCTTCTTCCTTTACCACTTCTTCTTCTACACATTCTTTTCCTTTATCGTCTACTTCTTCTTCTTCTTCTTCTTCTTATTCCTCTACTTCTTCATATTCCTCTTCTTCTTCTTCTTATCCTTCCTCTTCTTCTTCGTCTTCATTCTTTCGCTCATCCTCTTCTTCTTCTTCATCTTTGTATTTTTTTATCTATTTCTTCTTTTGCTTCTCCTTCTTCTTCTTCTTCTTCATGTTCTGATTCTTCTCCATTTTGTTCTCCTTCTACTTCTTCTACCTCTTCTTCTTCCTCTTCTTCTTTTTCTTCATCTTCTTCTTCTTCTTCTTCTTCTTCTTCTTCTTCTCATTCTTCTTCTTCTACTTCTTGATATTCTTCTTCTTCGAAATCTTCCTCTCCTTCTTCTCCTCCGCCTCCTCCAAGTCTGTCTTCTTCTTCTACTTCATCATCATCATCATCATCAACTTCTTCTTCTTCTTCTTCTTCTTCTTCAACTTCTACTACTTCTTCTCCTTCTTCTTCTTCTTCTTCTTCCTCTTCCGCTTCTACTTCTTTTTCTTCTTCTTCTTCTTGTACTTCTTCTTCTTCGACTTCATCTTCCTTTTCTTCTTCTTTTTCTTCTTCTTATTCTTTTTTTTTCTAATATTCAAGTTCTTCTTCTTCTTCTTCTTCTTCGTCTTCTTCTTCTTCTTCTTCTTCTTCTTCTTCTCTTCTTCATCTTATTCTTCTTCTTCTTCTTCTTCTTCTCATCATCTTCTTCTTGTTCTTCTTCTCCTCCTCCTCCTCCTCCTTCTTCTTCTTCCTCTTCCCTTTCTTTTTCTTCATCTTCTACTTCAACTTCTTCTTGATCTTCATCTTCTTCTTCTTCTTCTTCGTCTTCTTCTTCTCCCTCCACTTCTTCTTCCTCTACTTCTTTTTCTTCTTTTCCTTCTTCTACTTTTCTTCTTCTTCTTCTTCTTCCACTTCCTCTACTTCATCATCATCATTATCATCAAGTTTTTCTTCTTCTTCTTCTTCTTCTTCTTCTTTCGCTTCTACCTCTTCATATTCTTCTTCTTCCTCTTCTTCTTTTATTCTTATTGTTCTGTTATTTTTGCTTGTTCTTCTTCTTCTCCTCCTCCTTTTCCTACTTCTTTTTCTTCCTCTTTTTCCCCTCCACCTCCACATTCTTCTTCTTCTACTTCTTATTTTTCTTCTTCTTCATCTTCATCCTCTTCGTTTTATTCTTCTTCTACTTCGTATACTTCTTCATGTCACTTTATTTTCCTTTATCACCTTATTCTTCTTTTTTCTCTTCTTCTACTCCTTCTTCCTCTTCTTCTTCTTCTTCTTCTTCTTCTTCGTCTTCTTTTTCCTCCTCTTCTTCTTGATCTCCTTATTCTAATTCTACTTCTACTTCTCCTTCTCCTTCTTTTTCTTCTTCTTCTTCATATTTTGCTTCTTCTTTTTCTTCTTCTTCTCCTCCTTCACCTTCATCTTCTTCTTCTTGTTCTTCTTCCACTTCCCCTTCTTCTTCTTCTTCTTCTTCTTGATCTCCTTCTTCTTCTTCTTCTTCTTCTTCTTAATCTCCTTCTTCTTCTAAATCTTGCTCCCCACCTACTTCCTCTCCTTCTTCTTCTTCTACTACTACTACTACTTCTTCTTCTTCTTCTTCTTCTTCTTCTTTTTCTACTTCTTCTTCTGCTACTTCTTCATCTTCTTCCTCTTCTTATACTTCTTCTTTTTCCATTTCTTCATTTTCTTCTTCTTCTTCTTGTTTTTCTTCTACTACTACTACTACAACTACTACTGCTACTACTACTTCCACTACTTCTTCCTCTTTTTCTTTTTCTTCTTCTTCTTTTTAATCTTCTTCACCTTTTTCTTCTACTTCTTTTTGTTCTTCTTCTTCTTCCTCCTCCTCTTCTTCTTGTTCATCCTCTTCTTCTTCTTCTACTTCTCCATCTTCATCATCTTCTATTTTCTTCTTCCACTTCTTATTCTATTATTTTTGCTTTTCCTTCATCTTTTTCTTCTTCCTCTACTCCTTCTATTACTCCTCCTCGTACTTCTTCTTATTCTCCTTCTTATTCTTTTTCTTCTTTTTCTTGTTCTTCATCTTTCACTTCTTCTTCTTCCTTTTCTTCTTCTTCCTAGACTTCTTCTTCTTCACTTTCTTTTCCTTTATCGTTTTTTCTTTTTTTCTTGTTCTTCTTCTTCGTCGTCTTCGA
>JAIUJO010000708.1:45000-47500 GCA_023846275.1 Vanilla planifolia
CTTCTTCTCCTCCTCCTCCTCCTCCTTCTTCCACATCTTCTCCTCTTTTTCTTCATCTTCTATTTCTAGTTCTTGATCTTCTTCTTCTTCTTCTCCTTCTTCTTCTTCTACTCCTTTTTCTTCTTCTTTTTCTTCTTCTTCTCCTTCTTTTTCTTCTACTCCTTCACTTCTTCTTCCTCTTCTTCTTTTTCTTGCTTTACTTCTACTACTTTCTCTTCTTCTTCACCTTTGTCTTCTTCTTCTTCTTCTTCTTCATCATCTTCATCTTGTTTTTCTTCTTCTTGTTCTTCTTCTTCCTCCTCTTTTACTTCATCATCCTCTTCTTCTTCCTCTTCTTCTTTTGTTCTTTTTGTTCTATTACTTTTGCTTGTTCTTCTCCTCCTCCTCCTTTTTCTTATTCTTCTTCTTCCTCTTCTTCTCCTCCACCACCTCCTCCTCCTCCTTCTTCTTCTTCTTTTTCTTCTTTATCTTCCTCTTCTTCTTCTTCTTCTTCTTCTTCTTCTTTATCTTCCTCTTCTTCTTCTTCTTCTTCTTCTTTATCTTCCTCTTCTTCTTCTTCTTCTTCTTCTTTATCTTCCTCTTCTTCTTCTTCTTCTTCTTTTACTTCGTATACCTCTCCATCTTCTTCATTTTCTTTTCATTTATCACCTTTTTCTTCTTCATCGTCTTCTTCTTCTTCTTCTTTTTCTTCTTCTTCTTCTTCGTCTTCTTCTTCCTCCACCTCTTCTTGATCTCCTTCTTCTACTTCTTCATCATATTTTGCTTTTCCTTCATCTTCTTCTTCTCCTTCTCCTTCTTCTTCTTGTTTTTCTTCCTCTTCCTCTTCGTCTTCTTCTTCTTCTTCTTCTTAATCTTCCCCTCCTCCTTCTTCTTCATCATGTTCTTCATCTTCCTCTTATTCTACTTCTTCGTCTTGTTCTTCTTTTTCTAATTATTATTATTATTATTCATCTTATTCTCCTTGTTCTTCGTCTTTTTTTCTTCATTTTCTTGTTCTTTTTCTTCTTCTTCTGCTTCTTCTTCTTCTTCCTCTTCTTCTTCTTCTTCTTCTCATTCTACTACTTCTTCTTCTTCTTCTTCTTCCTCTTTTTCTTCGTCTTCTTCTCCTTTTTCTTCTTCATCTTGTCCTTCTTCATCTTCTTCATCTTCTTCTTCTTCTACTTCTTCTTCCTCTGCTTCTTTCTCCTCTTCTTCTTCCCCTTCTTTTTCTTCTTCTTCTTCTTAATAATTTTCATCATCATCATCATCATCTTCTTCTTCTTCCTCTTCCTCATCTTCTTGTTCTTCCTCTTCCTCTTCTTCTACATTTTCTTCTTCATCATAATCTTCTACTTTTTCTTATTCTTTTTCTTCTTCCTCCTCCTCTTTTTCTTCTCCCAATTCTTCTTTTTCTTCTTCTTCTTCTCATACATTTCCTTCTTCTTCAAACTTTTTCTTCATCTTCTCCTTCTTCTTCTTTTTCTTCTTCTTCTTCTTCTTCTTCTTATTCTTCTTCTTCTTCTCTTTCTTATCCTTCTTCTTCTTCTACATCTTCCTGTCCGTCATCTTCTTCTCCATTTTCTTCTTTTTCTTCTTGTTCTCTTCTTTTGCTGCTTCTTTTTTGTCTTCTTCTTCTTCTTCTACTTCTACTTCTTGTTTTTCTTATTTTTCTTCTGGTTATCCTACTTCTCCTTCTCCTTCTTCTGCTTCTTCTTCATCTTCTTCATATTCTAGTTCTTTGTCCTCTTATTATTAATATTATTATTATTATTATTATTGTTATTTTTCTTCTTTTTCTACTTCCTATTTCTCTTCTTCTTCTTCTTCTTCGACTTCCTCTTCTTTTTCTTTTCTTATTCTTCTTCTTCTTCTTCTTCTTATCCTTTTTTATCTTCTTCTACATCATTATAATCATCATCATCATCATCATCAACTCTTTTTCTTCTTCTTCTTCTTCTACTACTACTTCTTCCTGCTCTTCTTCTTCAACTTCTTCTTTTTGTTCTCTTACTTTTGTTTCTTCTTAATCTTCTTCTTCTTTCTCTTCTCGTTCTTTTGGTACTTGTTCTTCTTCTTCTACTTCTTCTTCTTCTCCTTCTTCTCCTCCATCTTCTTCTTCTTCTTCTTCTTCTTCTTCATTTTCCTCTTCTTCTTCTTCTTTTTCTTCGTCTTCCTTTACTTATTATTATTATTATTATTATTATTATTGTTATTATTATTATTATTATTATTATTATTATTAATATTATTTTTTTTGTTATTGTTATTGTTATTCTTCTTCTTCTTATTCTTCATCTTCATCTTCTTCTTGTTCTTCAACTTCATCTTCCTCTTCTTCTTCTTCGTCTTCTTCTTCTTCTTCTTCTTCTTCTTCTTCTTCGTCATCTTCTTCTTCTTCCTCTTCTTCATGTTATCCTTCTTCTCCTTTTCCTTCTTCTACTTCTTATCCTTCTTCTTCTCCTTTTTCTTTTTCTTCTTCTTCTTCTTCTTCTTCTTCTATTTCTTCTTCTTGTTCTTCTCC
>JAIUJO010000708.1:52500-60000 GCA_023846275.1 Vanilla planifolia
TTCTTCCTATTCTTCTTCTACTTGTTCTTCTTCTTCTTCTTTTTCTTCATTTTCCTCTCCTTCTTCTTCTTCATCTTCTTCTATTTTTTTCTTCTTTTTCAACCTCTTCTTCTTGTTCTTCTCCCTTTCTTTCTTCTTCTTCTTCTTCTTCTTCTTCTTCTTCTCCTTCTTCTTCTTCTTCTTCATCTACTTCTTATTCTTCTTCTTCTTCATATTCTTCTTCTTTCTCTTCTTCTTCTTCTTCTTCTCCTTGTTCTTCTCCTTGTTCTTCTTCTTCTTCTTCTTCTTCTTCTACTTCTACTTTGCTTCTTCTTTCTCAACTTCTTAACGTTTTTCTTTTTCTTCTACTTCTTGATCTTCTTCTCCCTCCTCTTCTTCTTACTCCTCTTATTCCTCTTCTTTTTGTTGTTGTTGTTGTTTTTGTTGTTATTCTTCTTCTTCATCTTCTTATTCTTCTTCTTCTTCATTTACTTATTTTTTCATCTTCTTCTTCTTCTTCTTCTTCTTCCACTACTCCTTTTTCTTCTTCTTCTTCTTCTTCCTCTTCTTCCTCTCCCTCTTCTTCTTCTTGCACTTCTTCCTCTTCTTCTCCTTCTTCTTCTTGTCCTCCTCCTCCTCCTTCTTCTTCTTCTTTTCTTCTTCTTCTACTCCATTGCCATCTTCTTCTACTTCTTCTCCTTATTCTTCTTCTTCTTTTTCTTACTCATCTTCCTCTAATTCTTCTTTTTTATCTCCTTCTTCTTCTTCTTCTTCTTCTTTTTCCTCTTCATCTTCCTTGCCTTCTTCTTGTCCTTCAAGTTCTTCTCCTTTTACTTCTTCTTCATCTTCATCAACATCTTCTTCTTCTACTACTACTACTACTACTATTATTACTACTACTTCATTTTCTTCTTCTTCTTCATCACCATCTTCTTCTCTTCTTCTTCTTCTTCTTCCTCAACATCATCATGTTCTTCTTCTTCTTCTTCTTCTTGTCCTTGTTCTTCTTCTTCTTCATCTTCTTCTTTCTTCTTATCCTCCTCCTCCTTTTCATCATCATCAACTTCTTCTTCTTCTTCTTCTTCTTCTTCTCCTCCTCCTCTTTCGCCTTCCTGTTCTTCTTCTTCTTCATTTTCTTCTTCCTCTTCATCTTCTTCTTCTACTTCTTCTTCTTCTTCTCTTAATTTTCTTCTTCTTCTTCTCTTAATTTTCTTCTTCTTTTTCTTCTTCTTATTTCTTCTTCATCTTCATTTTCCATCTTCTTCTTCTTCTCCATATTCTTCTTCTTCTTTTTTTCTTCTTCATCTTCATCTAATTCTTCTTCTTCTTCTTCTTCTTCTTCCTTTCTTATTCTTCTTCTTCTTCTCCTCCTTCTTCTTCTTCTCCTTCTTCTTCATCACCTTCTTCTTCTCCTTCTCCTTCTTCTTCTTCTTCTTCTTCTTCTTCTTCTTCTTCTTTTCTTCTTCATCTTCCTCTCCATCATCATCTTCTTCTTCTTCTTTTCCATCTTCTTCTTCATCTTTGTCTTATTATTATTATTGTTATTATTATTATTATTATTATTATTATTATTGTTATTATTATTATTCTACTACAACTACTTTTAGCTCTTCTTCTTCCACCTCTTCTTTTACTTCCTCTACTTTTTCCTCTTGTCCATCTTTTTCTTCTTTTTCTTCATCATCATCATCATCATCGTCTTCTTCTTTTTCTTCTTCCTCTTCTTCTTGCTCTTCCTCTTCCTCTTTCTCTTCTTCTACTCCTTCATACCCTTCTTCTTCTTTTTCTTCTTCTTCTTCGACTTCTGCTTTTTCTTCTCCTTCTTCTTCTTCTTCTTCTTCTTCTTCTCTTTCTTCTTCTTGTTCTTCTTCTACTTCTTCTTCCCCTCCTGCTTCATCTTCTTGTTTTGTCTTCTTCTTGTAATTCTTTTTTTCTTTTTCATCTCTTTCTTCATCTTCTTCTTCCCCTTTTGGTGCTTCTTCATCTGTTCAACTTATTCTTCTTCTACTCCTTATTCTTCTTCTTCTTCATATTCCTCTCCTTCTTCTTCTTCTTCTTCTACTTCTTTTCTTCTTCTTATTCTTTTCCTTTTTCTTCTTCTTCTTCTTCTTCCTCTTCTTCTACTACTACTATTACATTTTATTCTTCTTCTTCTTCTTCTTCCTCCTCCTCTTCTTCTCATTTTTCTTCTTCTTCTTCTTCTTCTTCTTCTTCTTCCTCATCTTTTTCTTCCTCTTCTTTTTTTTCTTCTACTACTTCTTCTTCTTCTACCTCCTCCTCGACCTCTTAATCAACTTCTTCTTCTTTCTCTTCTTCATCTTCTTCTTCTTCTACTACTACTACTTCTTCTTCTTCCTCCTCTTTTCTTCTTCCTCCTCCTCTTCATCATCTTCTTTTGTTTTTTTCTACTTCTTTTTTATTTGCTTATTTTTCTTCCTTTTTCTTCTTCTTCTTCTTCTTCTTTATCTTTTCTTCTTCATTTTCTTCTCCTTCTTCTTCTTCATCTTCTTCATATTCTTCTTCTTCTTCTTCTTCTTCTTCTTCTCTTCTTCTACTTCTTCTTCCTCTTCTTCTTCCTAATCTTCTTTTACTTCTTCTTCTTCCTCCACCTCCTTCTTCTTCTTCTTCTTCTTCTCCTTTTTCTCCTCCTCCTTCCTCTTCTCCTTTTTCTTCTTCTTCTTCTTCTACTACTTCTTTCTTTTCGTTCTTCTCCTTTCCTTTCTTACTCATCATCATCTTCTTCTTCTTCTTCATTTTCTTCTTCTTATTCTTATTCTTATTCTTTTTCTTCTCCTTCTTCTCCTTAATCTTCTTATTCTTCTGCATTTTCTTTTTCTTCTTCGTACTTTTCTTCTTGTTCTTGTTCTTCTTGCTCTTTTTTTACTCCTTCTTCTTCTTCAATTTCATCTTCTTAACCTTTTTTTCTTCTTCCTCTTCTTCTTCATCTTCTTCTTCTCGTCTTCTTCTTGTTCTTCCTCATCTTCTTCTTCTTCTTCTTCATCTTTTTCTTCTTCCTCCTTGTCTTCTTTATCATCATCATCTTCTTCTTCTTCTTTTTCTTCTTCTTCTTCCTCTTCTTCTTCTTCTTCTAATTCTTTCTCCTCTTCTTTTTCCACTTCTTGTTTTCTTCTTTTTTTTCTATTACTTTTGCTTCTTCTTCTTCTTCTCCTTCTCTTGCTTCCACTTCTTCTTCTTCTTCTCTTTCTTTTCTTCTTCTTCTCCTTCCACTTCTTCTTCTTCTTCTTCTTCTTCTTCTTCTTCTACCTCTACTTTTTCTAGAATTGGTTTTCCTTTGCCATCTTCTTCTTATTCTTCTTCTTCTTCCTCTTCTTCTTCTTCTTCTTACTCTCCTTCTTCTTCTTCTTCTTCTTCTTGTTCCTAATCCTCATTTTTTTCTTCATCTCCTTATTCTTCTTCTACTTCTTCTTCTCCTCCTTCTCCTTCTTCTTCTTCTTCTTCTTAATATTCTTATTGTTCTTCTCCTTGTCCTCCTGCTACTTCTTCCATCTCTTCTTCTTTCTCTTCTTCTTCTTCTTCATATTCTTCTTCTCTTCTTCTACTTCCTCATCATCACCTTCTTCTTCTTCTTCTTCTTCTTCTAAATCATCCTCTTATTTTTCTTCTTCCTCTCTTTTTTCCTCTTCTTCTTCTTCTATATCTTCTTCTTATCCTTCTCCTCTCTCTTCTTCTTCTTCTTCTTCTTCTTCTTCTACTTCTTCTTCTTCTTCTTATTTTTCCTCGTACTCTTCTTCTTCTTCTTCATCACCATCAACATCTTCTTCTTCGTCTTCTTCTTCTTCTTCTTTTTCGTCATCGTCCTCTTCTACTTCTTCTTTTTCTTCTTCTTCCTCATCTTCTTCTTCTTCTTCTCTTTCCTCTTCTTCTTCTTCTTCTTCTTCTTCTCCTTCTTCTTCTTAATCTTCTAATTATTATTCTTATTACTATTATTCTTTTTTTTCTTTTTCTTTTTTCTTCTTTTTCTTCCTCTTCTTTTAAGCTTAAAGTTCTTCATCTTCTTCTTCTCCATCTTCTTCTTCTTCTTGTTCTTCTTCATTTCCCTCTCCTTCTCCATCTCTTTCTTCATCTTCATCCTCTTCTTCTTCTTCTTCTTCATCTTCTTCCTCTTCTTCTTATTCTTCTTCTACTTCTACTTCTTCTTATTCACCATCAGCAGCATCGTTTTCTTCTTCTTCTTCTTCTTCTTCTTCACCTTCTTCTTCTTCTTCTTCTCCCTCTTCTTCTTCTTCTTCTTCTTCTTCTCCATCTTCTGCTTCTTCTTCTTCTTCTTCTTCCTCTTATTATTATTATTATTATTATTATTATTGTTCTTATTATTATTATTATTATTATTATTATTATTACTATTATAATTATTATTACATTTATTCTTTTCCTCATCTTCTTCTTATTCTTCTTCTACTTCTTGTTCCTCTTTTTCTTCTTCTTTTCCTTCTTCTTCTTCAACTCTTTCGTCTTCTTTGCCTTCATCTTCTTCTTCTTCTTCTTCTTCTTCTCCATCTTCTTCTTCTCCTGCTTCTTCTTATTCTTCCTCTTCTTCTCCTTCTTCTTCCTCTTGTTATCCTTCTTCTCCTTCTCCTTCTTCTACTACTTCTTCTTTATCTTCTTCATGTTCTAATTTTTTATATTCTTCTTCTTCTTTTTAGTATTATGATTATTGTAATTATTATTAATATTATTTTTATTATTTTTATTACCGTTCTTCTTCTTCTTCTTCTTCTTTTTCATCTCTATGTCTACTTCTTATCATCATCATCATCATCTTCTTCTTCTTCTTCTTCTTCCTCCTCTTCTTCTTCTTTTTCTTCTTCTTCTTCTTCTTCTTTTTATTCCTCCTCTTCTTTTTCTTCTTTCTTTTCTTCTTCTTCTTCTTCTCCTCCTCCTTCTTTGTCTTTTTCTTCTTCTTCTTCTTTGCCTTGTTCTTCTTTTTCCTCTTCTTCTTTGTCTTTATCTTCTTCTTCTTTTTCTTCTTCTTCTTCCTCCTCTTCTCTGACTTCTTATTACTTTTCTTCTTTTTCTTCTTCTTGTTCTTTTTCTTCTTCTTCTTCTTCTTCTTCTTCTTCTTCTTCTTCTTCTACTTCTACTTGGTATTCTTATTATTCTTCTTCTCCTTCTTCTTCTTCATATTTTTTTCTTCTTCTTCGTCTTCTTCTTCTTTCTATTCCTCTTCTTCTCTTCATCTTCTTCTTCCTCTTCTTCTTCCTCTTCTTCATCCTCTTCTTCTTACCCTTGTTCTTCTTCTTCTACAACTTCTTCTTCTTCTTCTTCTTCTTCTTCTTCTTCTTCTGCATCTTCTTCTTGTTCTTTTTCTTCTTCTTCTTCTTCATTTACTTCTCTTCCTCCTCACCCTCGTCCTCCTTCTTCTTCTTCTACTCCTTCCTCTTTTTCTTCTTTTTCTTCTTTTTCTTCCTCTTCTTCAACTTCCTCTCCTTTTTCTACTCCTTCTCTTTCTTCTTGTTCTTCTAATAATTGTTTTTCTTGGTCTTCTCATTTTTCTTCTTCTTCTCCTTCCTCTTCTTCTTTTCTACTCTGACTTCTTCATTTTCTACTACTTCTTCTTCTTCATCATCATCATCATCTTCTTCTTCTTCTTCTTCTTCCTCTTTGCTTCGGGCTTCTTCTTCTTCTTCTGCATCTTCTTCTTTTGCTCCTTCTAATTCTTCAATTTCTTCTTGTTCTCCTCCTCCTCCTACTTGTCCTCCTCCTCCTTCTTCTTCTTCTCCTTCATCTTCCTCTCCTTTTTTTCTTCTCCCATCTCCTTCTTTTTCTTCTACTTTTTTCTTCTTCTTTTCTTCTTCTTCTTCATCATCTTCTTCTTCTTCTTCTTTCTTCTTCTTCTTCTACTTCTTCTTTTTCATCTAGTTCTTCTCCTTTTTTTCTACTTCTTCCTCTTCTTCTCTTTCTTCTTCTTCTTCTTCCTCTTCTTCTTCTTCTTTTTCTTCTTGCTCTTCATCATCATCATCTTCTTCTTCTTCCTCTTCGTCTTCCTCTAATTCCGCTTCTGCTTCTTCTTCTTCTTTTTCTTCTTCTCCTTCTTCTTCTTCTTCTTCTCTTTCTTTCTCTTCTTCTTCTTCTTCTTTGGCTTCTTCTTCTTTTCCTCCTTAATCATCATCTTCTCCTTCGTCTTCCCCTTCTTCATCTTAATCTTCATTTTCTTCTTCTGGTTCTTCTTCTTCTTCTGGTTCTTTTTCTTCTTGTTCATCTTTTTCTTATTCTTTTCTTCGTCTTATTCTTCTACTACTTCTACTGCTTCTTTTTCTACTTCTTCTTCTTCTCTTACTTCTTCTTCTTCATCATCATCATCTTTTTCTTCTTCTTATTCTTCACCTTCTTCTTCTTCTGATTCTCATTCTTATTCTTATTCTTCTTCTTTATCTCTGCTTCTTCTTCTTCTTCTTTTCGCTCCCCTACTTCTGGTCCTTTATCATCTTCTTCTTCCTTTACTTATTTTTCCTCTTCTACTTCATCTTACTCTCCTTCTTCTTCTTCTTCTTCTTCTACAACTTCTTCTTCTTCTTATACTACTACTACTATTACTTTTTCTTCTTGTTCTTCTACTTCTTCTTCTTCTTTCGTCTTCTTCTTCTTCTTCTTCTTCTTTTTCTTTTTCATCCTTCGTCTTCTTCTTCTTCTTCTTCTTCTTCTTCTTCCTCTTCACAATCCTCTTCTTCCTCACCTTCTTCTTCTTCTTCTTCTTCTTCTTCTTCTTCTTCTTCTTCCTCTACTTCTTCTTCCTCTACTTATTCTTCTTCCTCTTCTTCTTCCTCTTCTTGCTCTTCATCTTCTTTTTGGTTCTTATTATTATTATTATTATTCTTATTCTTATTCCTCTTATTATTATTATTATTATTCTTTTTCTTCTTCTTTTTTATCGCCATCTTCTTCTTCTTCGTCTTCTTCTTCTTCTTTTTCTTCTTCTTCTTCTTCTACTTCTTGTTCATTTTCTTCTTATTCTTCATCAACTTCTTCTTCTACTTCTTCCATGACTACTACATCTTCTACTTCTTACTCTTCTTCTTCTTGTTCTCTTTCTTCTTCTTCTTCAACTTCACCTTTTTCCACTTCTTCATCTTCTTCGTCTTCTTGTTATTATTCTTCTTCTTCATTTTCTTGTTCTTTTTCTTCTTCTTCTTCTTCTTCTTCTTGTTCTCTTTTTCTTATTATTATTATTATTATTATTATTATTATTCTCTTCTTCTACTTTTTCTTCTTCTTCTTTTTCTACTTCTTCAACTTATTCTTCTTGTTTTCCTTCTTATTCCTCATCATCATCATCATCTTCTTCTTCTTCTTCTTCTTCTTCTCTTCTTCTTATTATTCTTCATCTTCTTTTACTTCTTCTACTTCTTTTTCTTCGTCTTCTTCTTCTTCCTCTGCTTCTTTTTCTTTTCTTCTTCTTCTTCTTCTTTTTCTTCTTTTTCTACTTCTTCTTCTTCTTTTTCTTGTTCTTTTCTTCATCTTTTCCTTCTTCTTCTTCTTCATATTCTTTTTTTTCTTGTTCTT
>JAIUJO010000708.1:80000-122500 GCA_023846275.1 Vanilla planifolia
TTCTCAATCCTCGTCAAACAAGTAAATCTTCTCTTCTTTGTGAAGCATCATGCTTTGTTGTCATTAAAAGTAAATTGCATCATGGGCCACATGTACCCATTATGAAAATCATTTGACAAGCTTGAAGTGGCACACATTAGTGACCACCATGTCAACTAAAATTGCTTCAACTTGACCTTTGCACGACATTGAATCCAATTATCATACATGGATGCGAATTCAATATCGTCTCCGAATCAAGCATAGTCAGTATGATTGATTGCATTAGCATCCGTCATTAGAGATAACTTTCACCAATATCTTCTTGACTTAGATTGGAATAGAAACAACTCAAGGGTAGTCCCCTCCTCTACAACCTTATTGTCTTTATAACCTTCTTATCATTAATGATAGACTGCAGCCAAGTTCCTTCAACCTAACAAAAATCTCATTATTCTTAATAACAGCACCAACCCCTTTTTCCCTTTCTGATTATCATCCTTGCCCCTCAATCTCCTCAATCTAGAACATAATTCCCAACAATATCTCTTGATATAACTAAGTCTCCAACAAAGACAAAATTAAAAAACTTTAGAAAAAATGGAAATTCCTTAATCTAAGGATTCCTTCTTTTTGTTTTTGCACTTGAAGCCATAATCCTTTGGCTTCAAAACTCAACGATAATTCTTCTCAATAGCAATTATAAACATGCTTGATTTTCCATTATTGTTGAAGAGATAGAATGATAACCGTGACAATCTAAGTAAACCGATCAAATGCTTCATCAAGAAGCTCTTCTTTCCAAGGTTCAACACAAGAGACCATCTCCAAAATTACGAGTTGCAATCTTGCATCAAAAACCTTCATGGCTATCAAGCTATGCTACTTCCTCAATCTAGCTTCCTCATAACTAGGATAAAACTTCCATAAAAACTACTTGAATTGATTCCAACTACAAATCTTTACAACTCTACAATACAAAAGATTGTTTCATCATGCTAATGCATCATAAATTAGTTTTTCAAAGAATACCTTGCTAAAACTTGTACACTCAAAGATGCAAAAATACATTTCCAACTATCTAGCCATGCATTCTACTTCCTTACATCAACCACTACGAGATAGGATGCTTATCTTAGCCACCACTTTGAAAGATTTCAAGAAATCATTGTCACTTGGAGCCATAAGATCGCAATGGTCATCATTCCATCACATAAAGGTTTTTCTTCTTCACCTCTTATCATCATCTATGCTTCTTCTTGAAGTGGACTCATCTCAAACTATCAACGATACTAAAAAATTCATTTCATCACCTCATGTCTCATCATCTCCATCAAAAGTTTTAATTGTTGAG
Source organism: Vanilla planifolia (assembly GCA_023846275.1). Lineage (NCBI taxonomy): Eukaryota > Viridiplantae > Streptophyta > Magnoliopsida > Asparagales > Orchidaceae > Vanilla > Vanilla planifolia. The sequence continues at coordinate 81,334 of JAIUJO010000708.1, forward strand.
TTAGAAAAGCCACTCGCTCTTACAATGATATAAATATTTATCTTACTAAGTCATCTCTCTTCTCATGTTGCCTTTATCTCAACAATATTTCCACATCTCAAGTAGACCAACCATTTACCAAGATCTACACTAGGTAAGATCTAATACTCTAATGGAAAATACGATCCATCTTATAGATAAAATGATTACATTACGACAACAAAAACATGTAGAAAGAAATAAAATGCAATACAAATTAGTTATATAGAGAAACTCCAACTTTATATTAAAGAAGACCTAAACTAGTCTACTTATGAAGTAAATTCTCAAAAACTTGGCAACAAGTTCAAAGAAAACACCTCTCACCTAGAGTAATTATTCACGGTACCCTCAATCACGAAATTACATGACACTCTAAAGTACCAAGCCACTTGCACCAATACCAATAACTCATTCACAAACCATTTTTATAGTCTAAAAGCTCTTAGTAACAAGAATTAAGAGATATACATAAAAAAATCTAATCAATTACTAACTAAGAAATAAATAAAACAAAAAACATGGCCATTAAAAATCAAATACAAATTTGATGCATTCAAATTCTAAATTTGCGCTTACCCAAATGTCCTTGCACAACAATAATAAATTTGGAGCAACTTCTTCCACAAATATTGAAATTAATTATTAAAAATAGAGTTAGAAAGCCAACAAGATTCTCCAAAACTTTCTAGTTCATTACTTGATCAAAATAAATTTCAAATGAATCCAAAAATCACCAAAAGTGTTTGATGTGATTTGATTCCCATGTGTACTTGCCTTGATTGCTCTTAAGGGCACTCCTTGAGCCTTTGTTCCCATCAGCTCAAGATCTATACATTCTTCTCAACAATTGTAGAAAGTTTCGTAACACATTCTTTATACTCCTGGCCTAACCCTCGAGAACTCTAACTAACACCTCGACTATGTCCCTCAAGACCATAATCTACCTTGCATATGCCCATTGATTGTCAAAACTACCTCAAGTAAGCTTTCTCAAAGAATACATCTTACTCAAGCTCTCTCTTAAAATATTCATCCACGTCAAGCCAACTAACATGGGCCTCAAGGCTAACCAACACCTCTTATGAATAATATCTTAAGGTACCTTTCTTATCTTCCTTGATTGTTCTTAAGACCTACAACATCACCTCAAGATGTCTTTTATTCCTCTTAAAGCCTCCCTTGAGAACAAAAGTAGATTAAAATTAGTTGTAATCAAATTAAGTAGCATTATCAATAGTTAACAATTTATCAATATGGAAATAACAAAAGGTTTGTGTTAGGGTAAAGTTTCAATAGAAATTCATAAAAGAATAATGATTCTTAAAAATTAAATATGATATAGTTGAGACCTCAAAAAATTAAACATTAAAAAAATTTTCTTTTTAATCCTAATATATCTCAATTCTACATAATAAAATGATATTTAAAAAAGAATGTTCCAACAAATTCTTATACAAGTAGGACTCTTGATCAATGATACTATTCCTTTTTTAGAAATATCTAGAACATATAATTGTTGTCACCTAAGATGATTTTTGATATTGAAATGCAAAAGGCAATCCTTCTCTATTCTAATTTTTTTTTGCTTTTGAGAGAAACTAATAATTCTACTTCTATTTAGATGGTCATTTCCATCTTTCATTTAGATCAAAAAAATATTTTTTCAATATATACTAATACTCAAATTCAAAAAGTAAACTTAAAGATAAAATGCATATTTGGTGTTCATTCACAGAATATATGATACTCAAAGAGTTTTTCCCCTAAGAAAACTCACAAAAAACTTCAAGTTTTAAGGATTCATAAAAGATCCCCTCAATACAAATATAATAATTTAGTTTTAAACTTTACAACTAAAAATTATATAAGATTATAATATAATGAAAAAAGACTTAGCCACTCTAGGAGTGCTCACTTTTCATGTGGCATTAGGTAAGAATTGGATATCATATTTGTGTTGTTATAGCCTATAGCTAAACAATACCATATTCCTACTACCACAATCACAAAATGCCTAAAGTAAGATCACACGTGGTGGATCATCTATGTCCTACACTCCTTGAAACCCAAGCATCTTGGAGCTTTTATGCAATGTTTGCCACAAATAGTACAAGTTCAAGTACACTATTAACTGTTACTTATCTGGTCCTAGAAAAAAAGTGATTCAATAGTTAAGTACTTAATAATGTTAGTACATAAACACTTTTGGATCTGATAAATAGTACACTAAATAGCAAAAGATTGACTAAGGTATATTATTCAAAAACACAAAACACAAATAAATAGTAAAAGATACAATCAAAAGATGATATAGTATGCAAGATACTTAAAAATGTTAACACAAAGAAATACATTACAAATCAGTAGTAAAAGGTGAACTCAACCAGTGTACATAAGAAGCAAAAGATGAACTCAAGCTTGTAACTAAATAACACATCAAGTTCACATAACAATAATATATCATTTGAATAAGGATGTCGTGTGCAAGAGACTTAACAATGTCAGCACGTAGAAATGCAGTGTAAGTAGACTCAAATTTCTATATTCGAGAGTCAAACTCTTTAATTTTCTTCCATTTCTTTCATAAAGAATCTTCTACTTCTTTCCACTCCAAACACAACTTGTTCAACCGTTGAACCTTAGATGTCAATGTATTAATGCTAGCTTTTAGTCTAGCAACATCTCTTTTTTTAGCCCAAACATCCAGCTGAACAATACATAATACAGAGTGATCAAGACCATGGAATCAAGGAAAGGGTTCATTGCAATGCAATGGAAGATTGCATATATAAAACTCCTACAGTGCAATAATCCTCACGTTGCTAGCTTATGCATCTTACAAATTGAAATTAAAGACACTATAAGCTAAGCTATGATATAATTCGATGCCGTTTCAAAAAGTTTCAATGAGAATCGTGTTCAAAATCCTTAACTATTGAACTCAAATAGTAATGATTATAATTGGATGAAAATGTTCAACAAAAATGAACTCTTTTTTGACAAAATATATGTTTGCTTTCTATGATGATTAACAAAAAAGCAAATGCATAATTTAAGCACCAAATATCCAAAACTATGGTGTTAGGAATATATAATTTTGAAACTCTTATGGTAGGTACAACTCCATGAAGTTTGGTATGTTAAAGATTGCAACACTTTGCATCAGAACAAAAACATGAATAAAGAAAATTCACAAAATTCCATATAAATGATACATAGGATGATCCACATTATAGTTTAAAAACTTTCTACAAAAAATCCTATTTTAAGAATCCCACGGGTCACATCATCTAAAAATGACTTGTGCTACCAAGGTTCTATGACTAGACTCCAGAATGTAGTGTTGTTGTTATGACTTCACCATTTCCATGTAACCACTTTACAAGTTTTTGGTAATGCTTTTAGCTTCAGCACCCTTATTCTGTGCATCTTCAGTAGCCACAAACTGCTAGACATGAGCTTTCTGAAAGTAAAAGGGATGCATGATATACATCATTACGAGTTCTAAAACAATACACAATTAAATTGTAAATGATGATTCCTATGAGATGAAGCGTTTCTATAAGTGTTTCCATTTGAAACAATTTCCTTAGTGTTATGTGGAAATCTTCATAACCATAACTAAAAGTGAATAAGGTTATCTAAAGTAGCTGACATGCATATGGCTTTTAAATAAGCCAAACAAACTTGTCTATGAGCAGTACCATAAACGTTCACATCAATCTCGTTAAAACTTAGGAAAGGAAATACCTGGAAAAGCTACATACTACAGAGTGTGAATGTCCAAGGAAAATGAGACCTAGAAAATCTTCTAGATAACGAGCTCCTTAACTAAAAATTTACTACTCATTTTTCCATTTTCTTTAATGCATGGCAAATTTTCAAATCAGACTATTAAAGGCGAGGTCAACTTCAAGCACGTTGTTAAATCACAACTTCACACTAACATAGCTTGTAGTTTAAGATTTCAGCAATGGAACTTTTGCCAAAGGATAACAACATGCCCAGCCATCATATTTGTTACAATTTTCTACATTGAAGATTTAAATCTTAGGCTGAAATCACAAAATAAACATTTAAAAATCAATGGCCATATGAGAAATTTGTTAATCAAGTATATATTTCCATGTTAATGAAATAAAAATCCCCATTTTGTTGAGGTCTTAAGCCATCCTAAACTACCAACTGTCATTTTAATGCAAGTATGTAAACCAAGTTGAGCCAATCCCAACCATTTGTTTTAAACTACATGTTGATCTATATAATTTCAATCAATTCCACATGTAGATAACTTCTACAAGTGATTAAAAAAAATTAAGAACAATTATATAGTCAAAAAATAAACATAAAATTTACTCTCCCCTAATAGAAATATGTTTACATTAGCTAGTTTACTTCAATGAATAACAAATATAAGTTATTAGTTATCACTTAACAAGGGTAATGACAAAATTGTCTACTAATCAAAATGGATAAAAAAAACTTTTACGTTTATTAGAAATACGCTTGTAAAAAAGTCAATAAGTTCATTAACCTAAGTGATTAACAAAATAATATCAATACAAATATTAATAATAAGTTTGGATGATTAAATTTAGTCAGTTAGTGCATACTAAGTTGAGTTACATAAAATATGTAAATTGATAATTTAACTATATATATATACACACACACACACATAAATACATACATACATACATACATACATAATACATACGAAGACACTACAAACCACCCTAACTCATTTAATCTTTTATAACAAAAAAGACAATATATATTTAATCAAGATTACCTTATAAACTACAAACAAACAGCAAGTAAAAAAAAGCTTAACAACCCTTTAAGATTATGTTATACTACATAATTTGATGGTGAGGTACCCATATATTTTATGTATTATGTGGTCATGTAATATTCATGTAATCTTTTTTCTATATAATATTTTAATGAAAACATATGAGAGATTAAAAAAAAGGAGCTTGGTTAAGAGCACAAGATTTTAATTCCTATGAAATTAGTGAAATACCACTACGACTAATACAACAATCTCTACTTGTCCAAGTTTGTAGTTCAAAAGAACCAAAGAAATTAAAAAAGAAAAATTATAGAAGACAAATTCTAAGCTTACATTTGTGTTCCTCCTGAAACAATAAATATTATACATGTATGTACTAAATAAGGGAAACTATACGATTAGATGCAAGAAACACAATCACAACTCAAGTAGTATGTCCCTAATAAAATTCTTCTCCATGCAGCACTTGATTCGTTTACTACTAGCTCATTATGCCAAGCTTCCCTCATTGCTTTGCAAGCTTTCCCATTGGTAGAAAAGAAGGTCAAAGAAAATATCCTTATGGTAGGATGGAGATATGCAATGTTTTCTCTTCAAAAGACTTAACGAGTCAACTCAAGGTCAAGTAATTTTAAAAGGAGGGAGAATGATGTGCAAGCTAAAGAATTGTTTCCCTCATTTCTTTGCAAGCTTTCCCTTTGGTAGAAAAGAAGGGCAAAGAAAATATCATTATGGTAGGATGGAGATATGCAATGTTTTCTCCTTAAAAGACTTAACGAGTCAACTGAAGGTCAAGTAATTTTAAAAAGAGGGAGAATGAGGTGCAAGCCAAAGAATTGTCCAACATATGCTTAATTTTCTTTGTTTGGTATGTTACTTGTTTTTTGGAGTAGCTTTGATGACTTCCTAAGCAATTTTAATGTCTTCTAATGTAATTTTGGCTAGGTTGTAAATGGAATTAGTGCTTTGCAAACATGCTTTATTAAGAAAAGGGACAATTAATTCTATCAGTTGGTAATATTTCTAATTAGAAGGTACAACTCTTATAGTTATAGTATTCAATAAATGTATCCCTTACCCTTGTTCATCATCCATTCCCCAAATTTAGGAATTTTTTCACTAAACTATATTCTGCTTACCAAAGTATCTAAATTGTTTTGCCATGGATCATTATGAAAATCACACAAGGATAGAAGTCCCATCTTCTTCGCAAGTACCATATTTGTTAGAATAGTTGATATTTATAATTCAGCCATCAAATATGTATTTCTTGAATTATTGTAGTATTTTCAAGAAAGACTTACTTTGACTTATGATCAAGTAATTTTTTAATGGATTCTTAAGTTACTCGCTTAAATATTTATTATTCTTTCTTCATTGCGCTAAGATTACCAATGTCTCTAAATAGCAACACAGAGATGCTTTGTGGTGATAATAGTGAAAAAATCACAAAAAAAACTTCTATTTTAAATATAACTGGTGAGATCCTTGAAAATAATAGCTAGTGGTAGAACCCTTAAGAATAAATAATAAAAAACCCAAATCACTTTGTTAAGCACTCTATCATAATAATCTAAAATTAAAATTTTATTGAACGCATGAATATGCCATATGAAAAGGGATTACCTTATGAAAGAAAAAAAATCAAAAGGTGCACATGAAACATTAATCACAAAAAATGGTGTAAAAAAATACCTAAAATTAAAAAAAAAGTGGCAAATAAGGGAAAAAAACAAATGAATGTGAGAATGACTATAAGGTCTCCTCTGATAGATAATCACAAATAAAATTTTAACAAATATAACCAAATACAGTATATCAAACAATAAGAATAAGTAATCTCTAATATGAGAAATAATAGGCAACTACAATAACATACTCTATATTATCCTACATATAAGGAGAAGGCATACTTGTCTTTCAAGTTGCTGATTGTAAGTTCCTTGTAAGGATAGATCTGTACAACTCCTTGGACTACCATAAACCTAATATAGTAAAGGTGAACTTGCATCCCGAGTTGTAGTATCTGTTACTATATCATTCTCATATTTGTACCTGAATGGAACAGTTGATAATCTATTTAATATGATAGACCAATAAATTGGGTATTTGAAAGCATAAAGTCATTCACAAATGCTATAAAGATTCTAAATCTTAATTTTAAATTTGTTGTTCACAATTGATTATTAAATTAAATATTTTGTGCTAAAAAGGTAAATCTAATAATTCACAAAAAATTAACCTTTTAACCAAAAAATGGATAAATAATAGTTATCGTAAAATATTATTTATACTAGTAAAATATTAATATTTAATTATCTTCTTAAAATTTATCGATATAACTTACTACACCAAACACAACCAAACATATCATAATCATTCGTTAACTATTTTTTATATGCTATTTTTAATTTTATCCTAAGGAATGATCAACCATGCAATTGAAAATGAATAAATTATCCAACTTCCTACAATAGCCAATAAAATATATTATTCATGAGAAATCTAATTCTTAATAAAAAACTATAAGAAATAGAATTTAGTTAAAGAGAAATAAACGTCATTATCAAAACTAATCATAATACTAGTCTAACATCGATTTGGCACTAATAAGACATTTGCTCTACACATTATTCGACCTTGACATTAGTTTTTTACAATTCTTGCAAGAATACAAATCTGATCATAATCATGAACGTTCTTTAATAATAAAAAATGATTATATTCAACCTATATGCCATTCTTTCTAGAGCCTTTTCTAACCTCTCTTTTTCACCTTAGTTCATGCTCTATTAATTTTGTATTCCTATCTTATCAATGCTTCATGAACAAATTCTTAATTAAGTTGACATCATCAAACCTAAATAACAAAATGCAACAAGCTAGACAAGGAGTTAACATAGACTACAAATTTAAAAAAAATATTTCACAATAAGTGCACATTGAATGAGTTTATAGATGAAAATAGACAAAGATTAAACAAAAAATGAAATAAGTTTGGTAATGTTTCACTAGTACATTTTAATGAGAGCACCCTTAGATGATTGAAATGACATCAATATGGCCTTTGCACAAGTTATACAATAAAAAATGAAATTATAGTGTAATATAAATATGACAACAAAGAAAAAGTAGGTCTTAAATAGTATCAAACAATAGCCATAATAGTACATACACGATTTCCATAAGAAACCAATTGGTAGTGCGGCATTTGCGTTGAACTTTGTAATATTTTCCTATCTACAACCATTATGCTCCAATGTAGTTTTGAAGCTATAAATGTATGCTAACTGCCTCACAGGACTTCCAAAACTTGAGAAACAAAGAAAGATTTATCAAAGCTAAAGAAAATATTTTATAAATTCAACCTATGGGGATACAAAAAATAAAACAATGTTCTGAACATAAAAACAATTACCTCAAAGGCTCTGCATCAGCTCGGATGTCAATATTTTTCAGTCTCCCTACGGATCAATTTGTTGTAGCGCAATGTGTATGCAGTGATTGACTGAAGTAACTGTGAAGGATTTCTAAGAGGCTCAGTTATCACATCCATTACATCTTTAGGTACATCACCTTCCAAGTCATCGAGAAACTTCATAGCATCTACTTGAATACTAGAGTTCATTCCAATCCAATCATACGTCGAGAAGGTACATTGGATTCTTTCAATCATATGCCTTGCAAGAGACTCGCATGCCGATCTAATGATTCTGTCTCGTGATATCTCGATTAAAATGACATCATCTTATGATTTGATACCCTTGACCATTGTGTAGACTACTTCTTTTTCACTGTGCGAATGGATCTCACAAAAAAACCTCTTCACCAATTCCAAATTAAAAAATTTAGTTCTGTATAATCCACCAGCTACAAGAATCCCCTAATCTAAAAATCAAATAGAAAAAAGTAGACAACTCACCTAGCATTGGCCCTCTCGTCGATCATTGGCTTCCGCTCCGACTCCTCTCCTTCAACCTCTACCATCTAGGACCTCAACTCCTTCCTTTGCTGCCTACCACATTCCTCAACCTCACTACCTCCTCCTCCGCAAGGTGCCTCTCCCTCATCACCACTTCCTTCACCTCTAGAGATGATCCATCCTCGAAATCCAAGTTTCCCTTTTCGTTCTCCCACCTCCTCGCTTTCACCCCTTTAGCAAGTGCCGCCGCTCCATGAACCAAAATATTTCGCCGAACTGTCGTCGTGGCTCTCCCCGACCACACTCTTTGAAGGAGAATGCTCCACACAGGGACCATTTTTCCCCGACAGATCTTGCAGATCTGGTCAACGTAAAAACCTGACCAGGGTATCCCATTTCGTTCTGAAGCCAATCAACGATAGCCTTCAGCCTCGGGACTCTGCCCCCTCCTAGAGCCTGCATAGTGTACACTAATGGAAAAATACTCCGTCGAAGAAGAATGTAATCTTCACGGTTGTCGTTCAGATGCAAAGAAGCATCGATGGAGAGCTGTAAAACTGAGCAACATCGACACGAAAGCTAAAGGAAGACGCAGATAAAGCGGAAGATGAGTTCTGATCTAGAAGGTCTAAGGATGAGAAAGGGTTAAGGGAGTAGAGAAAACTGAAGGTTTCGAGGAGGGATTGAGGAGAAGGTCGTCAAAAAAAATGAAGTGAGGAGTGTCTGGGAATTTGATGCTCAGTCCATGGCATCAGATCTCCGTCCGCAGAGGCAATTGAAAATATTATGTATTTTGATTATATTTTTTAAAATAATTTTATGTTAAAAATTTAATTAATTAATTAAAATAAATTAAATAATATTTTAAAAAGTATTATTAAGAACTTGATGGGTTTTATAAATCTTTTATTAATTGTATTGAAAAATGATTAGAAAATATTTTATCTCTTAATAAAAAGTGAATTAAACTTTTTATTGTTATTTTATGATGATAAAACAATCTTTTATTCTTTGACATTGTTTTCTATTTTTTAAATAAAAAGTATGTATTTAAACTTAGCTAAACAAACATTTGATAATATTTTGAAAAGCAATTTCATTAAAAAAATAAGTTTGAAATTAGTGCTCCAAATAGTCTTGGTAAATCTGGTACTAAAAACAGATTAATAGAATAGCTAATATTATAACTATTTTATAAGTATATATATATATATATATTAATGTAATTTTTACAATTTTTTCATCTTTTGAATTAAAATTTATATTTTGAAATATTGACAAAAAAATTTTTTATAGAAGATCTTAGCTTTATGATATACTAAAAAACCTATTCCTATAATTAACTATTGATCAATAGATCACTTTAAATATTTTTATTATTGGCTAAATTTATAAACAAAATAAAATATTTAATCAAAATTATAATCATGCTTAATAATAAAAAAATACATACATTAAAATCTTTTCATTATAAATATGTTTATTTCATTGCAAATAAATAAAGATAAAAATAAAAATTATATTTTTAATATTTGATTTATCATAAATGAAGAAAATCATCATCTCAATTAAAATATCTAATTACCACTTGAACGATAAAGGCCCCTCCATCAATCTCGTATTAAATTTTTTGTTGAACTATACTAAATCATAGTTTCTTAATTAGCCATAGTTTTTATTAAGTAGCTACAAAAATTATACAACTCTGAATATGTTCATCATTAAAATTTGTAATAAATAATGATTATTTGTATGTATATTTTTCTTTATTTTGATAATATCTGTTTTTTTTTATATGTTATTCATGATATGTATATATATAAAAATAAATTTTTTAAAATAACACTTAAAACTTGAAATTAAATAGCTTACTGTCTGAAGGTTTTTGCCTCTCTCTCTCTCGCTCTCTCTCGCCTTCCTTCCTTCAGGCCAATGGTTCTTGTGGGAGTTTAAATAGCTTACTATCCATGATGATGATAAGTTGTTATTACTCTTTCCTACCTTCTCTTAAGTTGATATTGGTTATTTTGTTCAAATGCTTTTTTATCTATCCGGTGCTTCACATTGTCATGTAATTCTTGTGAGCTGAGATTATGAATATCTTTCTATGTAGAGTTCTATTTTTGTCTATCATAATTTGTTTGCTTGGATAAGGAAACAAGGGCTAGTTTAGTTTCATGTTGATTAATTTGTGCAGAGTGGGCCAGGTTCCATGTTGATATTTACACTGCATGGTTTTTCATTAATTCTACTTCATTGTCAAAATATCATTTAGGAAAGGAATGCCTTGCACTTTTCACAACCAAAAGTTCCATAAGGTTTCAAAATCACTCCTTTACTTTTAATAGTGAATAACTTAAGGTCTGATTTTTTAGTTCTATGATGATTTGTCTCATGCAATTTCATCAGATCTTGAAATTAAAATGTGCCTGGTTTTAACTACAGTAGCCACTCTCATTTAGTTGTACAGTATTATGGCTAGTTCAATAGAGTGATCCAAGATCTCTATTTGATTTGTGAATGATATGTTTGATGGTCTTATTATAAAAGCTAGCTATTGTAATTTTCTTATTAATCAAGATGGTTTTGAATGAAATCTTGAAGTTGGATTATTTAGCTTTTGTTAAATTGCTCCATTCTTGGACACAATGTATTTATAAAAGCTTAATTCTTTAATATACGTTTTGTGATTACTAGGCTTTGTTGTTTTCTGTGTTTTACCTTAGTATTTATCTTTAGTTATCTTGAGTCATAGTCATTAACTATTCTTTTCTAGAAGCTCACAAATGCCATGCGGATTGTATAGTTCTAACATCTTGTGCATGTTTTTTTTTGTTGTGTTATTATTTCTATGTGTTTGGCTTATTCTTGTCTTTGTTTATCTTCAATACATCATATTATATATATTTTTAACAAAGTGCATAAGTTATTTTTATTATTATTGATTTCATTTTTTTATGCACACCTTTTTCCTAAACATTAGTAACTTAGATTGTTTATGTACCTGATGTGTCCTTTTAATACATTCTTTTAAGTATGATCTAGAGGTTCAGAAAAGGCATACTTGTTTAAAGTATCAATTAATATTCATGAATGTAGTGTATATATGCTTTTTTAGTGTATCAAATAATGTTCATAAACATTTTATGCTCACATGCTTATTTTATTTCACAAATATTTAACACCTGCCAACTTGTTTAATCGATTGTATGTTGTCCATTTTACAACTCATTCATATATTTGTTGATCAAGTTGCTTGTTTGTTGTTTGTGAACTTAAACATTTATGATTTAAATGAGACAAGCTTTAATACCATCCATTATACTCAAACTGAGCTCCAGTAGACCTAACATAATTTAACTTGAGCCCTATTCTACTTACTTGGATCAAGTCAGTTATAGCCTTGCAATTTGTAAATTTTAAAATGAATATTTTGAGGGCATAAATCTTATTCTTCACAATCACAGTGTTCATGGAACTAATAGCCCCATCCATGTTTTTTAGCTTGTATTATGATTTAATTTAATGTGGGATTGGTTAGTAAAATATCTTTATTTATTGTTCCTTCATACATTCTTTGTTTACAAATATAATATTTTTTAAATGCATATACCGCTATACCTATTTTTGTTTTTTTTATTCATTTAATGATGATGATGACCTTGAACAAGATCTGTTCTATTGGTTAATATGGAAGTTCTCTCAGAGATGATAATGATGGTTACTTATAATTTGATGCTTATTTTAGGCATTCTCATAAGCAAGTTGGAATGTTGGTTAGGTTTCATAGCTGTTGTAGTTGTTAATATTTTTCTTTTTGAATTCCTATTGAAAAGTTGGTAAAAATTTTGGGAGCCATTTGATAAGCAATAGCTTATTTTGTTCATTTGATGTTTAGCAACCTGTTTTTTCTGTCTCCCCCTTAAATGAAAATTGAAATATAAAAGAATATATTAAAACCGTGTTTTTGTTTCATCTTGACTAAACATAAAGCTCTATCAATTTGCAATTTTTGGCCATCTTTTTGGTAAGCAGCAGTAACACTCTACTTCAATTCAAGCTTTGAGTTGTAGAATGGAAGCATTGCTATCTTACTGGGGCCATATTATTTGATTATATTTGTAACAATTTAACTTGTACACTAAAAGTAATGTCAGTGTGAGACTAGTCCATGAGACACTGTTTAATATTCTTGTCTGTCAGCCACAACTTTTAGGGAATTTGCTGATGTGAATGGTTTTATCAGCATGCATGTGAGCACTGTTGATAATCTAGAATGGAAAAGCGGGGTGAAAATGCAGGATTGACCCTTTTTTCCCTTTTTCTAATAAAGGATTTTTTGGAGCTAGCTTAGCTTAAAGAATCCTTGATGCTCTTATTAGAGTAGCCAACTGTTTGAATAGGATGTCTTCCCATGATAGTGCTAGCCTTTTAAGAGTTTGGGGGAGTTGCCCATGGTCATAAAAAACATAGTTTGCTTTCCATATCTCAATGTTTATTTCATGATTCATGTATTTACGTTTCATTTGGTTGGATACAATTTAACATTTTATGAATATTTAAATCATGGAATTATAAATGATGACATTTTAAGTTCAATTTATGTTTCCTTTATTGGTTGTAGTTATTCTTTGATTTGGTTTTCACAATTTCGTTTGCAAGAAACAAAAGTTTTGTGGAACCTAAAGTGCACATGGATTTGTAAATTCACCCAATCAAACAAAAAATATAAGAAAATTTCTCTCTTTGGAAAAATTTTTAACGATTACAATCAAGTAATTAGACTTTATGTTAATGTCTTCTCAAGTTGTTTTGGAATTCGCTGTCTTCAGTAAGCAAGCTGTGAATCTTCTCATATATAGTTTTTTCAGGTCTTTTTTTTCTTAAGTAGTAATTCAAATCCTTCATTTGCCATCTACATAATATATAGTTTATTTTTTGAGATTAAGTATCAGAAAATAGACGGAGTTACGGAACTACAAAATAGGCAAGTGAGGCTCATCCCTCCACCGCAAATAAGGGGGCCTCCCCAGCACATTCGTCGCCCTGGTCAACCAGTAGACCATGAACAGGTATCTGTTAACTTGACTTTTTTTCTCGCAACGTTTTATGTTTGGTGCCTATTTGGCTTCTCTAATGTACTTGTATTCTTATCATGTTTCATGTCATAACACTTAGTTGCATTGCTTATTTATGTTCATGTAAGGGAAGTTGTAAAGGAATTCATGCTTTGATTGAAGCAAATTAGTATGTGATAATTTGGTTACACTATGCTATCTTATGGTTTACTGTGATGATTGTCTTGAAATATTGATTAATTCTTCTTAGAAATCCATTATAAGTTCACGCATAGTACTTTTGCATGTTGTGCCCTAATCTTATAATTTATACTTTTCTTTCGAATAGGGATTTTTAGTTCAGGACAAATCTTCTTAACTAGCACATATTATAATAGATATGATAGAATGAAATTTGGTTTCTAAAAATAGTGAAAAAATTATTGTTATAGTTTTTGCAACCATCAAATGGAAGATATTTATCTGTACAATTTATAGAATTGGAATCAAATCGTGATGATTTAATTTTTAAAAAAAATATAAATAATTATTAATGTAAATATGTTCATATAATAATTTGATAAAGTTGAGGATAATCAATCATTACATGAATATTACTATTTTTTTATATTTATTTTAATTATATGCATAAAGTCATAAACAATTTTTTCCAGGTACTATGGAATCATGTTTTCATGTATTACCCATCCATAACTAATGAGTTTATAAAAAATAATACTCCACATGATAGTATAAGATCGAGGGTTGGTTTGATTGCTTAAATTTTGTACTTTTAATCACCAAAATACTTATTTTATGTCATGTTAAATAACTTAACTAATTATCTTTATTTATAAATTAGGGGGAATATCACTATCTTTTTTTGTTTTATTATTTTAATAGTTCAAAAAGATCTTTTATTCTCACAAAGTAAGTCAAAGTTTTTCATTTTTTAAACTAATAAGCAAAGATGTTTTGGGCAAATTCAAAATAAGTATTTCTAAAGAACAATTCCTTAAACACAGCATTTCAACAACACTTAATAGCACTCTTCAAACTTATTTTTCATTAAATTGTTTAATATTCAATAGGGGCCAACCAGCATTGAGCCAAGATCTCTCAAATGATGTGAATCAAGCATTTGTCCATGCTACAAAGTTTCAAGCTTTTTCCCATTCTATCATCCGTTTGTTATCCTCAAATTTTTATAATTATTTCACCATTAGTAGACCATAAAAATTGCATCCATAACCATGCCATCACTAACAAAGTCTGCCCCACTGTAGGCTTCTCAGTCTTCACATTCCAAAATTTTTAAAACACTATCTTCTTCATCTAAAGAATAAATGGATCAACCCCTCTATATGCATCTCAGTCTTCACATTCGAAATTTTTTGAAGCACTACCTTCTTCATCTAATGAATAAATGGACCAATAATTTAAGGTTTGTTTAGCTTAAGAAATTATCCAATATATTACAAATAGATTTATATGTTTAATTTATTATCACTTTTGTTTTCTACATTTTCCATTTGAAACTTTAACATCTCCTATGACATCCTTATATATTTCCATCTCTTAATTATTTTAATTTAAGCTTTGAAGTGTGCTCTTTATTAAATACTAAAAAGCCCAACCACTGAATGATATTCCAAAAGATATTACATTTTTTGCAATGTACATCTCAAGGCAATTATTAGTATAGAATTCATTTCATGATCAATATTTTTCAAAGAGAAATTTCTTCTAAAATATCAAACACAACAATTTATGAATATAGTTGTACTACATACAATCACAAATGAGTGAACGTTAGCTTTTGATGTGACAAATGAGCTTGACTTAGGATTATTTTGGATCAAAATTGCCCTTTTCCCCTTTCCATTCCATATCTATATCTAGATTGTGTTTCGAATAAAAATTGCCTGGTATGTACTTTATGTGCTAATGAGTCTCGTATGAATTGGAGGTTCAAGTTCAAATAGGGGCAAATTCCTCAAATTCTCTTAAAAAATATGAATGGTGCAAACATTCTCCTCATTTCTTTTGTATACCAAGGCTAAATCGTTGTTTTATAAGCTTATTAATAGAAAAAGATGAAAGCATACGTTATAATATTTCTCACTTAATTGGTCACATCAAAATAGACGTATTAAGAATGATTGGCTTTTAAGCAATGTTGATAAATGCTATACTTATTTGGCATATATTTTGTGTTTTGTTAATTTATTTCTTCGTTTTCTAAGATCAAGTTCAATGATTTTAGGTTATTTCAGCAATTCTCTTGGTTTTATTGGAAACATTGGCCCCAAAAATAAGTTGAATTAATTTGTTAGCTGAGTTGATCATTTCATCTCTATTTAATGATACTTGTGTATGTCATATACAACCTCTTTATATTCCTAAAAATTCCATTTTTTGTCAATTAGCCAATGCATGCCATCATAAATATACCCAATGGTCCAAAATGTGTTATTCAAAAGTATATTTTAACTCTCTTTTATTTTTTTATTATGGCTAATTTGAAGTCAATGTAATGCCTGCTTGTCACGGAGGCTATAATCCATGTTTAGGAACATATATATTTTTTAAGGCATTAAAGTTTATAGAAAACTGAGTTATATCATGACAACGGTTTTCCAATTTGCCCACTTTCTCAATCAAGAAAATGGGAAGCTTTTTTATGAATAAAAACTATCACACTAAGAGCATTTTTTGTGAGAATAATGGGACTCATGTTGTCCTTTTCTTTTAAAATTAAGTTCTTACACTACGGTAAACTGATACCTGATATTTTGATCCATACAAGTACTATAAATAAAACAAAATATATTACAGAATGTATCACAGTAAAGTACGATCTCAAAAATACTAGTATGAATATGCCAATGTATGCATCCTCATACACGTCCATATACCGAAGCTAAGATTGATCATAATCAGATTATAACACGAAATTCTGTTCTCGATTTGAGTTGAAAGCTTCATTTTTTTGGTTGATACTAGGGATAATATTGAAATTCAAGCAATATATAATAAAATATATTAGCAATACAAGTGAAAACATGCCAATTCTTGCAATTTTAGGGCATAAAGGACTCTATATAATTACAACTCTACCATCTAATTAATAGAAGCACTTTAAAAATTAAAACAACCTCACTAGGTCATATATTTTAATAACATATAATTTATATAGGCACAACTTAGATTGACAATGGTTTCTCTTTACCAAGGGTACAGAAAAATATCAAAGGCATAAAATATAATACTACATGCAACTTCAACAGCGATTTAGTAAAGGAAGATGAACGCTTAGTTTTTAGAACAATGGGTGATGAAAAGGAAGATAGTTCATCATCCAATACCATACATGAAGATCACAAAGCAGTAGATCAATTAGATGCTGAACAAATTATTACATCTGACATGAATATTATTGCATACCAAGAGGAAGCAATGATCAAATCCATCATCTGCAAAATACATTATGCCAACACCAAATTGTTTTAATGGCTTGGGGCAACAAAAAATGCATTACTTTAGTTGCTGTTTTAGAAACCCTTGTGGACAAATGTACTTTAATCACTCAACCAAATTGTTTTAATTGCTTGGGCCAACAAAAAATGAATTGCTTCAGTTGTTTCTGAAACCCTCATGAACAAATGTACTTTAATCCCTCAACCAAATTGTTTTAATGGCTTAAGCCAACAAAAAACGCATTGCTTTAGTTGCTGTTTTAGAAACCCTTGTGGACAAATGTACTTTACTCAACCAAATTATTTAAATGGCTTGGGGCAACCAAAAATGCACTCAGTTGATGTTTTAGAAACTCTCGTGGACAAATGTACTTTAATCACTTTACGAAATTGTTTTAATGGCTTGGGCCAACAAAAAATGCATTGCTTCAGTTGCTGTTTTAGAAACCTTCATGGACAAATGTACTTTAATCACTCAACCATTGTTTCAACTGTAATCCAGTGGTCGCATCTGGGTTTGACGGCGAGGAACCCCAATCTCACAGGCATTGACACGAACAGCAAATCAGAGCGAACATATCAATTCACTGGCTGATGAAACCTCCGGAGAGATGTTAACAAACATCAACGTTTTTGAATTACCCCCAAGACAAGGCTTTAAACACCAAGAGATTATAGAGTATTTTGAGAATGAAGTTGGTAAAAGTTGAAAATTGATTTTTTTAGCAAACAAACAACTTTTTTCGGAACGTTTTTAAAAAAAATGTAATGAAATTGTACACACTGCAATATACTAAATAGCCCAAAAATCCAATGGCCATGTACCTGTAGAAGGTATGTCAATTTTGAGTTTCTGTAAGGAACATGATCCTCCTTCTTGGCAATTGCAAACTATAACATCACTAAGTGAAGACAAGCTTTTGTTAATTGCCTGTTTCTAGGACAAAAAAAATTTCTGCATATCCATCTAAAACAAGAATTTTCAGCATAAATGAGAAGCAATTCTTGCCTTGTTTTCCTTTAGACGATCTCCGGTCGAGCCACTTTTACCAAGACGCTCACTTCTGGCAAGATCTATCAGATTCAAAACACCTTGAACCTATTGTTCTGTGGCCTACAATGAAAGAGTCAGGTCAACAAATGTCTTAGGTAACTAGCTTAAAGGCTCAAGGAACAAGGAATAGCCACAACTCACAACATTCACCCTAGATATTCTTAAGGTGAAAACAAAATGGCTTCTTGATGATTGTTCATTCATCTGAGTCTTGAAAACTGACCTGATGAACAAAGTAAAACCTGAATGATTAGTTGCAATCTTTTGCAATGATTGTCTTTTGACTAGTCAGGTTGGGAAAGAGAAGAATGATCCCGAGGTGAAAAAATGCTGATACAGAATCATACCTTTAAAAGCATGCAAGGAAAACACAGCTTGGTACCCAAGAATATGGAACATTTGGGAAATTGAATACACATGATTTATTTAGTTGGCCACCAGAAACACGAAAATAAAAGATGAAAGCATGCTCCAATTTACTATGTCTATGCTGATTTCAATTACCTGCTCCTTGCAGCTTGATCAAGTAGAAAGGAAATTTCTTTTATGTTGCATACATCGACAACAGTAAGGTCAGGCACGTGTATAACCAGCTGAATCAAGTTTGATGGTATATTGCTTGTTAAGAAGAGTTAGACAACTGCTTGTGCTACGATTGTGTGATAACAAGTCACGAATTGTTTCATTGTAGATCTCTAACATTGATGCCTGTAAAAGATGAAAAGCACAGTTTGAAAGTAGGAATGATTGAGCACAATTTACCTTTTCATGTAAATTGACATTCACACCTGTATTTTGTTAGTCCAACCCTGGCATTGTAGCGATTGGCTAGTTTCAAAGATCTGCTCCAAGGAACATGGTATTAATCCTTTCTGCTCAGGGGCTTCAGGCTTGCCCATCATGGTATAAGTTTTACCAGAACCAATTTGTCCATAAGCAAAGATACAAACCTTTTTAAAGAAGAGATAGTAAAACAAGGAGTTAAGAATAATGAATGAGAGTTGAAGCTTGTTATATGCATTTTCTCCAAGATAGAGAATTAATGTTGAAGACAAAGCTGGGCATTCAACTAGCTCAAGAACTGGTTGGATCATCTGATTCAATCGTCCTGACCTAGTGATGTGAGCATGGTCATTTAATGTTTTTTATGTCCACATTTATGTCTGCTGTAGGAATAAGATATGAAAAGATTTTTGAAAAAAAAGTGAATGAAGAAAATAGAAACAGATCAAAAACAAAATAACAGAAAAATTTATCCCAACTATAGGTTAAACTTCCACATTCATTAACTCTAAATTAAAAGGTTTGTTAGATAAAAACTTAATACTGCTAAATCACTACTCCTTGGCATTGCTACTTCAGTTAATCCATTTTTTACCATTTCAGCATTTAACAATCTAAAATAAACAAATATACTGGACAAGCTCAACAAGCTATTTCAACCAATCATACTTCAGTTCCTTCGAAGGCCAACCCACCCCAACACGCTTAAAAAATAGTAAATACAAACAACAAAAGTACAATTAAGTTCATAAATCAAAAAACATGAAAAAACACATTCAACATAATAACAAATTTTATTTTGATCTGTAACAAAAAATAAGTTGGCAATAAAAATTGATCAATTATATGAATTTTCAAATGTTGCTAGAGCATCAGATGATATCTAATGCATTTTATCAAATGTTATAGTAGCTTCTTTAAAATTAAAAAATTTTATATTGTTTTAGAAATACAAAATAACTTCTCATAAAGCTTCATTTGATTTAAGCACTTATAATCAAACAATTTTAAAAGTCATTGTCTTGACTATCTATACTAGCATCCTTAGCGTAAAGTATTGAGGCTAACTATAGATTTTACGAAACAAAAGAGAATTTGAGTTCAAGAATTACTAGGTGCAGTGGGGTACTACAGAAAGGAAGCTCTTCCAAGTTCACGATTTGAACTTAGAAATAATAAAGAGATAAACAAAGAAAAAATGACCATAAGAGAGAAAATCAAATATAGATAATTAAATATTCTTCTTTCTCTCTCTCTCTCCTCCCTCCTCTCAACTCCATATGCTAAATGCCAAGAATATATTTATGGACAATTAAGTCCTTAGAAAACCCATTGACATGACAAGGTATTTTTTAATTCCATGACAATAAAAATAGTATCTTATTTTGATAATAATAAACACTTCAAATATTTATTATGTAATTTAATTTATCTATTTAGTATATTCTATAAATTATCATAAAATAGGTAGACTCATAGATCACTTATTGTGGAGTAGATAAGAATACTCTAAAGTGAAGACAGAAAATGTTTTGCTACTATGATGATCATGTGTCCAATAAGCACCTCAAAGAACTTTAGAACTTCATAGAAAATATATACGGATTAAAATCTAATTTACAATCTCAACATATTGTGCATCATTCTTTTGCATTGTTGGCCAGCACAATTCTTGTTAAAAAACACATGGCTAGGTTATAACCAAAAGAATTGCTTCAATAATCCACAAAATAAATGGATTAAATAATGTCAAATAACTTGAGAGGTTGGATAACATTATTCAAAATTTTTAAGAACATGAAAGACATAACAGATGAGCTTCTTAATTCCATCACAATCTCACCTCGACTTCATAGCAAGATATGATTCTACACAACGTAGCAATATGACCAACTAACTTAGATTGGTCTCAAAATGTCTTTGGTGAATGCATTTTCAAAAAGCCTCAAAAACCATCAGTGCTAGCTTCACTTCCTTTCTTTAAATTTGCTTGATAAGATGCCAAAATTGCATCGAGTGGATTGAGATGCAACCCAAATTTTCATAATTCTTGAAAGTTCACTTTAAGATCCTAAACATAGGGGAAGAATGATTGTTTTTGACTAAAAACTCCTCAACATATGCATCAAGATTCATTCCTCATTGATGGCTAAAAACTATATTAACCATGTATTGATATGTTGCCCTTTAAGTTTTTAAAAAAAATGACATGGCCTTTTAGAAACATAATGCAATCAAGCTCATTGAATCATCAATTCTTGACAAAATATAAAATTTTGTTCAAGCCAAATAAGATAAAACAAAGAGTCAACACAAATGTGTCATTTGTCATTACTTTTCTTAACAAGCAAAAACTTTTCCAGCCACTTGAGGTATTACACAACAACAATGAATCAAACCTTAAGAATATAAGCTAGTTCTCTTTAGCTAGGGCCTGTTTTTCTTAGCTAAGTGTGTCTTCTTCTATCATATTCTTAAGCATTCAAAGTTAACATTAAGATATTTGTAAAACATAACTCAAGTAACACCAACCATATCCAAACAAGACCATGCAAAAATATCAATGTGCTGAGCAAGGAGTGAGAGAATGGTCTCCTTTTGCTATTAATTAAAACCCTTTGCTCTCTATTCAAGTTAACAAATATACGTATACTTTGGAAGGAACTAAAAGATCAACAAGAAAAGAAAAAAACAATCTATGAAGAAGAACCAAGACGTCCAATAAATTGACGAAATGCCATGACTTCCCATCACTATACTCAGGTAGCAACTCTTCAACTGAAGTAGTTCTCCTTAAACATTCGAAACCTAATGGCGTAAAACTTTATTTTAACACAAGGGATCAAAGAGTGTGAAGCGTACCTGACAGGTGATGACCAAGATTGAAATTACTTAACAAAGAGTAATTTTTTGTAGGATTTTTGTTTGAACGGTATAAAAATAAATAATCCCACTTTGACTATAAAGAAAATGATTTGGAGATTTATGTGATAATTTATCCTTAAAATGACTAAAAAATTTTTGAGAATAAAACCTTCTTTGGTCTGAATCGGATGATTAAATGAAACAATATTTCGACATAATAAAACTAGGTTGTAAAATTTATAGACAAAAGGTGTTGAAGCCATAATATGAAATTTATTTATTGTAGGTAAATAAAAAATAAGAAATAATGATATTGTCATATTCATATAATTTTCCATCTACATGACTACTTATATTTCATTCCCATATGTGAAAAAAGAAATCTAACTTTAAGCTTAGTTTATTCTCCCAAGAACCTGATTGGAGAACCAACATAGGGGAGAACACAACTTAAACAAATGCCCATCTTATTGAAGGCATTCCAAAATAAAGAATCAACAAAACTACGATATCCACTATACCAAACACACATCAATGTTTGTAATAAGTCAAGTGAACACGATGGTGGTTTTAAGAAATTCTAAATAACAAAGATGCTTTTGCTCAAAATAGATTGGAAGCAAATAAAATATTCTCATTATTACATTAGATAAAGTGTTTGCCTTAAAAGATTTTAGAATTAATTTATAAGGGCATGCTTGATGCCCTGCAAAGATCTCCAAAATAATACTAACATGTGCTTAAACTTGTCTCCATGGCCCTAAAGATAGATGAAAAGTCTCGATAGGTCTTAAATTGTTTTCCTTCAAGGTGATGCAACACTAAATGTGGAGTTTGAACCTCCTTTAATCCATAGTAACTACATAAAGCATAAACCAATCACAAAGCTACTCATATCAAACCTTGCTTCAAAACCTTTTTAGATGATGACACATAACTTCGTTCATTTCATATGATAGCTCTTCATGATTTATGAGTGCTTTATCACAGTTTATTACAGTACATCATAGTTCAATTCGAATTTTCTTGGTTCTTCCACTTGACACCATATTGGACACCTTTCCATAGATTAAGACAAAAAGGAGGCATGGTTGGGAGCTTTTCATGGATTTTCAATCTCTTTGATGCTTGCTTTGGCTAGTTAAGCTCCCTTTTGGATGAATTCCTTTAAATGAATTACATAAAAAGTGCCAAGGTTTAGAATAGCATTATCTTTTTTTATTTCTTTGTCTTCTCTCTTTATTTCTTCATGCTTTCTTTCCTAAAATAAGTTGTTGAAAATAAAGAAGGGTTTAATTAAGATTTCTATTTCCATGAACAATTCTTTCCATTTTTATTCTTTTTCAAGAACTTTTGTATCAAAAAAATATGAGATAAATGAAAGTTTTAGATAATTATTTTTGGTGATAACTCTTGCATAGCTTGAGGGCTTATGCTTGACTAGACTTGACTATCAATCCAACATCTTGAAACTCTTAATGACCTCCTTCTTCCTCTCTTTTTAGTCTAAGCAAACTCAATAGACCTAAAACAATCCTAAACCTCAAAACCCTCCCCCTTTCATCCTTAAACATTTTCCAAATACCTCACTCAAAAACCTCCAAAATTATCACATGCTTTCCTTTTCTCAAGTTTGCCTCACCTAAAATTAAATCACAACCTCTTCTCTTCTTTCCTCTCTTTCACTCTCAAAACCCTCACTTTCATCATCCTCTCTCTACAAACCCTTGGTCAAGCCTTGCTTCCTCTTAAATAAAGCCAATTAACCATCCAACAAGCACCTAAGAGAGCTACTTTTGTCTCTCTTTCTCCCTTCTTACCATAATATTATTGCAGCTAACCTTCTTAAACAATTTTTGTAATCAAAGACTTCATGGATGATAACCAAAGGTAATGTGGCAATAAGAATTTACTTGAGAGATACATTCAATGGAGTATTCTCAAACTCTTGAAGAGGTAACTAATGGTCTAAGATGGATTATAATGATGTTATCAGTTACTCCCTTAATGTAAATATTTATATTTCTTCATTGTTAAGGTGAGCTTTTGGTAATTTCATTAAGCCTTCTCTTGCTTCCAAATGTGTTGCAAAAACATAAGTCATTTCCATTAACTAAGAGTAATAAAAGTTTTTCAGCAAGATATGAGTTGGTAAACAAAGCCTTGGCTTCTCAAATTCTTTTGCCCAAAGAAAAAATACTAAGGATTTTTGAGTCGCCAAGGTTTCTTCTAGCTCCACCTCACTTAGGCTTTCTTGGAAACATTGGAGGTAAAATTTGGGGCTTCTATTTTAATTTTCACTAAGATCTGGCAAACATTCAACTAAAATTTTCTTGCTTGACATAACTAGCAAAGGAAGAAGCAAAGATCCTTTTCAAAAACTTGAAATTTGGAGTAATGAGATACCTTCTAAAGCCGCTTCGATGCTGCATCCATGAAGCAAGATGGAGAAAATTGTTCGCTTAATTGCACCAAAAAGCAAGAAAAAAAGACTAAGTGTCTCGAATTGACATAGAAAAATTTATGGGTTTGATTTGTCATAACAGAAAGTAGGAATTTGAAATTTCGAAGAAAAAATAAAAAAATCCCTAATAAAAGAGGGGCAATTACAATGACAACGTAAGAAGAATAGCTAAGACGCATCATACACCATGCCACACTCTTTGCTAAATGAACACATCCAAGGACAACAATGGTAAAAAGGAAATTAAGAAGTGGCACAAAAGGTATCCCACTTGTAGAAATAATTAACTAGCAGAGAAATAAATGGAGATGAATGAGTTGAAAAAGGATAGTTCATCATAAGAAAATGAACACGCTCATTTAAGACAATTGAAACTTGAGCTGGAATCGTAGACTTTAGTGGAACAAGAATTTCAAATGGATAGAAATGACCTTCAACAAAAATATTTCCAAATGTTACTAAAAGATGTGAATGAATGGCTCAAAAGGAGGATCATTCTTAAGAGGTGGAGGGATAGAATTAGTGATCCCTTACATCGTTGAAACATTAAAAACAAGATCATCAACAAGTACAACTTTTTGAATTGTAGTTCTCATCTTCTATCTACTCACTATTTCCAACATGCAATGTTAGAAAAGTGTGGAAACTAATTACAAATTCCAAGAAGAGGAAAAGATTTACTTCTGTTTAGCTAAAGAATCACAAGAAGGTAATTTAGAGTTATTACAAAAAGGAAGATTCATCAAGTTCAAATATAAGACTTAGGTAAGAATAGAGAGGGATAAGCAAGGAGAAATTCCCTAAAAGAGAAAAAATAATATTTATCAAAATTGCCCATCGCACCAAAATGGTACATAAACTAAACTATAATGGAGTGGCAAGTTAATTATAACCAAAAACCAAGACCCTTTGCACATGATAAATTTGCAAAGTTCATTAATATTTTTTCCTTCCTTGAACTAAGTTTTATCCTATTCAACTTGAACAATGATAATACCAGTCATGCTTGATGAATCCTAATCAATCTGGACATTGAGAGTGATCCGTGTGACACAACACCTTGAGAGTTGTTTCTCTAACACTTGATTTCTAGAAATCTTACACCTTTTAACCTTGTTCTCATGAAAAGGTTTGTCATGGAAGGCTAGTCTAATTTTAAAAAGGCATGCCTCATGTTAATCATCAAGCATATGATGATCCAGAAAATTTTAACCTAACATGATAACTTTTCATATTCATACAACATAAATGGTAAATAGCCATCATAACACTTACTAAAATAGGATTAAATAAGTGATCATGGTTTTTCTCTTGCATGCTAAACAAATAACTAAAATAAAAATATCTAAACCATTGCCTCTTGCTCCTTATTTTGGGATAATATATTTACCATCCCTTAATATTTATGCATCCATGAACATAAGTTTAATAAAATCTTACTTATATTGCATACCCATAAGAAGCACTTAAGAAAATATCTAAATTTAATTTAGTTACTAATAAATGATGAAAACATTAAAAACGTGGATAAGATAAAATTCATAAAAGAAAACTGAACTAAAATATATTACATAATGGATTTAATGCCTAGAATACACCACCTTATATCCATCAAGTGCACTTTGCACTAGCTGTGAGATTTTTAAAAACACATCCTCCTAAGATGACTTATAAGAAAAAACTTTGTTAAAAGTGAAACAATACTTTTGAGCTGTTTACAAATAAAGCAAAAGAAAAAGCATCAGCTATAGAAGGCTCATCCTTATAGATTATAGTTTCCATAAAACATTATAAAATAGTTGAAAGCTTGCATGTAATAAATTAGAAAAAAATTCGTTAACACTGTACATCAAATCAATGCCTCTCCCATGAGACTCAACGCTTGTTGGATATGACATAACTGAACCATCTGCTCCCCAGGCATCAACGTCTGACAAAAAAGGTCGCACTCTACAAAAAACTCGAATGTTTCCCTTTAGTTCATGCAAAACATTAAAGATCAGTAAAAGTGTAATTTGTGTCGTATAGATATCAGATAAGAATATACAATTTGGACATGTTTCTTGTACAACTTTCCAATGGAATGGCAATCAAAGGCTCTAAGATTTTAAGGAAAAAAGCTACAAAGAAAAAAGAACTTTTTCTTTAAGACCACTGTCTAGGGTTCAAATGCCAGATCGCCAGTAAAATTTTAAGTGTTTTGTTGCCCAATGATGCAGCTTTTATGAAAATATCAAAATATTAACAAACACATTGGCAAGGAGAAACATATCCTTGCAAATGATGACACATACATGGCTTGTGGAAAAGAAGAAATTGAGTGATACACATGCATGTTTATTGTTTTGGGACCAAAACAAGAATTTTAAATAGTTTAAAACTGATTTCAGTCCAACACTCAGTCGAATTATTGGTTCGGTTCAACTCAAGGTTTCAGCTAATCTTGAGTAAAATCAATCTCCACCACCCTGAACCTAATTTTTGCTTCCAAATCCATTACAAAATTACCAAAATACCTTCATCTTATAACCACAAAATAGCTCGAGTGGGTAAGTTAGAAAATGCTCTTGATAGCTACAATAATGGTTCTAATGGATGAGATTTACAAGACTTAGTGTCACCGAATTTCAAACACCAAAGAATGGTTTCACATTCAATTTCTCTTTTGTTAATATTTCTCTTGCTCAAGTATCCATAACATTGCTTTTACATTTTTTCTTTTAATAATTTGCTTATTAATAACATAAATAAATATTGCCTTATTTAAATTTTTAATTATATAACATTGATTTTGATTCTTATCCTTTTATTGTACTACATACTTTTATCTTTTTAACAATACTCTTTTCTATCACTTGGATAGATTATGGCCACTCAATTTTTTAACAATATTTTTTATAATTTATTTTTTGCATCACCTAGCAACACAGACAAGTGATTGTTATTGTTTTTAATTGTGTTTTTTATATCATTTCTTTTTAGTACCCAACCTCATAACTATATGGACAAATGGTGACCTTATTAATTTTACAAAATTTCCCATTTATTTTCAATAGTTCATTTCTTTTTAATGCTGCACGTGCACCTTATCAACAGTTAAGCACATTCATGTTCTACACGCACAAGCTACCTGCATGCATGGATAGTCCCTTGGCTCGGTCATAAATTTGTGCACCTCAGGATGCACGCTGGCAAAGAAAGACATTGATAGGTGCAAATTTATAAAATTTGAGAAATTTTTAAGTTTCGTTCAAAATTACATTTTTTATTTTTATATTTAAAAATTGTATCCCCACCACTATATAAAAAGGTAGAAATAATGAATAAAATAATTGAAAAAAAAATCGGATACGTCAAAACTCATAGAAAGTCAGAACATGAGAAATTAAGCGAGTTTTGAGAATCAGAACTTCGTAAATTCAAAACCCTTTAAAGGAAACCTTCTTGGGGAATTCAACCTCCTTGTGGTAAAAACCCTCTTATCCTTCTCTTTCTCCTTCTTTCTTTGCTCACCATTATTACACTTCTACTTCTGTTGTTATCATTCTAAAAAATAGCCTGTTCACGAGGGTTCAGGACGAGAAAACCTTACAAGCAGATCATTGATAATTGATTCTAATAATAATGACAACACTATTATTAGAGTGACAATTGTTGAAAATTACAAACCATAATTTATTAACAAAGTTTCTAGAACAAGTGCTACTTTGGAAGCATTAACAAGTAGCATGGCTAAGAATTGTCAATAATAACTCATCATGTTGCTTTGCAATTTAACATTGGGCAACTAACAAGAAAAAGAAGTAGCATGTCAACATCCCAACTAGCCCTATGCCCAAGCACTCACATCAGAGGAGCAAGCACCTATAAGCCCCAAGTCATAGGGATCATGGTTCCATTTGCAAGAGGAAAAGAGAAAATCTAAGAAAAAATCAATGATAAAAAAAACCAATGATATCAAAAGGTACCTTGTTAGAGAAATATTTAAATCTTTTTACCACTCCCATTGCTTTTATTGTTGCTAACTCATAGTGCTTCAAAGGCATTGTGACTACTATAGAGATCACAATAAGCTCTTAAGTAATGTCACTTACAACTTCAAAGGTTGTCAATGTTCGTTTGAAATGGAAAAACATAACATGCAAACAAACAAAATATGCAAAATAATGTCATTTGCATCCAACATCAAGTGTATTACAAGAAAAAACTCATTGTCATTAGGGTTTTTGGAGAAGAACTTTTGCAATATTGATCTTTGATTCAAAATGCCAAGTTGTTGCTAAGGTTTTCACTCTATCATAAATATAAAGTTTCTATTATATATTCTATATTTTATTGCATTCATTCTTCTATTATGACTACTTTTGGATCAAGTATGGGATCTTTTGATCTATTGTACCCCCTTTGAGTCGCATAATGAACTATAGTATATAACTCTTCTATGGATTGTTAAGAATTTTTTCCTACCTACTTTTACAAAAAACTACAATAGAGTAAGTTTGATCTCTTATGATTATGAGTAAATATAAACAATAATTGTCCAAATCACTTAAAAATTTCTATTCATTACTTCATCCTTATTTTTTGTTTGTTATACTAGAAGTGCACACCATTTTTAAAAAATAGTATTTTAAAATAAGGCTATTTTAATCTTTGTAAATTTTTGAAAAAAATGAAAAAAAGTACAATTCAGCTTCCTCTTGTGCATGTCTCAACTCTTCAAAAACAAGCTAGCTTTCAACATCATTATTACTACAAAAAATTCAACCATGTTCTATGGCAAATTACTAGACTAGAAAAAGACTGCTGATTAAAAGGCTTTTGTTAGATGACAAATTAAGCAATTGACGATTGTTTTAAGTTATTATAGCACAACAACTAAGCTCTATTTGTCAGTATATAAATTAAGAGTGGTAGCATACAAAATTTTTAACAAAAAGATAGAGTTAGAATGAAAATAATTGAGGCAAAATTACATGAAGAAAAGGTTTTGTTTTTTAATTTGGTGGAGTACATTTATATGATAGTAAACTAAAAATTTATAATCTCACCCTCATATTCTCAAGTTTATTCCAAAGCAAGCTAGCCTGATCCGCTAATCTAGTAATAGTCTCCACCCATGCATTTTTCTCCTTCTGCAACTTTGATTTAGTATCACCATTCTTGATAGCATCAGCCTGTAGCTGTAGGTTATACTGTTGCAAGCTATTGTTGTACTCTTGTAGTAGTCTGTTTGTCCCTTGAATCATTTTTAGCTATGTAGTAACAAAATACAAAATATATAAATATTTATTTTAATTAAGTTCAACAATGCATGTTGCTCTACCTGACTATTAAGATGATTTATTTCTTGTGTAGCTTTCTCATGATCATCCAAGAGACCATAACATAAATTTTCAGAGGCAGCCCTTGCTTCAACTTCTTTCTCCTGAGCTTTAATGGCAACCTGATATGTTTCATGAGCATTGTCGTTATATATAAGTCAATAAAGAAATTATATTTAATTTTTAGAAGGTATCAATTTGTTGGACTCCTCCCTCTTAAGATTCTTCTCTGAAGACACCTTCATTGTCTGGTATTCCTCAAATCAGTGAAGTAAACTCTTCTATTTTTGAATTCATTTGGGATTCTGAAAAGAAATTAAAATTTCCAAAGTTAATAGCATAAAAAATTCAACATCACGTTAAAATGTAAATTGAAAACATTCACCAATTTCAGAATTCTTTCCCTTTTCTGACTCCAACAAACTATTTAGCTCATCCAGTATCGCAAGAAAAAAATCTTCCAGATAAATGTACCAACTATTGCAGGACTATAGCCTCTTGACGTAGTTTCCCATATCATTCATCCTTCCCTGCAAAAATAAAATTGTAAAAATTAGAATAAACACAACTACTCAAGACAAAAAAAGAGACATATTGTTATTGTAACATAAAGATTAGGAATCCTAGTTGCGTGGACATCTCCTTTGCTTCTGAGCTTTGATTTCTCAGATAGTAACTTCGCTACATCCTCCCTTGAGTTAAGCATAACCCCGGCACCATCACAATCTCCATTAGAGCTGGCAGTATTGGGAACACCTCCATTATCCCCAGATATTGTATTCTTACTCGATAGAGGCAGGCAACAATGCCCGGAGTTTGCCTTTCCTACTGTATTCCCGCCTCCAATCTTCTGTCGCCTATTTAACTACGATTCGTCAAAGTTCTCTCTCTTTTGCAAATAAATCTACACGTAAGAATTCCAAGCCAAGGAGAACACTAGCCATAGAACGGATTGAAATTGAATGTGACGAGAGGTAAACCTTACATATGAGCGGCTTGGAGAAACATTATAACTAGCGGTCAGTGGGGGTTTGTTCTAGTTCCTCGTGTGCATCATCAATAAAAGAAAAATGATCCAACGGAGATATGTAGGGGTAGGGTTGAATTGGGACCCTGATGAGGTGGATGAGGAACAAAAGACAGAAAGCATTGGACAAAGAAATTACAATCCAAAAAAGAAGAACAAAAAACCTTTTCTTTATCTTTCCGAGGAATTGTTTGGTCTCGAGAACGACGATATTCTTGCGCTTCCCTTCTGTACACGAGCGAAGGGGTGAGCTTCGGGGGATTTGTAATTTATTGAAACGAGCATGCCAAAGATTCCAAAAATGACCCAAACATTCCCTGTTAATAATTACATGATGAACGAAGAAGCTATATGTATTTTCTTTCAAATAAATATTATTTAGTAAAAAAAGAAAAAAAACATAAATAACATTTAAAAGCTCAACAAAACAAAAAAAATTATTGCATTAATTTTTTTAGCTTAAATTTGAAATTGAGATATTAGAAAATAAAGCTTTGCAAAAAGAATATTAAAAAAGAGTTTTATATAAATAAATAAAAATTAGATAAAGTTTTATATATTTTTTAACAATTAGAGATTGAGAAAAATAGAAAAAATATTTAAAATTTTGTAATTAGTCTAGAAAAATTTTATCTTTAACTTAATATTATTTTTTAATATGATATTAGGATTTTGTCTCATTATTTTGGAGTAAATTTTTAATAAATTAATATATAGGATAACAAATATGTAAAAAGCATTATATTAATATTTGAATCAAGATGAATTGTGACATCATGGTCTATTTCATTGACCATACTTGTCTATGATAATGATGGTCCATTCATCATTGCTCTTTTTCCATTATTCTCTTTGTTATAGAATGAAAAGTTTCACTACACTTTAGCTTAAGTTAAGAGTAATTTTTTTACTATAATAAATAATATGTCATATAATGACGATTTTTCTACTAAGCAGAATACCTTTTTGAGTATTAATGTTCTCTAATATTTCTGTTACACCCTTGTGTTTGATGAGTCAAGCATAAATGTTTGTCTCATATGGGCTTGCTTTAATTGAAATTTTTAATATTCAATTAAGTCATGTCATAAACTTTAAATGTCTAAAATAGTGGTCATAAAGGCTCTTCTAGTCATGGCAAGCTTCAAGGAAATTATAGACATGTACTAAAATTTTTATACTTGAATTTCTATTTATTTTTCTTCAATTTAATATGTCCCAATTTTAAGATGATGTGGCACACTAGTAGTATTAATATTTGAAAATGTTATAAATTTAATAATTGTTGAATTTTTTTGTTTTGGGCCAAGCATTATTGATAAAAAGTATAAACATTGGTATTTGATTTTTAAAATTATTTAAGAATTATTTTTCATGAATTTCTTTTCATAGTCATTTGGGAAACTTGTAACTCTATCGTAATATAAAACTATTTTGATACAATTATATTTAAAATTTTGGCACAAAAATTCTCACAATACACTATAAAACAACGTTCGTCTTGGGATTTTTCACTGTAGCATTGGGCGGGTCGACCTGACCCGACCACTGGCCCATCCAGGCATTTAGGAATTTTAAGAAAATATATAATAAAATAAAAATTATTAGATTAACACGGAACGGGCGAGCATAGCCTGATGGCGAAGGAAGAAGGTTGCCGAGAACACTGAACGAAACAGGGCAAAACCAATCCACAGGGAAAGTTGAGCAGAACAGTGCGAGATCAAGTCAACCAGGACCAAGTGTCTTGAGCACGAAAGAGAGCCAACCCCAAACGGCTCGAGAGCCATACGAAACCGAATTCGTTATAGAGCACAATGGTAAAATTAGTTGGGCAATGTGGGCCTAAAGTCCCAATCTGATTGTTAATGATGGCGCATTGGCAAGTGAGATCCGACTACTGAGATTAATCATGGTAAAATATAGGAACTACAAGAGAATCAAACCTGAGAAGATTTGTGTGTGTCAAGAGGCATAAGCAATACGATAAACATTTTAATTCAATTATTTTCTTTACACATTATACTAACACATACAAGACAACCTACGCTTGATCCAATGGCCCCGATTAAAGCCTCTTAGATGCAACAACCACGATTGATCTCGAATGGTAAAATTGGGATGCAATCAAAAACGTCCATTTCACGCTCCAAATCGAACGATGACTGCGTTGTGTCCGTTACCCAAACGTCTAGTTCATTTTAAAGCCGTTTGGAGTGGATTTAGAGCTTATATTGTGCTCTATAAATAGAGATGGATGAAGAACTCCTTATGGTTACAATTATTAAGTTGTCAATTCTTTCAAATCACAACTTCGAGCAATTTTAAGTGCATATGGTGTTTCCAATTTCACAAAGTTAAAGTTCTAAGAAGGAACAAGAAATTGGAGGATTTTGCTTCAACTATTTTTAATTTCTATCCCTCCCTCTTTTCGATTTTTCCTTGAAGTTTTTATTGTATTGTGTGTGTCTTATGCTTCTTTAAATTGTTTTATGTTTATAATTTGTTGCAAATTTTTTAATTTGTTTCTTTTAGGTAAGGACATCCTAGCAATTGTGCAAAAGCCCCGGGTTTGAGTTGAGCTCGAAAAAAAACTAAAGTAGGTTCGGGATTAGCCGTAGGTAAAATCGCAAGTAGGTTTAAGGTGAGCCGCACGAAAGATCTCGCTGGTAATTTGGTGAATTTTAGTGGCTTCTTCCCAACACTGGTTACGGGTGGATGTAGGCTCGATTTTGAGTCGGATCACCTTAAAAATATTTTGTGTACTATTTTACTTCTCTTTCTCGTTTTTGTTTTAAAGATTTAAGTTTTAATTTAAACCAAAAATGGAAAGAAAATCTCAAAACTTTATTTGCTACAATTCACCCCCCCCCCTATGTGCATTACTTTAAGCACAAAGAACTTCAATTTCTTAGTCTACAGGGATGTCTATGTTTTGAATGAGGGCAATCCAAAAATAATTAAGTGACTAATGCTACATCTTTTGGCAAATATATGTGAGGACACAATAACAATAAATTTTACTTAAATCATATAAACTGATATATGTTTTGATTTTATTTATTTAGAGTTTTACAACTTAGGAATAAAAATAATAATAGAAAAGAATACTTACTAATGGCTCATATCTAATAGATTTCTATAACATATATGATTAAATAATACATAATATTAACTACTCTTAGTTTACTTAAATTCTTATATAATAGAAAATAATACTTTTTAATTCTTTACTGCAATGTTTAAAACTTACCTTCGTAATAAAATCTCATATTTTTAAGTTTTAATTTGGACAATTTGCCATCAAAATTATTTTATGTCTATGATTTTCTAAATCGACAAAATGGTTCATTTACTCCACCTACATAAACTAAACTTCAACAAAATGAAAATTATACTATATTCTGTTGCACCCTTGTGTTTGAGGATTAGAGCATAAATGTTTATATCTCATATGGGCTTACTTTAAGTGAAATTATTAATATTCAATTAAGTCAAGTCATGAACTTTAAATATCTAAAATAGTGGTCTTCAAGGCTCTTGGAGTCATGGCAAGCTTCAAGGAAATTGAAGACATGCACTAAAATTTTTATACTTGAATTTCTCTTTATTTTTCTTGAATTTGATATATCCAAATTTTAAGATGATGTGTTACACTAATAGTATTAATATTTGAAAATGTTATAAGTTTAATAATTATTGAATTTTAATTTTTGGGCCAAGCATTATTGATGAAAAGTATAGACTTTGATTTTTTAAAATTATTTAAGAATTATTTTTCACGAAATTTCTTTTTATAGTCATTTAGCAGACTTGGAACATTATCATAATATAAAATTATTTTGGTACATTTATATTCAAAATTTTGGCTCAAAAATTCTCACAAAATACTATAAAACCACTTTCGTTTTAAGGTTTTTCATTGTAGCATTGGGCGAGTCTACTCGACCAGACTGCTAGCCCGTCCAGGCTTTAGGGATTACAAACAATAAAACAAAAATATTTCGATGGACCCGAAGGGGCGAGTGAAGTCCGACGGCGATGGACTAAGGCCGCAGGGAAAGCTGAACAGAACAGCGCGTAATCAGCCCGAAAGGAAACTGAACGGAACAATGCGACTTCAAGTCAACCAAGACAAAGTAATTAAACCTTGGTCGAGGCAAGGGGTAGCCAAGTAGAAAAAGTTAGGGATATAAGCGAGGTGGAATCCTTATAGAGCGCAATGGTAATGTATTTTTTTTGATATGGGACTAAATTCCCATCCGATCTTCAAAGAACACGAAAGGGCAGGCGCGATCCGACAGCTTAGGTTAATCATGGTAAAATGATGCAATTAAAAAGCACAATGACAAGCAAGGGAATCGAACTTGAGTAGATTTACGAAACCATTAGAAACCACTGCAGCAAAAGTTTCAATAGGAATAGTTTTTGGATAGCATATCCTAATACATGTAGGAGAAACCTACGTTCGATCCAATGGCCCAGAACAAGGCTACCTAAATCCAACGGCCAGGATTGATCTCGAACGGTGACTACTATGTGCCCATTACCAAAAGGCTAGTTCATTTTAGAGTAGTTGGGAGTGGATTTAGAGCTCAAATTTGAGCTCTATAAATAGGAAAAGATGAAGAAATCAAGGAGGTTATAATTGCTGATGTTAATTAAGACCTATAAAAATTCTATAATACCTCAAATCAAATAATATTTTTTAAATCTATTTCTTCAATTTAAAAAGAAATTAAGTGCTATATATTATACTTTGACATGTCAATAATACATCACAAGGATTTTGATCTCTTTAGGAGATTCCTCTCATACAAAGTTAAGTTGATGTAACATCATAACTTTTAATATCAGTTGAAATTTTTAAAAATAGTTCGGATTATACTTGAAATATTGTTACGAATTTAACAATATGATTTTGATTTTAATAAGTGTTCTAGAAAAATATATTATTTAAAATATCAAAAAAGATTAAAAAAATCAAAATAAAAAAAGAAATGAAGAGTTGAATAAGTAACATATATTAAATTTTTTCTAAAATCATTTGGAGTCCATTTGATATGAAAAATGCATAGATTATCAACATAGAGGTCCATCCATTTTTCTAATGATGTTATTAAACTTATTCTTATAATTATCTTTATACTTTTAAAATATTTTATTAAAATAGTTATTAAAATTATTATGAAAATT
This sequence comes from Vanilla planifolia, assembly GCA_023846275.1. NCBI lineage: Eukaryota > Viridiplantae > Streptophyta > Magnoliopsida > Asparagales > Orchidaceae > Vanilla > Vanilla planifolia. Next base: position 117,321 of record JAIUJO010000708.1, read on the forward strand.
TTCCCATCTTATATGACAATGCTTAAATGAATAATTTTGCATGCCAAACATGTCACGTTATGTAAAATAATATGCAAGAAATTAAATACCAGGGCAATATATTGTATATAACTTAACATCTACATCCAAATGTTAAAGTTGCCAAAATATTGATTTATTATTTAATCTAATTTAGATGTTAAAGGCTACTAATTTATATTTTCATCAACCACTAAGCATATGTACAAAAAACTTCATAGTCACCTAACTTGAAATTTAATGTTGTCACCTTCCTTCCCACGTTGGCTCCACATGCCAAATTACCCAATTTGGAAAAGCCCCAATTTTTGGGATTTCACAAAATTTGTCGACATAGTTTGCTTAAATTCTCACATAATATAAAACTATGCTTTTTAATTATTTATTGCAATGTTTAAAACAAACTTTAATAATAAAATCTCATATTTTTTATGTTTTAATTTGGACCATTTGCCATCAAAATCATTTTATGTCTATGATTTTCTAAATCATTAAGATTGTCCATTTACTCCGCATAAATACACTAAACTTTAACAAAATCAACATTATACTATATTCAACATTTCCTTGAAGTTTCTTAACATATTCATAGCCATTAGTGGCTATTTCACGAGTATTTGATCACTAATTAATTTTAGAATAAATTGGATTTTTAGAATTGGGAAAATACTATATTTTAATCAAAATTTTAAACAAAATCGAGTTTTGTTAAATCTTTTGATACAAATGATATCAAAATTTTTTTAACAAATTGTAAAACTCATAAAACTATATTACACATAATTTTTTCTAATTTTTTTAATGTTGTTTAATATTTAAATAACTTTATTCATAAAAACGAATTTCTTTTCTAAAAAATGTATCTTTTTTATATTTATTATTTTTTTAAGATCATCATTTATTTTAATTTTTTCTCCCAAAAATATTTAAAGTAATATTTTCTATAATTTTAATCTTTTTTTTGTGACCAATTTAATTCCAAATTTTATGATATTACAATAACAAATTATTAAAAATTTGATATTCCTTATTTAATATTCTTCTTCTTTCTCCATAGGACTCATATCCCATCTTCTAAAATTTATATTGTTTTATAAATTAGTAATAAATCACTAAAAGTTATAAACTTTATAAAATTATTTTTTAATATAGTTTTTGACTTTTAATGAAAATAATGTATCTCCTTTCTCTTTAACCTCTATTTCACCATCAAATAAATGCACTTAACTAATTTATATTGTAGATAATGAGAATAATCATAATAAAAATTTATTAAATAATACTCATACTATTAAAATATTATATTATTACAATTAATTCCATAATTTGAGTCCTAATAGATCCATCATATTAAAGTCTACTTGTTCGATTTGATCATCTGCAGCCTATTAGATCATTTGATTTAATTCATTTAATTGTTCAATGTATGTCTAGTTTATGAAAGATTTTTCCAATTTCTCTATTTGACTTGTGTTAACTCCTCAGATGTCCAAGTCATACTGTTCAATTCGCATGTAAGATCATTAAATGCTCATTGAAAGATTATTGGATGGTCTATCGAGCATTCAATAAAGACTCAAAACACAAATGTTGAAAAATTATTAGATTGTTTGATATTTTTCATCGATCATTCAATCTTTTGTTGGTTTATTTGATGGTCCCATTGAATATATAATGAAGACTTTGTTTAGTTCTTGTATTTTCTTTAAATCATCAAATTCTCTTCTACAGTTATGATTTCATGCACATAAGGCTTAGTTCTCGTTACAAATCTTTCATACATGACTCCATAGCCAGAAAAAAGGAAACATTTATAGCTTGCATGAAAATACTTATACTTTCAGCTTAGATCTTAACTAGATATCTTCAAAATCAATTGTAAGTCATTGGGAAAACTTACCTTGTTTCTTTTAATTATATTTTTCCAATTGTGATCCTTTAATTCATTTTCTTTTCTTCTTTACAACTAATTAGGAGTTATTACCAAAGCTCATACAATCTCTCTTTTTGATAACAAACTGCATAAGTAATAGACCTTTTTATTAACTTAAAAATTCCTTCTGAATAAGTTTAAATTATTTAGTTTGTGTATGTCATATTTGAAACTTGAGCATTTATTGATGAATAAGCTTTTTAAAAAGCATGTCAAGATAGTAATGATAGAATACAAAATCTGAGTATATTATCATGAAGGTTTCAATTTGAGAAACCTATATGTATACGGTTTATATTTTTCAAAAACTATTTAAAATTTGTATAAATATTTAAAATTAAAAAAAATATAAAGATACATGAAATTTAGATTAAATAATAAAATGATCCTCTTATTAAATAATAGGATGCGCTTTGTTGTCTCGAGCATTTTGGCAAAGTTCAATAATGCATAAATGAAGCATGAAGAGAGAGTTTAAGGAGAGTGTTAAAGGAGATTTGGCTTGAGATCTTGTAGGAATTCAAAGAAAACATAGAGAAGAAAAAAAGCAAAATGAAGAAACAAAATTTTTGACCTCACTTTACTGGAATCACATCTTAAGGTAAGTTCCTAATTGAGTTCATCTTCATAAATCATATATTTGTTATTTGGGGTGTTTTGGAAGTGGATCTCTTGTGATTTTGGTCGATTTATGGTTGAGTTTGTTACTTTTTTAGTTGTTATGATTCAACCAATCAATCAACCAAATCATTTTGTGCTATCCATAAAACATGACCAGTGATGGTGCTTTGGCTTTGTGTAAATGGTTCAGTTAGTTCATCATTGTTCTAGTGCACTAAATTAACCAGACAAATACAATTGATTTAGGAAAGACATAACAACAATTGCCTTATTTAATCTTTTCTTTGACAAGTGATCTTTAATATCGTACAAGTATGATGAGCTGATCAGATGAATATGATGGGTTTAGAAGAAGGTCTAATAGAGATTTCCCATAAAATTGATAATTTGGTCTATTTAAGCCATGGATCATACGATGTGATATAGAGATCATATCATATGATATGAAGCTAAAAATGTTAAAGTATACAATCTTATTTAAAGGTTATTTGAAATAGTTTTTGTAAGTGCTATTTTATAAATAGTGGCAGTGACGACAAAATATAATATCAATTGTTTAAAAAAAAGAGAAGAGAAGATAAAGGAAAACGAGGGTCCGTGGAAGCGATATCTCAAAACCATTAGATATGTTAACTAATTAATTATGATATAAGAGAGTTGCTTTACTAAACTCCAATCTATCATTATGTAATGACATCACGATATGAACATTAGCATAGCATGTTATCATTTGCATATGTTTTAATATTAAAATATTCCTTTGCTATTACTAATATATCAATGTTTACAAAAAGGTTATTATTTAAAAATTAAGTAAATATTTATTAAAAAATAAGTGAGGTATATTCAGTCGATGTAATATAACTAGATTAAAGCGATGCAAAAATCACATGCAAAGCAATAAAGATTTACATAGTAATATATCCAAATCAATTAAAAAATTAAAAGAAATAAGATAAATTATATGTGAAAGTTGTATTCCAAGGCACTAAGATAAATGAGTATAATATCCTGAATCATTAAATTAGGTATGAATCAAAATGTATCTGAGAGCATGCCAAACACTTAGAATGAATGAAAAGGAGTAATTACTCTCCAAAATAATAAAGAGATTGAAGTAATATTCTTGATCATGAAACCACGTTGTAATTAAACTGACTTATAAGGTTTTTCAAAACAACAAAAAATAAAATATTTTAAAATATAAAAATTATTTTCTAAATAGATCGAGTATGTGAAGCATTTAGATCAGACATCATTTGGAATTACTTTAAATTAACATAATAAATAAGAAATAATAGTAATAAATTATTATTTTAATATTAATAAATATGTATTAAAGAAGAAATTAGATAAATTGATGCAATATAATATTATCAACTTGAAGCAAAAATGTGAAAAAATGAGAAAAATATTTCAAGATAGTTATATTCTAAGTTACTAAAGAGATAAAAAATAAAATACTCAAACTTGAAATTAGGTGAGAATAAAATGTCCAATAAATTAGTTCAAAATCTAAAAAATATTTTAAATTATTAAAATAACAATGTAATAGGATAAAGTGCGCATGATGAGTCAAAAAAGTTTGTTTCTTCAAGATTGGATCTCGTTTGGAATTATAGTGAATTATAAGAAACAAAATAATACATTATGGCAATAATATTAACATATATATATAACTATATATATATTAAAGATGTAATAAGATAAATTGAGACAATATAATCATGCCAAATTGAAACCTTGTCAAGGTTATAAAAGAGGTTATTTAATGTCAAATATTTATATAACTAAATTTGATGAGAAAAATTTGAAGAATTAAGGCAAGTTATCTGAGAAAGAAAAAATTCTAATAATTTAAGGAGATAAATATTTCAAAATATAAAAAAAATATTTATTTTGTGAGAGCTTATACATATTAGTCCAACAACTTTTGTTTCATGTCAAATGAACTTATTATGGAATTATAGTGAAACATGATATCTTCTTTAGCAAATTTACACTTCTCCATATTTGAATAAAGTTGAAATTCTCTTAATTTAGACAACATTTTTTACAATTGCACAAAATGTTCTTCAAGAGAATTATTGTAGATTATAATACTGTAAAGATATACCACAATAATCTCGTTAAGATACTCATATAGAATAGTATTCATTAAATTTTAGAATATAGCATGTACATTTGTTAAGCCAAAAGGCGTGGCTAAAAGTCCAACAACTTATTCAATTATTTGAGCAATTTTGTCAACTCTAATGGTGACACATAATATAAGAGATAGGCAAGAGGAACAACACTAGGTAGCAACTTGATTTTATGATCAATCTCCCTTTTTGGAGGCAGCTTTTTAAGCAACATTAGAAGCATGACATATTCAAGTTCTTTGAGAACTTCTATAACTACATCAAGTAAATAATGACTTAATCCTTATTAATCTCAATCAATGTAGCAAAGTGTTTGTCCTCACTTAATTTCAATCCTTTTCCAATCAAATTATTAAAATACTTTCTAGCTTATTCTTCATTTCAACTATCTTCTTCACATAAGGATAACAGTAAGGAGTGTCTTTTTACATCATGGTATCATCAAGGTGTGTCATCGTGGATAT
>JAIUJO010000708.1:127500-130000 GCA_023846275.1 Vanilla planifolia
GATCCAATTTAAATTCAGATTCTCATCTTTTATTGACCATTTGGATTATCTTTTGTAGTTTTGGATCTTCAGCCTGGTCTTCTTTAATCGACATCAACCAATCTAGCCTTATAGATAGGTGAGCTAATAACATCGTATTTTATCATATTTTAGAATTTAATTGTAACTTATCCATCTCAAAGATCAATTGTTTTTTCTCTGGGATAATTAATAAGCTGTTAACATTGGCTTTCCTACTGAGAGTATTTACTACCACATTTGCTTTAATTGAATGATATGTGATTTCTACATCATAATCTTTAATAAATTCCAACCATCTTCTTTGCCTAAAATTTAATTCTTTTTAGTGAAGATATATTTTAAGCTTTGATGATCAGTAAATATCATATATTTAACTCTGTATAAGTAATATCTCCAAATTTTTTAAAAAAAATTATAACTACTAGCTGCAAATCATGCATAGGATAATTCTTTTCATATGATTAAAGCTGTCTAGATACAAAGGCAATTACCTTCTAATATTGTATCAATACACAGCATAGCCCTTAAGCGAGGATAATTATATATTTGATAACCCTTTGTGTCTTCTAGCATTACTAGAATTGGAGCTATAGTTAATTTATCTTTCAGTATTTGAAAGCTATTCTCACAAGCTATTTCTCATCCAAATTTTGTTTTCTTCCATGATAAATTGGTTAATTGTGTGATAATCTGAGAAAAACCCTTAACAAACTTCCTATAAATCTGGCCAATCCCAAGTAGCTTCTGATCTCAGTCACGATTGTGGGTCTTGGGCAATCTATGATAGTCAAAATCATTTATGAATCTATAGAGATCCCTTTTGCATTGACATGTCCTAAGAAAATGACTTTGGATAACCAAAAATAACATTTCAAAAATTTGGCATATAATTGATTTCCTCTCAAAGTCTGTAATGTTAAATGCAAATGTGTATCATGTTCTTACAAGAACTTAGAATAAATTAGGAAATCATCAATAAAGACAATAATAAAGTGGTCCAAATATTTCTTGGACACTCGATTCATTAAATCCATAAAGGTTGTTAGTGCATTGGTTAGCCCAAAGGGTAATACTAAGAATTCATAGTGTCTATACCTGGTTCTAAAAGCTGTCTTCGAAACATCTTCTTGCTTGATTTTTAACTGATGATATCTGGATCGCAGATCAATTTTGGGAAATACAACTACTCTATACAACTGATCAAATAACTCATCAATCTGTGGCAAAGGATATTTATTCTTCATAGAGATTTTATTGATTTCTCAATAGTCAACACAAATACGAAGACTACAGTCTTTTTTTTCATAAATAAGATGAGTGCCCCCCATGGGGAGACACTTGGCTTAATAAATTCTTTGTCTAATAATTCTTGTACTTGTATTTTGATTTCTTGTAGTTCAATAGGTGTCATATGATAGGGAGATTTTAAAATTGGCTCAGCATCGGGAATCAATTGAATTTCAAATTTAATTTCCCTCTCTAGGGGTAGCCTTGATAATTCCTCTAGGAAACATCCAAATATTCTTTAACTATCAATACTTTTGTGGGTTGACAAAATTATCTATCCAAATCCACAAGGGATACCAGACATCCTTCACATCTTTTCTTCAGTAGCTTCTGGGCTTTGAGCATAACTATGATAGGAATTTTTCTCCGTTGGCCAAAATAGATTAATTTATCTTCTCCAATGATTGAGATTTCAATCCTCTTTTCATAGTAATCTATTTTTACTTTATGCTCAACCAACCAATCTATGCCAAGAATTATGTCAAATTCCATCAGAGGTAGGATGTGTAGCAATACTAAGAATTTCTTTCCTCCGATATCTATCTCATCTGCAATAAACTTTTGTACACTGATATTATTTTCATCCGACATTTTTACTACTAATAGATCTTTCATGGAGTGTAATAAGATATTTATTTGCCTTGACGCATTAGTGGATATAAAAGAATGTGAGGCTCCATAATCAAAGAGTACAAAAATCGGTAATTTGTATAATTCTAGCATATCTATAATAATGTTAGTGGATATAAAAGTATGTGAGGCTCCAAAATCAAAAAGTACAGAAACAGGTAATTTGTGTAACACTAGCATATTTGTAATTATGTCAGGAGAGTGCAGAGCATCTTCCTGAGTGAACAAATAAATATGCATCTGACCTCCCCTTCCTGTCACTTCTCCTCTAACCGTAGCACCTGAAGTTGTCGTAGATCCATGCCTCTACCTCCACTTGCATCACCCCTATCTCCATTAGTTGAAACATTGACAATTTTAAATTCTAAAAAGTTTGGGCAATCTCTAGCAATATGCCCTTGTTCTTTGCATAGTTAGCATCTGATTGGTCAGATAGACTCAGATCTACATTCTCCTTTATGCCATTTTTCATATTTCCTGCATCTACTCATTTCACTTGAACTCCAACTAACTCTGGTAATGCTTGATTCATATGGTCTGAACCTAGTAGATCTTGAATAAG
>JAIUJO010000708.1:142500-145000 GCA_023846275.1 Vanilla planifolia
GAGGAAGAAGAAGCCAAAGAAGAAGAAGAAGAAGAAGAAGAGAAGAAGAAGAAAAAGAAGAAGAAGACAAAGAAGAAGAAGAAGAATGAGAAGAAGAGGAACAAGTAGAAGAGAAAGAAGAAGAAGCAGAAGAAGAAAAAGAAGACGTAGACGAAGAAGAAGAAGAATAAGAAGAAGAACAAGAAATAGAAGAAGAAAAAAAAGTAGATGAAAAAGACAAAGAAGAAGAACAAGAAGAAAAAGATAAAGAACAAGAAGAAGTAGACAAGGAAGAAGAAGAAAAAGAAGAAAAAGAATAAAAAGAAGAAGAAGTAGAAGAAGTAGAAGAAGAAAAAGAAGAAGAAAAAGAAGAGGACAATGAAGAAGAAGAAGGAGATGAAGAAGAAGAAGAAGAAGTAGAATAATAATAATAATAATAATAATAACAAGAAGAAGAAGTAGACGAAGAAGAAGAAGAAGAAGAAGATGAATTAGAACAAGAAGAACAAAAATAAGGGGAAATAGAAGAAAGAGAAGAAGAAGAAGAAGAAAAAGAAGAAAAGGAAGAAGAAAAGAAGATGAAGACGAAGAGGAAGATGAAGAAGAAAATGATGAAGAAGAAGAAATAGAAGAAGAAGAAGAAGAAGAACAAGAAAAGGAAGAGGAAGAAGAAGAAGCAGAGGAAAAGGAAGAAGTAGAAGAAGAAGAAGAAAAAGAAGAAGAGGAAGAAGATGACAAAGAAGAATTAAAAGAAGAAGATGGAGAACTTGACAAGAAGGTGAAGAAGAAGAACAAGGAGGAGGAGGAGAAGAAGAAGAAGAAGAAGACGAACAAGAAGCCGAAGAAGAAGAAGATGACGAATAAGAAGATGAAGACGAAGAAGAAGAAGAAGAAGATGAAGATGAACAAGAATAAAAGAAGAAGAAAAAGAAGAAGAAGAGGTACAAGAAGAAAAAGGAGAAGAAGAAGAAGAAGAAGAAGAAAAAGAAGAAGAAGGAGAAGGAGAAGAAGAGGAAGGAGAAGAAAAAGAGAAGATGAAGAAGTAAAAGAAGAAGAAGAAGAAGAAGATGACGACGAAGATGAAGAAGAAGATAATGAAGAAGATGAAGAAGATGAAAAAGAAAATTAAGAAGAAGAAGAAGAAGTAGAAGTAGAAGAAGAAGAAGAAAAAGAAGAAGAAGAACATGGAGAAGAAGAAGAAGAAGAAGAAGAAGAAGAAGAAGAAGAAGAAGAAAAAGAGGAAGAAGAAAAAGAAGAAGAAGAAGAAGAAGTAGACAAAGAAGAAGAAGATGAAAAAGAAGAAGAGGAAGAAGAAGAAGAAGAAGAAGAAGAAGAAGAAAAAGATGAAGGAAAAGAAGCAGATGAAGGAGGATAAGAAGAAGAAGAAGAAGAAGAAGAAGGCTAAGAAGAAGATGGAGATGTAGAAGAAGAAGAAGGGGAGATGTAGAAGAAGAAAAGAAAGAACATGAAGAAGAAGTAGAAGAAGAAGGGGAAGAAGGATAATAAGAAGTAGATGAAGAAGAACAAGAATAATAATAATAGTAATAATAAGAAGAAGAAGAATAAGAAGAAGAAGATGACAAAGAAAGAGACGAAGAAGACAAAAGAAGAAGAAGAAGCAGAAGAAGAAGAAGAGGAAGAAGAATAAGACAAAGAAGAAGAAGAAGAAGAAGAAGAGGAAGAAGAGGAAGAAGACAAAGATAGAGAAGAAGATGAAGAAGAAAAATAAGAAGAAGACGAAGAAGTAGAGGAAGATGACAAAGACGACGAAGATGAAGACGAAGAAGAAGATGACAAAAAAGATGAAGAAGAAGAAGGAAAAGTAGAAAAAAAGACGAAGAAGACAAAAAAAGAAAAAGAATAAAAATAAGAAGAGGAGGAGGAAGGAGGAGTAGAAGAAGAAGAAGAAGAAGAAGACGAAGGAGGAAAAAGAGGAAAAAGAAGTAGAAGAAGAAGAAAAAGTAGATAATGTAGAAGAAGAGAAAGAAGAAGATAAAGAAGAAGAACACGATGAAGAAGCAGAGGAAGAAGTGAAAAAAGAAGAAGGCATGGAAGAGGAAGAAGAAGAAGAAGAAGTAGGAAAAGAAGAATAAGAAGAAAAGAAGAAGTTGAAGAAGCAAAAGAAGAAGAAGAAAAATTTTAGAAGAAGATGAAGAAGAAGCAGAAGAAGAAGATGAAGAAGTAGAAGAAGTAGAAGATGTACAAGGTGAAGAAGAGGAAGAACTTGAAGAAGATGATGATGAAGATGGTGAAGAAGAAGAAGAAGAAGAAGAAGAAGAAGAAAAGAAGGAAGAATAAGAAGAATAAGAAGAAGAAGAAGAAGAGGAAGAAGAAGAAGATGAACATGTAAGCAGAAGAAGATAAATTAGAAGAAACAATAGAAGAAGAATAAGAAGATGTAGAAGAAGAAGAAAAACAAGAAGAAGAAGAAGAAGAGGAAGAAAACAAAGAAGAGTAAGACGAAAAAGAAGTAGAAGAAGGTGAAGAAAAAGAAGAAGAAGATGAAGAGGAAGAAGAGGAA
>JAIUJO010000708.1:147500-150000 GCA_023846275.1 Vanilla planifolia
AAGAAGAAGGAGATGGAGAAGAAGAAGAAGGAAAAGAAGGAGCATGATGAAGAAGAGGAGGAGGAGAAGAAGAAGAAGAAGAGGAAGAAGAAGAAGAAGAAGAAGAAGGGGAAGAAGAAGGAGAAGAGGAGGTACAAGTTGAAGATGAAGAAGAAGAAGAAGTAGTAGTAGAAGAAGAAGAAGAAGTAGAAGAAGAAGAAGAAGAAGAAGGAGGAGAAGTAGAATAAGGAGAAGAAGAAGAAAGAGAAGAAAAAGAAGGAGAAGAGGAAGAAGAAGAAGAAGAAGAAGACAATGAAGAAGAAGATGTAGAAGAAGAAGAAGAAGACAATGAAGAAGAAGTAGAAGAAGAAAAAGAAGAAGAAGAAAGATAAAGAAGAAGAAGGAGAAGAAGAAGAAGAAGAAGAAGAAGAAGAAAAAGAAGAATAAGAAGAAGAAGAAGAAGAAGAAGAAGAAGAGTAAGTAGTAGTAGTAGAAGAAGAAGAAGGAAAAGAAGGTGAAGAAAAAGAAGAAAAAGAAGAAAAAGAAGAAAAGATATGGAAGAAGTTGAAAAAGAAGAAGAAGATGGAAAAGAAGAACAAGAAGAAGAAGAAGAAGAAGAAGAAGAAGGAGAAAGAGAAGAAGAAGAAGGAGAAAAAGAAGAATAATAAGAACAAGAAAAAGTAAAAGCAGATGAAGAAAAAGAAGAAGAAGAAGAAGAAGAAAAGATATGGAAGAAGTTGAAAAAGAAGAAGAAGATGGAAAAGAAGAAGAAGAAGAAGAAGAAAGAGAAGGAGATGAAGAAGAAGGAGAAGGAGAAGAAGAAGAAGAAGAAGAAGAAAAAGAAGATAAACAAAAGGGGAAGATGAAGCAGAAGAAAAAGAAGGAGAAGAAGAAGGAGGAGGAGAAGAAGAAGGTGAAGGAGAAGAAGAAGAAGATGAAGAAGAAGAAAAGAAGAGGAAGAAGAAGAAGAAGAAGAAGAAGTGGTAGTACTAGTATTCTAAGAAGAATGAGAAGAAGAAGAAGTAGAAATAGAGGAAGAAGAAGAAGAAGAATAATAAGAAGGGGAAGAAGAAGAAGAAGAAGAAAACCTAGAAGAAAAATAAGAAGAATAAGAAGATGAAGAAGAATAAAAGTTGGACGAAGAAGAAGACGAAGAAGTGGAGGTGGAAGAAGACCTAAGATGAAGAAGACTAAGATGAAGAAGATAAGAAGAATAAGAAGAAGAAGAAGAACAAGAAAAGGAAGAAGTAGAAGATGTACAAGAAGACAAAGAAGAAGAAGAAGAGGACAAAGAAAAAGAAGAAGAAGAAGAAGAATTAGAGGACAAAGAAGAAGAAGAAGAGAAAGAAGTAGAAGAAGAAAAAGAAGAAGAAGAAGATGAAGTAGTAGAAGAAGAAGAAGAAGAAAAAGAAAAAGAAGATGAATGGGAAGAGAAGAAGAAGAACAACAACAACAAAAGAAGAAGAGGAAGAGAAGAAGACAAAGAAGAAGAAGATTAACAATAGGAAGAAGACACAGAAGAAAAAGAAGAACAAGAACAAGAAGAAGACGAACAACAAGAAAAAGAAGAAAAATATTAAGAAGAGGTAGAAGATAAAAAGGAAGATGAAGAAGAGAAAGAGAAAGAAGAAGAAGAAGATGATGATGGTGAAGAAGATGTAGAAGATGAAGAAGAACAGGAAGAAGAAGACAAAGAAAATGAAGATGAGATGAAGTAAAAGTAGACAAAGAAGACAAATAAGATGAAAAGGAAGAAGAAGAAGAAAAAGATTAAGAGGAGGATGAAGAAGAAGAAGAAGATGATGAAAATGATGAAGGAGAAGAAGATGATGATGATGAAAAAGAAGAGGAAGGAGAAGAAGAAAAAGAGGATGAAGCAGAAGATGAAGAAGAAGAAGATGAAGAATAGGAAGAAGAAGAAGAAGAAAAAGAAAATTAACCAGAAGAAGAAGAAGAAGAAGAGGTGGAGGAGGAGGAGGAGGAAGAAGAAGAAGAAGAAGACAACAAAGAACAATGTGAAGGAGAGGAGGAAGAAGAGGAACAAGAAAAAAAAGAAGACAATGAAGAAGAAGAAGAAGAAGACAAAGAAGAAGTAGAAGAGGAAGATGAAGAAGAAGAAGAAGAAAAAGAAAAAAGAAGAAGAAGAGGAAGGCGAAGAAGGTGAATTTGACAAAGTCAAAGAAGAAGAAGAAGAAGAAGAAGAAGAGGAAGAAAAAGATTAGGTTGACAAAGAGTAAAAAGAAGTAGAAGAAGGTGATGAAGAAGAAATAGGAGGAGGAGGAGGAGGAGGAGGAGGCGGAGGAGGAGGAGGAGAAGGAGAGGAAGAAGAAGAAGAAGAATAAGAAGGAAGAAGAAGAAGAAGAAAAAGGAAAAGAAGAAGGAGAAGAAGAAGAAGAAAATGATGATGAAGAAAAACAAGAAGAAGAAGAGGAAGAAGAAGAAGTAGAAAAAGAATAAGAAGAAGAAGAGGAGGAAGAAGAAGAAGAACAAGAACAAGAACAAGAAGAAGAAGAAGTTGAAG
>JAIUJO010000708.1:155000-160000 GCA_023846275.1 Vanilla planifolia
GGATGAAGAATAAGACGAAGAAGAAGAAGAAGAAGAAGAAGTTGAAGAAGAAGAAGAAGAAGAAGCTGGAGAAGAAAAAGAAAAAGAAGAATAACATGGAGAAGTAGGAGAAGAAGAAAAAGTTGTAGAAGACGAAGTAAAAGAAGGAGAAGAAGATGTTGACGATGATGATGATGAGGCAGAAGATGAAGAAGTAGTAGAAATAGATGAAGAAGAAGAAGAACATGTAGAAGATGAAGAAGAAATGGAAGAAGAAGAAAAAAAGTAGAAGAAGAACAAGACGAAGAAGAAATAGAAGAGGAAGAACAAGAAGTAGAAGAAGTGGAAGAAGTAGATGAAGTAGAGGATGATGAAGTAGAAGATGAAGAAGAAATAGAAGAAGTAGAAGAAGTCAAAGGAGAAGAAGATGAAGAAGAATAAAAGAATGAGAAGAAAAAGAAGAAAATGAAGAAGAAGAAGATGTAGATGATGAACAAGAAGAAATAGAAAATGATTAAGAAGAAGAAGAAGAAGAAGTAGAAGTACTAGAAGAAGAAGGAGAAGGAGAAGAAGAAGTAGAACAATAAAAAGAAAAATAAGATAAAGACGATGTAGTAGTAGAAGAACAATATGAAGAAGAAGAAGAAGAAGAAAAAAAATTTGTTGTAGCAGAAGTATTAGTAGAAAAGAAGAAGAAGAAGAAGAAGAAGAACAAGAAGATGATGAAGAAGAAGAAGATGATGAAGAAGAAGAGAAATAAGAAGAAATAGTGGATAATGAATAAGAGAATGATTCAGAAGAGGAAGAAGAAAAAGAAGAAGAAGAAGAAGAAGATGAAGAGGAACAAGAAAAAGAAGAAGAAGAAGAAGAAGAAGAAGAATATGAAGAAGGAGAAGAAGAAGAACAAGAAAAAGAAGAAGAAGGAGAAGAAGAAGAACAAGATGAAGGAGTAGAAGAAGATGAAGGAAGAGAAGAAGATGAAGAAGAAGAAGGACAAGAAGAAGAAGAAGTGGAAGAAGAAGAAAAGGTAGAAGTAGGAAAAGAAGAAGAAGAAGAAGAAGAAAAAGAAGAAGAAGATGAAAAGGAAGAATAAAAAAAGAAGAAGAGAAAGAAGAAGAAAGGGAAGAAAAAGAAGAGGAAGTAGAAGAAAAAGAAGAAAAAGAAGAAAAAGAAGAAGTGGAAGAAGAGGTAAAAGAACAGGAAGAAGAAGATAATGACGAAGAAGACTAAGAAGAAGACAAAGAAGAAGAATAAGAAAAAGAAGAGGAAGAAGAAGAAGACAAAGAAGAAGAAGAAGAAGAAGATGATGATGATGAAGAATAAAGAGAAGAAGAATAGGAAGAAGAGGAAGAAGAAAAAGAAGAAGACGAAGAAGAAGAGGAAGAAGGTGAAGAAGTAGAAGAAGAACACGAAAAAGAAGATGATGAAGAAGAAGAAGAAGAAGAGGGCAAAGAAGAAGAAGAAGAAGAAGAAGAAGATGTTGAAGAAGAAGAAGAAGAAGAAGATGAAAAAGAAGAAAAAGAAGATATAGAAGAAGAAGAAGAAGAAGAAGAAGAAAATGAAGAAGATTTAGAAGGAGAAGTATAAGAAGATGAAGGAGATGAAAAAGTGGAGGAGGAAGATGAAGTAGATGAAGAAGAAGAAGGAGATGAAGAAGAAAAATAAGAAGAAGAAGAAGAAGAAGAAGAAGAAAAAGATGAAGAAGTTGGATGAAATGAAGTAGAAGAAGAAGAAGAAGAAGAAGAACAAGGAGAAGCTGGGGAGGTGGAAGAAAAAATGAAGAAGATGAGGAAGAAGATGAAGATGATGATTAGGAAGAAGAAGAAGATGAGGACTTAGAAGAAGAAGAAGAAAATAAGGAGGAGAAGAAAAAGAAGGAGAAGCAGAAGATGAAAAAGAAAAACCACAAGAAGATGATGAAGTAGGAAAGAAGAAGAAGATAATGAAGTAGAAGCTGAAGAAGAAGGAAATGAAGAAGAGGAACACAAAGAAGGGGAAGAAGAAGAAGAGGATGAAGAAGAAGAAGAAGAAATAACAAAGATGTAGAAGAAGAAGAAGAAGAAAAAGAAGATGATGATGAGGACGACGAAGAAAAAGAACAACATGAAGAAGCTAAAGTAGAAGATGATGTAGTAGTTGAAGAAGAAGAAGAAGCAGGAGAAGAAGATGATGATGACGAACAATTTTAAGAAGACAGAGAAGAAGAAGAAGAACATGAAGAAGAAGAAAAACTAGACGAAGAACACAAACAAGAGGAAGATGAAGATAAAGAAGTTGAAGAAGAAGAAGAAGAAGTAGAAGGAGAAGAAGAAGAAGAAGAAGAAGAAGAAGAAGAAGAATGGGGTGGAGAAGAAGTAGAAGAGGAAAGAGAAGAAGAAGAAGAAGAAAAGTTGAAGAAGAGGAACAAGAAGAAGAAAAAAACAAAGAAGAAGAAGAAGAGGAAGAAGTAGAATTAGATGAAGAAGAAGTAGAAGAAGGAAAAGAGAGAAGAATAAAAAAAAATAACATGAAAAAGATGATGATGATGGAGAAAAAGATGTAGAAGAAGAAGAAGAAGAAGACAAAGAAGAAGAAGAAGAAGAAGAAGAAGAAGAAGAAGAAGAAAAAGAAGATGAAGAAGAAGACGAATAACAAAAAAAAGAAGAAATGGAAGAAGAAGAAGATGAAGAACAACAAGATGAAAAAGAATATAAGAGGAAGAAGAGAAAGAGGAAGAAGAAGAAGAAGAAGAAGAAGAAAAAGAAGCAGAAGAAGAAGAAGAAGAAGAAGTAAAAGAAGAAGTAGAAGAAGAAGACGAAGAAGAAGAAGAAGACGAAGAAGACAAAGAAGTAGTAGTAGTAGAAGAAGAAGAAGGCCAAGAAGAAGAAGGCGAAGAAGTAGAAGAAGAAGAGGAAGAACAAGAAGACAAAGAAGAAGAGGAAGAAGAGGAAGAAGAAGAACGAGAAGAAGAAGAAGAGGTGGAAGAAGAAGAAAAAGTAGTAGATATTGAAAAAGAAGAAGAAAAAAACAAGAAAAAGAACATGGTGAAGAAGGACAAGAAGGAGAAGAAGAAAAAGAAGAGGAAGAAGAAGAAGGAGAAGAAGAAGACGGAGAAGAACATGAAATAGAAGAAGAAGAATGAGAAGAAGTAGAAGTAGAAGAAGAAGAAGGAAAAGAAGAAGAAGAAGAAGAAGAAGATGATGATGATGATGATGATGATGATGATGAAGAAGTTAATGTTGAAGAAGAATAAGTTTAAGAAGAGAAAAAGAAGAAGAAGAAGAAGAAGAAGAAGAAGAAGGAGAAGAAGAAGAAGTAGTAGTAGTAATAGAAGTAGAAGAAGAAGAGAAAGAAAATGAAGAAGAAGAAGTAGTTGAAGAAGAAGAAGATGATGAAGAAAAAGAAAAGAATAAGAATAACAAGAAGAAGAAGACTACGAAGAAGTAGTCGAAGAGGAGGAAGAAGAACAAGAAGAAGAAGAAGAAGAAAAAGAAGAAGAAGATGACGAAGAAGTAGACGATGGAAAAGAAGAAGAAGAGGAGAAGGAGCAAAAGAAGAAGAAGAAAAATAATAATAATAATAATAATAAGAAGAAGAAGATGGAGAAGAAGAAGAAGAAGGAGAAGATGAATAAAAAGGAGAAGGAGAAGAAGAAGAAGAAGAAGAAGAGGACAAAGAGGAAAAACAACAAGAACGAAAAGAACAAGAAGAAAACAAAGTCGAAGAAGAAGAAGAAGAAGCAAAAGAAGAAGAAGATGAAGAAGACAAAAAAGATGAGGAAGAGGAAGAAGAAGAATAAGAAGAACAAGAGGAAGGAGGAGGAGAAGAAGAAGAAGAAAAAGAAGAAGAAGAACAAGAAGAAGTAGAAGAAAAAGATGTAGAAGATCATGAAGAAGAAGTCGAAGAAGAAGAACAAGAAGAAGAAGGAGAAGAAGAAGAAGAAGAAGAAGAAGAAAAGGAAGTAGTATTAGAAGAAGAAGAAGAAGATGTAGAAGAAGACAAAGAAAAAGAAGAAGGAGAACAAGGCAAAGAAAAAGAAGAAGAAGAAGAAGAATAAGAAGAATAAGAAGAATAAGAAGTAAAAGTAGAAGATGGTTAAGAAGAAGAAGATGAAGAAGAAACTGAAGAAGAAGAAGAAGATGGAAAAGAAGAAGAAGAAGAAGAAGAAGAAGAAGTGTGAGGAAAAGAAGAAGAAGAAGAAAAAGAAGAAGAAGAACCTAAAAGGGAAGAAGAAGCAGATGAAGGAGAGGAACAAGAAGGAGAAGAAGAAGAAGGAGAAGAAGAAGAGGAAGAAGAAGAAAAAGAAGAAGAAGAAGAAGAAGAAGATGAAGAAGAAGTGGAAGAAGAAGATTAAGAAGAAGAAGAAGAAAAAAAAAGAACATCAAGAAGAAGAAAAAGAAATAGAAGAAGGGGAAGTAGAAGAAGAAGAAGAAGAATAAGAAGGAAAAAAACTAGAAGAAGAAGATGAAGATGAATAAAAAGAGGATGATGATGAAGAAGAAGAAGAGGGTGAGAAAGATGACGAAGAAGAAGAATAAGAGAAGAACAAAAAGAAGAACAAGAAGATCAAGAAGAAGAAGAAGAAGACGTAGAAGAAGAAGAAGAAGAAGAATAAGAAGAAGCAGAAGAAGAAGCAAAGAATGAGGAAGAAGAAGAAGAAGAAGAAGAAGAATAAGAAGAGGAAGAGAAGAAGAAGAAGAACAACAAAAAAACAAGAAGAAAATGAAGAAGACAAAGAAGAAGAACAAGAAGAAGATAAAGAAGAATAAAAAGAATAAAAATATTAAGAAGAGGAAGAAGATAAGAAGGAAGATGAAGGAGTGAGAGAAGAAGAAGAAGAAGGAGAAGATGAAGAACAAGAAGAAGAAGAAGAAGAAGACAAAGAAAATGAAGAACAGAAGAAATAGAAGAAGACGAAGAAGAGGAATAAGATGAAGAAGAAGAGGAAGAAGAAGAAGAAGAAGAAGAAAAAGAGGAAGTAGAAGAAGAAAAAGAAGAAAAAGAGGAAGAAGAAGAAGATGAAGAAGAAGAAGAAGAGGAGG
>JAIUJO010000708.1:165000-167500 GCA_023846275.1 Vanilla planifolia
AAGTAGAAGAAGAAGAAGAAGAAGAAGAAGAATAAGAAGAAGAAAAAGAAAAAAAGGAGAAAAAGAACAAGAAGAAGATGAAGAAGAAGTTGAAGAAAATGAAGAAGTAAAAGAATAAGAAGAAGAAGAAAAAGGCAAGGAGGAAGAAGAAGAAGAAGAAGAAGGTGGAGAAGAAGATGAACAAGAAGAAGAAGAAGAAGAAAAGGAAGAAGAAGACGAAGAAGAAGAAGAAGAAGAGGAAGAAAGAGAAGGTGTTGAAGGAGAAGAAGAAGATGATGATGAAAAAGAAGAAGAAGAAGAAGAAGAAGAAAAATTTGAAGATGAAGAAGTTGAAGAAGAAAAAGATGAAAAAGAAGAAGATGATGAAGAAGAAGAAGATGATGATGATGAAAGAAGAAGAAGAAGAAGAATAAAAAGAACATGAACAAGAAGAAGACGAAGGCGAGGAAGATGAAGACGAAGAGTAGGAGGATGAAGAAAAAGAAGAGGAAGTAGAAATAGAAGAAGAAGATGAAGGCAAAGAAGAAGAAGGCAAAGAAGAAGAAGAAGAAGAAGAAAAAGAAGGAGAAGAAGACGAAGAAGATCAAGAAGACGAAGACGAAGAAGAAGAAGAAGATGATGAAGAAGAAGTAGAAGATGAAGAAGAAGAGATGAAGATGACCAAGAAGAAGAAGAAGAAGAAGAAGAAGAATTAGATAGAGAAGAAGAAGAAGAAGGCGAAGAAGAAGAAGATGGAGGATGAGTAGGACAAGAAAGAGAGGAAGAAGAAGAACAAGAAGAAGATGAAGAAGAAGAAGAAGAATAAGAAAGGAGAAGAAAAAGAAGCACAAGAAGAAAAGAAGGCAAAGAAGAAGAAGAAGAACAAAAAAAAGAAGAAAAAGAAGAACAAGAAGTGTAAGAAGAAGAAGAAGAAGAGGATTTAGAAGTGGATGAAGAAGAACAAGAAGAAGAAGAAGAAGAAGAGGATGAATAAGTAAAAGAAGAAGAAGAAAAGGAAGAAGGAGGAGAAGAAGGAGAAGAAGAAGACGTAGAAGAAGAAGAATAAGAAGAAGACGAAGAAGAAGAAGTAGTTCAAGAAGAAGAAGAAGAAGAGAAAGTGGAAGAAGAAGAACATGAATAAGCAGAAGAAGAAGAATAAGAAGAGGAAGAGAAGAAGAAGAAGAACAATAACAAAAAGAAGAAGATAATGAAGAAGACGAAGAAGAAGAAAAAGAATATGAATAAAAACAAGAAGAAGATGAAGAAGAAGAAAAAAAAGAAAAATATTAAGAAGAGACAGAAGATAAGAAGGAAGACGAAGAAGAAGAAGAAGAAGGAGAAGATAAAAAAGAAGTAGAAGAAGATGATGAAGAAGAAGAAGAAGAAGAAGACAAAGAAAATGAAAAATACATGAAATAAAAGAAGACGAAGAAGAGGAATAAGATGAAGAGGAAGAGGAAGAAGAAGATGAAGAAGAAGAAGAAGAAGAAGAAGAATATAATGATGATGATCATCATCATGAAGAAGAAGAACAAGAAAATGTACAAGAAGAAGAAGAAGATGGAGGTGGAGAAGAAGAAGAAGAAGGAGGAGGAAAGGAGAAGAAGAAAAAGAAGTAGAAGGAGAAGAAGAAGAAGAAGGATAAGGAGAAAAAGAAGAAGAAGAACGAGAAGAACATGCAGAAGAAGAAGAAGAAGAAGAAGAATATGAACAATAAGAAGTTGAACATGAAGAAGAAGAAGAGGATGAGAAGAAGAAGAAGAACAAGAGGAAGGGAAACAAGGAGAAGAAGAAGAAGAGGAGGATGAAGAAGGATAAGAAGAACAAGATGAAGAAGAAGGAGAAGAAGAAGAAAACGAAGAAAAAGAAGAAAAAGAAGAAAATGGCGAATAGAAAGACGAAGAAGAAGAAGGAGAAGGAGAAGAAGAAGAAGAAAGAGAAGGGAAAGGAGGAGAAGAAGGAGAAGATGAAGAAGAAGAAGAAGAAGACGAAGAAGAAGAAGTAGAAGAAAAAGTAAAAGAAGAATATTAGGAAGAAGAGGAAGAAGAATAAGAATAAGATGATGAAGAAGAAGATGAAAAATTAGTAAAAGAATAAAAAGTAGAAAAAGAATTAGATGACGAAGTGGAAGAAGTAAAAATTAAGACGAGGAAGAAGAAGAATAAGAAGAAGGAGAAGAAGAAGAAGAAGATGATGATGATGATGCAGTAGAATAAAAAGAGGATGAAGAGGAAGATGAAGAACGAGAGGAAGAAGAAGAAGAAGAATAAGAAAACGAAGAAGAAGAACAAGAAGATGAAGATGGAGAAGTTAAAGAAGAAAAAGAAGAAGAAGTGGAAGAAGAAGAAGTAGAAGAAGAAGAAGAATATCAAGAAAAAGAAAAGGAGAAAAAGAACAAGAAGAAGATGAAGAAGAAGTTGAAGAAGATGAAGAAGTAAAAGAATAAGAAGAAGAAGAAGAAAAAAGCAAGGAAGAAGAAGAAGAAGAAGAAGAAGAAGATGGAGAAGAAGATGAACAAGAA
>JAIUJO010000708.1:172500-177500 GCA_023846275.1 Vanilla planifolia
AAGAAATGAAAGAAGATGGTGAAGAAGGAAAAGATCGAGAAGAAGAAGAAGAAGAACAACAACAACAAGCAGAAGATACTGAAGAAGAAGAAGAAGAATAAAAAGATTAAGGAGAGGAAGAAGAAGAAGTGGAAGAAGAAGAAGAAGGCGAAGAAGAAGAGGAATATGAAGAAGAAGAAGAACAAGAAGAAGAAGAGACGATGGAAAAGAAGAGACTAACAAGACAAATACGAAGAAGAGGAATAAGAAGAAAAGGAATAAGAAGAAGAGGAAAAACAAGAAAAAGAAGACGAAGAAGACGAAGGAGAAGGAGAAGAAAAAGGACAAGTAGAAAAAGAGGAAGAAGAAGAAGAAAAAGAAGGAGAAGAAGAAGAAGATGAAAAAGAAGAAGGGCAAGCAGAAGAAGGAGAATAAGAAAGAGGAGAACATGAAGAAGTGCAAGAAGAAGAAGAAGAAAAAGAAGAATAAGACTAAAATGGAGAAGAAGTAGAAGAGGAGGAAGAGGATGAAGAAGAACAAGAAGAAGCAAGAGGAGGAGGAGGAGGAGGAGAAGAAGAAGGAGAAGAAGAAGAAGAAGGAGAAGAAGAAGAAGTCGACATTGAAGAAGAAGAAAAGGAAGAAGCAGAAGAAGAAGACGCAGAAGAAGATGAAGAGGAAGAAGAGAAAGAAGAAGTTGAAGAAAAAACGAAGAAGGAGAAGGAGGAGAAGAAGAAGAAGGAGAATTAGAAGAAGAAGAATACAAAAAGACCAAAAAGAAGAAGAAGAAGTCAAAGAAGAAGAAGATGAAGAAGAAGAAGAATGCGATGAGGAACAAGAAGTTGATGAAGAAGAGAAGAAGGAGAAGAAGAAGATGAAGAGGAAGAAGAGAAAGAAGAAGTTGAAGAAAAAACGAAGAAGGAGAAGGAGGAGAAGAAGAAGAAGGAGAATTAGAAGAAGAAGAATACAAAAAGACCAAGAAGAAGAAGAAGAAGAACTCGAAGAAGAAGAAGAAGAAGAATGCGATGAGGAACAAGAAGTTGATGAAGAAGAGAAGAAGGAGAAGAAAAAGATTAAGAAGCAGATGAAGAAGTAAAAGAAGAAGAAGAAGAAGCATTTGAAGGAGAAGAAGAAGGGGAAGAAGAAGAAGAAGAAGAAAAAGAAGATGACGATGAAGAATTAGTTGTAGTAGTAGAAGAAGAAGATGATGAAGAAAAAGTTATAGTAGTAGTAGTTGAAGAAGGTGAAGAAGAAGACGAAGAAGAGGAAGAAGAACAAGAAGATGAAGAAGAAGAAGAAGAAGAGGAAGAAGAAGAAGAAGACAAAGAAGAAGAAGAAGAAGAAGAAGAAGAAGAAGAGGAAGAAAAAGAAGAAAAATAAGAACAAGAACAAGGAGGAGGAGGAGAAGAAGAAGAAGGTGATGATGATGAAGGAGAAGAAGATGATGAAGGAGATGAAGTTGAAGAAGAAGATGGACAAGAAGAAGAAAAAGAAGAAGAAGAAGAGGAACAAGAAGATGAAGAAGAGGATTTAAAAGAAGAAGAGCAAGCAAAAAGGCAAAAATGAAGAACAGAAAGGCGAAGAAGCAGAAGAGCAGAGGAGGAAGAAGAAGAAAAGATGAAATAGAAGAAGAAGAAGAAGATGAAGTAGAAGAAGAAGAAGAAGAAGAAGAAGAGGAAGAAGAAGAATAAGAAGAAGAAGAAGAAGACAAGGAAGAAAAATATGATGATGATGTTGATGATGATCATGAAGAAGAAGAATAAGAATTCGAAGAAAAAGAAGAAGAAGAAGAAGAAGAAGGAGAAGAAGGGGAGGAAGAACAAGAAATAGAAGATGAAGAAGAAGAAGAAGAAGAAGAAGAAAAAGAAGAAGAAGAAGATGAAGATGATGAAGAAGAAGAAGAATAAGTAGAAGAGGAGTAAGATGAAGAGGAAGAAGACAAAGAAGAAGAAGAAGAAGAAGAAGATGAAGAAGAAGAAGAAAAAGAAGACGAAGAAAAAGTTGATGAAGAGGAAGAAGAAGAAGAAGAAGAAGAAGAAGAAGAAAAAAGAAGGGGAAGAAGAAGAAATGAAGAAGAAGAGGAGAAAGAAGAGGAAGAAGACTAAGAGGACAAAGGTGAAGAAGAAGACGAAGAAGAAGAAGAAGAAGAAGAAGAAGAAGAAAAAGAAGAAGAAGTGGAAGAAGAAGAAAAAGATGATTAAGAAGAAGAAGGAGAAGAGGAAGAAGAAGAGATGAAGAAAAGGAAGAGAAAGAAGAGGAAGAAGATGTAGGGGACGAAGAAGAAGAAGAAGACGAAGAAGAAGAAGAAGACGAAGAAGAAGAAGAAGAAGTAGAAGAAGAAGAAGAAGAAGAAGAATAAGAGAAAGAAGAAGAAGAAAAAGAAGTTGAAGAAGAAGATCAAGGAGAAGAGTAAGAAGAATAAGTAGGAGAAGAAGAAGAAGAAGAAGGAGATGAAGAAGAAAAAGAAGGAGAAGGAGTAGAAGAAGAAGAAGAAGAAGAAGAAGAAGAAGGCAAAGACGAAGAAGGAGAATAAGAAGAAAAAGAAAAAGTGGAAAAAGTAGAAGAAGATTATAAAGCAGAAGAAGAACAAGAACAAGAATATGAAGGCTAAGAAGAAGAAGAAGAAGAAGAAGAAGAAAAAGAAGAAGAAGAAGAAAAAGAAGGGGAGGAAGGAGAAGAAGAAGATGAAGAAGAAGAAGAGAAAGGAGAAGAAGAAGAAGAAAAAAAATAATAAGAAGAAGAATAAGAAGAAGAAAAAAAAACAAGAAGAAGAAGAAGAAGAAGACCAGGAAGAAGAAGAAGAAGAAGAAGAACACAAAGAAGAAAAAAATGAAAATGTTGATCAAGAAGAAGAAGA
This sequence comes from Vanilla planifolia, assembly GCA_023846275.1. Lineage (NCBI taxonomy): Eukaryota > Viridiplantae > Streptophyta > Magnoliopsida > Asparagales > Orchidaceae > Vanilla > Vanilla planifolia. The sequence goes on from JAIUJO010000708.1 coordinate 175,334, forward strand.
AGAAGAAGTAGAAGACAAAGAAGAAGAAGAAGAAGATGAAGTCGATGAAGAAGAGGAAAAGAAGAAGAAGACGAAGATGAATATGAAGGACAAGAAGCAGAAGAAAAAGAAGAAGAAGAAGTAGAAGAGAAGAAGAAGAAGTAGAAGAAATAGAAGGAGGAGGTGAAGAAGAAGAAGAAGAAGAATAAGAAGCAGGAGAAGATGAAAAAGAGTAAGAAGAAGAAGGAGAAGAAGAAGAAGTAAAAGAAGAAGGAAAAGAAGATTAGGAAGAAGAAGAAGAGGAAGAAGAAGAAGACGAACATGAAGAAAAATAAGAAGGAGAAGAAGAAGAAGAAGAAGAGGCAGAGTAAGAAGAAGAAAAAGAAGTAGTAGTAGAAGAAGAAGAAGAAGAGGAAGAAGAAGAAGAAGAAGGGGAAGAAGAATATGAAGAAGAAGAGGAAGAAGAAGAAGATTAAGATGAATAAAAAGAGGATGAGAAGGAAGAAGAAGAAGAAGAGGAAGAAGATGAAGAATAAGGAGGAAGAGAAGAAGAAAAAGAAGAAGAATAAGTAGATGAAGTAGAATAAGTGGAAGAAGGAGAAGAAAATGTAGAAGAAGCTGGAGAAGAAGAAGAAGAAGAAGAAGAACAAGATGAAGAAGAAAAAGAAAAAGAAGAAGAAGATGAAGAAGAAAAAGAGAAGAACAAAAGAAGAAGAACAAACCGATAAAGAGAAAGAACAAGATTAAGACAAAGAAGAGGAAGAAGAAGAAGACAAAGAAGAAGAACAAGAAGAAGTAGAAGAAAACAAAGAAGAAAAAGAAAAGAAAAAGATGAAGAATTGGAAGAAAAAGAAGTGGAAGAAAAAGAAGAGGAATAGGAAGAAGAAGAAGAAGAAGAAGTAGAAGTAGAAGAACAAGAAGAAGAAGAAGAAAAATAAGAAGAGAAAAAAAAGAGGAAGGCAAAGAAGAGTAATATGAAGAAGGGGAAGAAGAAGAAGAAGAAGAAGAAGAGGAAGAAGAAGAAGAACAAGAAAAAGAAGAAGAAGAAGAAGAACATGAAGAACATGAAAAAGAAGAGCAGGAAGATGAAGAAGAGGAAGAGGAAGTAGAAGAAGAAAAAAAAGTAAAAGAATAAGAAGAAGAAGAAGTAGAAGTAGATGGAGAAGAAGAAGAAGAAGAAAAAGAAGAAAAAGAAGAAGACGGAGAAGAAGATGACGAAGACAAAGAAGAAGATGAAGAAGGAGAATAAGAAGAAGAAAAAGATGAAGAATAAGCAGAAGAAAAAAAAGTGGAAGAAGAAAAAGAGTAAGAGGAAGATGAAAACGCAGAAGAAGAAATGAAGAAGAAGAAGAAGAGGAAAAAGAAGAAGAAGAAGAAGAAGAAGAAGACAAAGAAGAGAAAGAAGTAGAAGAAGAAGATGAAGATGAAGGAGAAAAAGAAGAAGAAGAAGAAGAGGAAGAAAAGTGGAAGATCAAGAAGAAAAGGATGAAGAAGAAGAAGAAAAAGAAGAAGAAAAAGATGGAGAAGGAGAAAGAGGAGGAGAAGAAGATGATGAAGAAGAAGAAGTGGAAGAAGAAGAAGACAAATAACAAGAAGATGAAGAAGAAGAAGTGGAAGAAGTAAAAGAATTCTAAGAAAAAGAAGAAACAAAAGACTAAGAAGAAGAAGAAGGGGATGATGAAGTGCAAGATGAAGAAGAAGAATAAGAAGAAGAATAAGACGAGGAAAAAGAAGAAGGAGAACAAGAAGACGACGAGAAGAAGGAGAAGAAGAAGGAGAAGAAGAATAAGAAAAAACAATAAGAAGAAGAATATAAGAACAAGAATAAAAAATGAAGAAGAAGAAGGCAAAGAAGAAGAAGACAAAGAAGAAAAACAAGAAGACAAAGAACAAGTAGAACAAGAAGAAGAAGAAGAAGAAGAAGAATAAAAAGAAAAGAAGAAGAAGAAGTAGATGACGAAGAAGAAGAAGAAGAAGAAAAGAAGGAGAAGAAGAAGAAGAAGATGAAGAAGAAGTAGTAAAATAAGAAGAAGAAGTAGAAGAAGTACAAGAAGAAGAAGTAGAAGGCAAAGAAGAAGATTAAAAAGAATAAAAACAAGAAGAAGAAGAGGAAGAAGAAGATGAAGAAGAAGTAGTAGCAACAGTAGTAGTACTATTAGAAGTAGAAGAAGAAGAAGAACGTGATGAT
>JAIUJO010000708.1:182500-192500 GCA_023846275.1 Vanilla planifolia
AGAAGTGGAAGAGAAAGAAGTTGAAGAAGAAGAAGAAGAAGAAGAAGAAGACAAAGAGGAGGGGGAAGAAGAGATGAAGAAGAAGAGGAGGAAGAAGAAGAAGAAGAAGAAGGCAAAGAAGTAGAAGACGAAGAAGACGAAGATGAAGGGGAAGAAGAACAAGAAGAAAAAGCAAAAGAGGACGAAGCGGAAGAAGAAGAAAAAGTAAAAGAAGAAGAAGAACATGAAGAAGAAGAAGAAGAAGAAAAAGAAGAAAACAAGATGGAGAAGGAGAAGAAGGAGAAGAAGAAGAAGAAGAAAAAGAGAGAAAAGAAATACGAAGAAGAAGAAGAAGAAGAAGTAAAAGAAGACTAAGCAGAAGAAGAAAAAAGAAGTCTAAGAAAAAGATGAAGTAGAAGAAGGAGGAGGTGTAGGAAAAGAAAGAGATGAACAAGAAGGAGAAGAAGGAGAAGGAGAAGGAGAAGAAGTGGAAGAAGAAGAAGAAGAAAAAGAGGACGAGAAGAAGTAGAAGTCAAAGAAGACAAAGAAGAAAAAGAAGAAGAAGAAGAAGAAGAAGAAGTAGAAGAAGAGGAAGATGAAGAGGTAAAGGAAGGCAAAGAAGAAGAAGAAGAAGAGTAGGCAGAAGTAGAAGAAGAGGAAGAAGAAGAAGAAGAAGAAGAAGAAGAAGAAGAAGAAGAAGAATAAGAAGAAGAAGAAGACGATGAAGAAGTGGAAGAATAAGAAGAAGAATAAGAAGAGAGAGAAGAAGAACAAAAAGATGAGGAGAAATAAGAAGAAAACGAAGATGAAGGAGAAGAAGAAGACGATGAAGAAGCTGAAGAAAGGGAAGAAGAAGAAGAAGAAGATGAAGAAGAAGATGATAATGATGATGAAGTGCAAGAAGAAGAAGAGAAGAATAAGAAGAAGAAGAAGAAGAAGATGAATAAAAAGAAAAGGAGAAGAAGAAGAAGAAGAAGAAGAAGAAGAATAAGAAGATGAAGAAGAAGAAGAAGAAGAAGAAGAAGAGGATGTTGATGAAGGAGAATTGGATGAAGGAGAAGAAGAAAAAGAAGAAGAAGAAGAAGAAGAAGAAGAAGAAGAAGAAGAAGTAGAAGAAGAAGAAGAAGTAGCAGTTGAAGAAGAGAAGAAGAAGAATAAGAAGAGGAAGAAGAACAAGAAGGAAAAGAAGAAGAAGAAAAAGAAGAAGAAGAAGAAGCAGAAGAAGAATTAGGAGGAGAAGAAAAAGAAGAAGAAGAAGATGATGATGAAGATGATGTAGAAGATGCAGAAGAAAAAGAAGAAGAAGTGGATAAATAAGAACAAGAAGAAGAAGAAGATGAAGAAGAGGATGACGTAAACAAAGATGAGGAAGATATAGATGAAGAGGAGGAAGAGGAAGAAGAAGAAGAAGCCAAAGAAGAAGAAAATTAAGGAGAAGTAGAAGAAGGAGAGGAAGAAGAAGAAGAAGAATAAGAAGAAGAAGAAGAAGAGGAACAGAAGAAGATAAAGATGGAGAAGAAGAAGAAGAAGAAGAAGAAGAAGAAAAAGAAGACGAAGATGAAGGAGAAGAAGAAGGAGAAGAAGAAAAAGGAGAAGAAGATGAAAAAGAAGAAGAAGAAAAAGAAGAAGATGAAGAAGAAGACGAAAAAGTAGAAGGAAAAGAAGAAGAAGAAGAAGAAGAACCAACTAGAAAAAAGGAAGAGAAGATGAAGTGGTAGTAGTATAAGAAGAAGAAGGAGAAGAAGAAGACAAGAGGTCGAAGAAGGCTTAGAGGAAGATGTAGAAAAAAAGATGATCATGATGAAGAAGAAGAAGAGGAAGAAGATGAAGTGGATGAAGAAGAAGAAGAAGAAGAAGAAGAAAACAAAGAAGCTGAAGACGAAGAAGAAGAAGAAGAAGAACAAAAAGAAGAAGAAGAAGAAGAAGATGACGAAGAAGATGACAATGAAGATGATGAAAAAGAAGAAGAGCACGGAGAAGAAGAAGAAGAAGAAGAAGAAGAAGTAAAAGAAGACAAAGAAGGAGAAGGAGAAGGAGGGGAAGAAGAAGAAGAAGAAGAAGAAGAAGAAAAAGAAAAAGAAGATGAAGGAGGAGAAGGAAAACAAGAAGAAGAATGACAAGAAGAAGAAGAAGATGAAGAAGAAAGAGGTGAAGAGTAAGAAGTAGAAAAGAATAAGAATAAGAGGAACATGAAGAAGAAGAAGAAGGAGAAGATGAAGATGAAGAAGTACAAGAAGAAGAAGAAGAAGAAGTAGATGTAGAAGATGAAGAAGAATAGTAAGAAGAAGAAAAAGATGCAGAAGAAGAAGAGAAGAAGAAGCAAAAGATGAATACCAAGAAGTAAAAGAAGATGAAGAAGTACAAGAAGAAGAAAAAGAAGAAAAAGTGGTAGAAGAAGAAGAAGAAAAAGAAGATGAATAAGTTGATCAAGAAGAAGAAGAAGAAGAAGAAGAAGAAGGAAAAGAAGAAGAAGTAGAGATGAAGAAGAAAAAGAATTAAATGAAGAAGAAGAACAAGAAGATGTAGAAGAAGAGGAAGAAGAAGAAGAAGAAGAAGAAGAAGAAGAAGAAGAAGAAGAAAGTGAAAAAGAAGAAGAAGAATAAGAAGAAGTAGGAGAAGGAGAGAAAGAAGAAGAAGAAGACAAAGAACAAGAAGAGGAACAAAAGGATGAAGAAGATGAAGAAGAAGTAGAAGAACTAGAAGAAGAAGAAGAAGAAAAAGAAGAAGAAGAAGAAGAAGGTGAAGAAGCGAAAGAAGATGAAGAGGAAGAAGAAGAAAAAGAAGAAGAACAGGGCAAAGAATAGGTGAAAGAGGAAGAAGAAGAAGAAGAAGAAGAAGAAGCCAAAAAATAGAAGAAGAAAAAGAAGACGACGAACAAGAAGAAGAAGAAGAAGAAAAATAAGAAGCAAGAGAAGAAGAAGTAGAATAAGAAGAAGGAGGAAGAGGAGAAGAAGAAGAAGATGAAGAACATGAAGAAGAAAAACTGAAGAAGAAACAGAAGAAGAAGAACAAGAAAAAGAAGAAGAAGATGAATAATAAGAAGAAGAAGATGATGTAGGAGAAGAAGTAGTAGTAGTAATACTAGTAGAAGAAGAAGAAGAAGGCAAAAAAGAAGAAGAAGAATAAGAAGAAGATGAAGAAGAAGAAAAAGAAGAAGAAGAAGAGGAAGAAAAAGAGGAAGAAGAAGTAGGAGAATAAGGAGAAGGAGAAGAAGAAGAAGAAGAAGAAGAAGAAGGTGAAGAAGGAGAAGAAGAAGAAGAAGAATACGAATGAGAAGAACAAGAAGAAGAAGAACGAGAAGAAGAAGAAGATGAAGAAGATTAAGAATAAGAAGAAGAAGGAGAAGAAGAAGATGGAGAAGATCAAGAAAGAGAATAAGGAGTAGAAGAAAAAGAAGTAGAAGAAAGAGAAGACGTGGAAGAAGTAGAAGAAGATGATGAAGAAGAAGAAGAATCAGAAGAAGAAGAAGTACAAGAAGAAGAATTAGAAGAAGAAGAGGAAGAAGAATTAGATAAAGAAGATGAAGAAGAAGAAGAAGTAGAAGAAAAGTAAGACGAGGAAGAAGAAGACAAAGAAGAAAAGATGATGGATAAGTAGATGAAGAAGAAGAAGAATAAGAAGAACGATGAAGAAGAAGAAGAAGACGAAAAAGAAGACGAACAATAAGATGAAGTAGAGGAAGAAGAATAAGAAGAATAGGAGGAAGAAGAAGTAGAAGAAGAAGAGATGAAGAAGAAGAAGAGGAAGAAAAGGAAGAAGATGAAGAGTAAGAAGAAGAAGAAGAAGACAAAGAAGCAGAAGTCGAAGAAGGAGTAGTTGAAGAAGAAGAAAAAGAAGAAGAAGAATAAGCAAAAGAAGAAGAAGAAGAAGAAGAAGAAGAATAAGCGAAAGAAGAAGAAGAAGAATAAGCAAAAGAAGAAGAAGAAGAAGAAGAAGAAGAAGGAGAGGAATAGGAAGAAGAAGAAGGAGAAACAGAAGAGGAAGAAGATGATGATGACGATGATGAAGAAGAAGAAGTTGATGAAGTAGAAGATGAAGAAGGTGAAGAAGAAGAAGTAGAAGGAGAAGAAGAAGAAGGCGAAGAAGAAGAAGAAGAAGAATAAGAACAAGAAAAACAAGAATTTGATGACAAAGAAGAAGAAGGAGACGAAGAAGTAGAAGATGAACAAGAAAGGGTAGAAGAAGGGGAAGAAAAGAAGAAGAAGAAGTAAAAGAAGAGCAAGAAGAAAATGAAGAAGAAGACTTTGAAGAAGGAGAAGTAAAAGAAGTGGAAGAGGAAGAAGAAGAAGAAGAAGAAAGAGGATGAGAGGAAGGAGAAGAAGTTGAAGAAGAAGAAGAAGAAGAAGACAAAGAAGAAGAACAAGAACAAGAAGACAATAAAAGGAAGAAGAGGTAGATGTAGAAGAAAAAGAAGAAGAACGAGAAGTAGAAGAAGAAGAAGAAGAAGAAGAAGAAGAAGAAGAAAAAGAAGGAGAAGAAGGAGAAGAAGGAGAAAAGACAAAGAAGAAGAAGGAGAAGAAGAAGATGAAGATGAAGAGACGAAGAAAAAGAAGGAGAGGAAGAAAAAGAAGAAGTAGATGATGAAGAAGAGGAAGAAGAAGATGAAGAAGATGAAGTGGACTAAGAAGAATATGAAGAAGAAGAAGAAGAAGAAGTAGAAGAAGATGGAGAATTAGAAAAAAAAGAAGAACTAGAAGAAAATGAAAGGGAAGAAGAAGAAGAAGAAGTGGAAGGAGAAGAAGAAAAAGATGTAGAAGAAGAAGACAACAAAGAAGAAGATGTAGAAGAAGAAAGAGAAGTGCAAGAAAAAGAAGAAGAACAGGAACAAGAAGAAGAAGAAGAACGAGAAGAAGAAGAACAAGAAAAAGAAGATGAAGAAGAAGAAGGCGATAAAGAAGAAGATGGAGTTGAAGAAGAAGAAGAATACGAAGAAGAAGGTGAAGAAGAAGACGAAGATGGAGAGGAAGAAGAAGAAGAAGAAGAAGATGTAAAGGAAGAAGATTTAGAAGAAGAAGATGAAGACAAAGAAGGAAAAGAAGATGAAGAAAATTGTGAAGGTTAAGAAGAAGAATAAGTACTAGAAGAAGAAGAAGTAGTAGAAGAAGAAGAAGAAGAAGAAGAAGATGAGGAAGACGAAGAATAAGATGAAGAAGTAGATGAAGAAGAAGAAGAAGATAATGATGAAGGAGAAGAAGAAGAAGAAGAAGGAGAAGAAGAAAGAGAAGGAAAAGAGGAAGAAGAAGAAGAATAATAAGAAGAAGAAGAAAAAAATGACGAAGAAGAAGAAGAATGCAGATAAAGAGAAGAAGAGTATGAAGAAAAGAAGAAGAAGGAGAAGAAGAAGAAGAAAAAGAAGGAGAAGAAGAAGGAGAAGAAGAAGAAGTAGAAGAAGAAGAAGAAGAAGAATATGAAGAAGGAGACGAAAGGAAGAAGAAGAAGAAGATGATTAAAAAGAAGAAGATTATGATGAAGAATAAGAAGAAGAAGTAAAGAAAAAGAAGAAGAAGAAGAATAAGAAGAAGAAGATGAAGGTGGAGCAGGAGAGGAGGAGAAGAAAAGAATGAGAAGAATAAGGGGAAGAAGAGGAAGAAGAAGAAGAAGAAGATAAAGCAGAAGAATAAAAAAAGGAAGAAGATGATGATGAAGAAGAACAAAAAGCAAAAGAAGAAGACAAAGATGATGATAATGATGATGATGATGATGAAGACAAAGAAGAGGAAGAGGAGACACAGTAGAACAAGACAAAAAAGAAGAATAGGATGAAGAAGTAGAAGACGACGAAGAAAGAGACGAAGATGAAGAAAAGAAAGAAGAAGAAGACCAAAAAGAAGAAGATAAAGACGAAGAAGTAGTAGTTGTAGTAGAAGAAGAAGAAGAAGACAACGAAGAAGAAGAAGTAGAAGAAGTAGAAGAAGAAGAAGAAGAAGAAGAAGAAGAAGAAGGAGGAGAGGAAGAAGAAGATTTAGCCAAAGAAGGAGTAGGCTAAGAAAAAGAAGGAGGAGGAGGAGGAGAAGAAGAAGAAGAAGAAGAAGGAGAAGAGACAGAAGGAGAAGGAGAATAAGGATAAGAAGTAGAAGGCGAAGAAGAAGAAGAGGAATAAGAAGAAGAAGAAGAAGAAGAGGAAGAATAAGTTGAAGAAAAAAGGAGGAGGAGGAGGAGGAGGATAAGAAGAAGAAGAAGAAGAAGAAGATAATGACAAAGAAGAAGTAGAAGAAGGACGAGGAGAAGAACATAAAGAAGAAGAAAAGGAAGGAGTAGAAGAAGGAGAAGAAGTAGAAGAAGAAGAAGAAGAAGAAAAGAAGAAGGAAAAGGTGGAGAAGAAAAAGAAGAAGAAGAAGAAGATAGTGAAGAGGAAGGAAAAGAAGAAGAAAGAGAAGGAGGAGAAGCAAAAGCAGTAGAAGAAGAAGAAGAAGAAGAAGAAGAAGACAAAGAAGAAGAACAAGTAGTACAAGGTGAAGAAGAAGTAGAATACAAAGAAGAAGAACACGAAGAAGAAAGGGAAGGAGAAGAAGAAGAAGAAGATGAGGAAGAAGAAGAAGAAGAAGAAGAAGAAGAATTAGAGGAAGAAGAAGAGAAAGAAAACAAAGAAGAAGAAGAAAAAGAAGAAGATGGCAAAGTAGAAGAAGACGATAAAGAAGAAGAAGAAGATGAAGATGGAAAAGAAGTGGAAGAAGTAGAGGAAGAAGATGAAGAAGAAAAAGAAAAAAAGTGGAAGAAGATGAAGAAGAAGAAGATGAAGAAGAAGAAGAAGAAGAAAAAGAATAGAAGATGAAGCAGAAGAGGAAGAAGAGGAAGAACATGAAGAGGAAGAAGAAGAAGAAGACAAAGAAGAAGATGACAAAGAAGAAGAACTAGAAGAATAAGAAGAAAAAGAAGAAGATGAAGAAAGAGAAGAAGAAGAAGGAGAAGAAGAAGAAGAAGAAGTAGAAGAAGAAGTAGAAAATGTAGAAAAAGAAGAGGAAGATGAGGGAGATGAAGGCAAAGAACAAGAAAAAGTAGAAGAAGAAGTAGGACAAGAAGAAGAGGAGGAAGAAGAAGACAAATAAGAAGAGGAAGATGAAAAAGAAAAGGAAGAAGAAGAAGAAGAGGAGGAAGAAGAAGAAGAATAGGAAAAAGAAGAAGAAGAAGATGACGAAGAAGAAGAACAAGAAGAAAAATAAGAAGAAGCAGAAGAAATAGAAGAAGAGGAAGAAGATGAAGAAGAAAATGGAGAAGAAGAAGATTATGAACAATAAGAAGAAGAAGAAGAGATGAAGAAAAAAAAGAAGAGGAAGTAGAAAAAGAAGAAGAAGAAGAAGAAGAAGAAAGCAAAGAAGAAGAGGAAGATGAAAAAGAAGAAGAAGAAGAAGAAGAAGAAGATGGTGAAGAAGTAGTGGAAGTGGATGAATGACATGAAGTAGATTAAGAAGCAGAAGAAGAAGAAGAAGAAGAATCAAAAGGAGGAGGAGGAGTAGAAGAAGAAGGAGGAGAAGAGAAAGAGAAGTAGAAGAAAAAAAGGAAGAAGAAGAAAAAGAAGAAGAAGAATAAGATGAGGAAGAGGAAGAAGAAGAAGAGGAAGAAGTAGAAGAAGAAGAAGAAGAAGACGAAAAACAAGAAGAATAAGAAGAAGAAAAAGAAGAAAAGGAAGAAGAAGAAGAAGAAGTGGAAGAAAAAGAAGAAGAAGAACAAGAAGAAGAAGAAGAAGAAGAAGATGATGAAGAAGAAGAAGATAAAAACCAAGAAGAAGAAGGAGATAAAAAAGAAGACAGAGATGAAGAAGAAGAAGAAGATGAAAAAGAAAACGAAGATGGAGAAGAGGAAGAAAAAGAAGACGAATAAGAAGACGAAGAAGAAGAAGAAGAAGAAGAAGAAGTAGAAGAAGAAGAAGAAGAGGAAGAAGAAGGAGAAGATGAAGAAGAATAAGAAGAAGAAGCAGAAGAAGAAAAAGAAGTAGAAGAAGAAGGAGAAGAAGAATAGGAAGAGGAAGAAGAGGAAGAAGTTGAAGAAAAATAAGAAGGAGAAGAAGAAGAAGAAGAAGAAGAAGACGAAGAACACGATAAAGAAGAAGACGAGAAAAATGCAAAGAAGAGAAAGAAGAAGAAGTGGAAGGAGAAGAAGAGGAGGAGGAGGAAGAAGAAGAAGAAGAAGAAGAAGAAGAAGGATAAGAAGTCTAAGAAAAAATAGAAGAGACTAAGAAGTAGACGACGTAGAAGAGAAAGAGTAAGAACATAAAGAAGAAGAAGTAGAAGAAGAAGAAGATGACAATGTTGAAGAAGAGGAAGAAGAAGATGGTAAGAAAGCAGAAGAAGAAGAAGAAGATAAAATTGAAGAAGAGGAAGAGCAAGGAGATGAAGAATAGGAGGTAGAAGAAGAAGAAGAAGAAGAAGAAGATGAAGAAAAAAGAAGAAGCAGAAGAAGAAGAAGAAGAAGAAGAAGAAAGGCGAAGAAGAAGAAGAAGAAGCAGAAGGAGAAGAACTGAAGAAGAAGAAGAAGAAGAATAAGAAGATGATGAAGAAGAAGAAGAAAATGAAGAAGAAGAAGAAGTAGAAGACGAAGGAGAAAAGAAGAAAATGAAGAAGAGGAAGAAGGAGAAGAAGAAGAAGAAGAAGACAATAAAGAAGAAGAAGAAGATGATGATGACAAAGATGATGATGAATAAGAATAAGAAGAAGAAAAAGAGGGAGAAGAAGAAAAAGAAGAAGAAGGAGAAGAAGTGGAAAAAGAAGAAGAAGAAGAAGAAAAAGAAGGCAAAGAAGGAAAAGTAGTAGTAGTAGACGAAGAAGAAGAACAAAAAGAAGAAGAAGATGATGAGGAAGAAGTAGAAGAAGAATAAGATGAAGAAGAAGAAGAAGAAGAAGAATAAGAATAGGAAAAAGAAGAAGATGAAGAAGAAGAATAACACGAAGAAGAAGAAGAAGAAGAAAAAGAAGACAAAAAAGATGAAGGTAAAGAAGAAGAAGAAGAAGAAGAAGAAGAAGTAGGTTAAGAAGAAGAAGAAGAAGAGGAATACGAAGAAGAAGAAGAAGAAGAAGAAAAAGAACAAAAAGAGGAAGAAGAACGAGGGGGATGAAGAGGAGAAGGAGAAGCAGAAGAAGAAGAAGAAGAAGAAAAAGATGGAGAAGAAAAAAGAAGAAGAAGAAGAAGAAGATGAAGAAGAAGAAGAAGAAGAAGAAGAAGATGAGGAAGATGAAGAAGAAGATTAAGAAGAGAAAGAAGAAAAATTAGAAGAAGAAGAAGAAGAAGAAATAAGAGAAGAAGAAGACGAAGGAGAAGACGAAGAAAAAGAAGAAGAAGAAGAAGAAGATGAAGAAGTCAAAGGAGAAGAAGAAGAAGAAGAAAAAGAAGAAGAAGAAGAAGAAGGAGAAGAAGAAGAACTATAAGAAGAAGTAGGTGAAGAAGAGGAAAAAGAAGAAGAAGAAGAAGAGAAAGAAGAAGAAAAAGAAGAAGATAAACAAGAAGATGATGATGATGAAAAGAAGAAGAGACGAAGAGGAAGAAGAAGATGAAGAACAGGAAGAAGAGGAAGAAGAAGATGAAGAAGAAGAAGAAGAAGAGGACGAAGTAGATGAAGAAGAATTAGAATAAGTAGAAGTAAAAGAAGAAGAAGAAGAAGAAGAAGATGATGAAGAAAGAGGAGTAGGTGGAGGAGGACGAGAAGAAGAAGAAGAAGAATAAGAACAAGAAGAAGATGCAGAAGAAGAATAAAAAGAAGAAGAAGAAGAAGAAGAAGGTGGAGGAGAACAAGAAAAAGAAGAAGAAGAAGAAGAAGAACAAGAGGAAGAAGGAGAAGAAGGAGGAGAAGAAGAAGGAGAAGAAATAGAAGAAGAAGAAGACGAAGAAGAAGAAGAAGAAGAAGAAGAGTAATAAGAAGAAGAAGAAGTAGTTGTAGTAGTAGAAGAAGAAGGAAAAGAAGAAACAAAAAGAAGAAGAAGAACAAGAAGGAGGCGTAGGAGAAGAAGAAGAAGAAGAAGAAGATAGAGAAGGAGAAGAAGAAGATGAAGATGAAGAAGAAGAAGAGTAATAAGAAGAAGAAGAAGAAGTA
>JAIUJO010000708.1:195000-202500 GCA_023846275.1 Vanilla planifolia
TAATAGAAGAAGGAGTAGTTGAAGAAGAAGAATAATAAGAACTAGAAGAAGAAGAAGAAAATGAAAAAGAATAAGAAGAAGAAGGAGAAGAAGAGGAAGAAGAGTAAGAAGAAGAAGGAGAAGAAAAAGAAGAAGAAGAAGGAGGAGGAGGAGGTGGAGGAGGAGGGGGAGAAGAAGAAGAAGAAGAAGAAAAACGAGAAGAATGCGAAGACGAGGAAGAAGAAAAGGAAAATGAAGAATAAGATGACAAAGATGAAGAACAAGAAGGAGAGGCAAAAGAAGAAGAAGAAAACGAAGAAAAAGAAGAAGAAGAAGATGAAGAACAAGAACAAGTAGAAGATGAAGAAGAAGAACAAGAAGAAGGCAAAGATGATGAAGACAAAGATAAAATAAAAGATGAGAAAAAAGCAGAAGTGAAAGAAGAAGAAAAGAAAGAAGAAGAAGAAGAAAAAAAAGAGGAAGAAGTTGAAGAAAAAGTGAAAGTGATGATGATGAAGAAGACGAGGAAGGGGAAGAAAAAGGAAGTGATGAAGACGAAGAAGATGAAGAAGAAGAAGATGAAGATGATGAAGAGGAAGAAGAAGAGGATGAAGAAGAATTAGATGTAGACGAGTAAGAAGAAAGAAAAGAGGCAGAAGAAGAAAAAGAAGAAGGGGAAGAAGAAAAATTGGAAAAAGAAGAACAAGAAGAAGAAGAAGATGATGATGATGATGTTGAAGAGGTGGAAGAAGAACAAGATGAACAAGAAGAAGTGGACGAAGAAGAAGAAAAAGAAGAAGAAGACAAAAAAGATGAAGATGAAAAAGAAGAAGAAGAAGACAAAAAGCTGAAGATGAAAAAGAAGAAGAAGAAGACAAAGAATTTGAGTAAGAAGTAGTAGAAGAAGAAGAAGAGGAAGAAGAAGAATAATAATAATAAGATGAAGAAGAAGAAGAAGAAAATGAAGAAAAAAAAGAAGAACAACAAGAAGAAGTTGAAGAAGAAGAAGAAGAAGAGGAAGAAGAAGGAGAAGAAGAAGAAGAAGATGATGATGATGATGAAGAAAAATAACCTAAAGAAGAAAAAGAAGAACAATAAGAAGAGGAAAAAAAGAAGTTGAAGAAAAAGAAGGAGAAGAAGAAGAAGAATAATAATAATAATAATAATAAGAAGAAGATTAACAAGAAAGTGAAGAAAAAGGAGGAGAAGAAGAAGGCGAAGGAGAAGAAGAAGTAGAAGAAGAAGAAGGTGAAGAAGAGGAAGTAGAAGAAGAAGATGAAGAAGGAGAAGATGGAGAAGAAGAAGAAGAAGAAGAAGATGAAGAGAAAGAAGAAGAAGAAAAAGAAGAAGATGATGATGAAGAAAAATAAGAGATAAAGAAGAAGATGATGAAGAAGAGCAAGAAGAAGAAGTGGAAGAAGAAAAAGAAGAAGAGATGATGGAGAAAAAGAAGAAGACAAAGAAGAGGAGGAAGAAGTATAAGAAGAAGGAAACCAAAGAAGAAGAAGAAGAAGATGAACACGAAGAAGAAGAAGGAGGAGGAGGAGGAGGAGGTGTAGGACGAGCAGTAGAAGAAGAAGATGATGAAGAAGAAGAAGAGGAAGAAGAAGAAGAAGTAGAAGAAGAATAAGAATAAGAATAAGAAGAAGATGAAGAAGAAGAAGAAGAAGATGATGGAGGAGAAGAAGAAGAAGAAGAAGAAGAAGAATTAGTCGAAAACAAACAAGAAGTAGAAGGAGAAGAAGAATGAAGAAGACAAAGGAGAAGAAGAAGAAGGGGAAGAAGAAGAAGTGGAAGAAGAAGGAGAAGAAGAAAATGAAGAAGAAGAAGAAGAAAAAGAAGAAAAAGAAGTGGAAGATGAAGAACAGGAGGAAGAAGAAGAACATGAAGAAGAAGAAGAAAAAGGCAAAGAAGAAGAAGAAGAAGAACAAGAACAAGAACAAGAGGAAGAAGAGGAAGAAGAAGAAGATGATGAAGAAGAAGTAGAAGAAGAAGAAGAAGAAAGAAGTAGAATAAGAAGAACAAGCAAGAGAAGAAGTCACAGAAAAAACAAGAAGAAGAAGAAGAAAATGAAGAAGGAGAAGAAAAAGAAGAAAAACAAAAAGGAGAAGGAGAAAAAGAAGAAGAAAAAGAAGAAGAAGATGAAGGAGAAGAAGAAGTAGAAGAAGATGAAGAAAAAGGAGAAGAGGAAGAAGAAGGAGAAGATGGAGAAAAAGAAGAAGAAGAAGAAAAAGAAGTAGTAGAAGAAGAGGGACAGGAAGAAGAAGAAGAAGAAAAAGATGATGAAGAAAAAGAAGAAGCAGAAGAAGTTGATGATGATGATTAAGAGGAAGAAAAAGAAAAATATGAAGAAGAAGAAGAAGAAAAACTTGAAGATGAAGAATAAGAAAAAGAAGAAGAAGAAAAAGAAGTAGAGTAATAAGAAGAAGAAGAAGATGATGAAGAAAAAGAATGAGAGGAGAAAGAAGAAGAAGAAGAAGAAGAAGAATAGGAAGACACAGACGAAGAAGGAGAAGGCAAAAATGAAGATAAAGAAGAAGAAGAGGAAGAATAAGAAGGAGAAGAAGATGAGGAAAACAAAGAAAAAGAAGAAGAAGAAGATGAAGAAGAAGAAGAAAAAGAATAAGAAGAAAAGAAAGAAGAAGAAGAAGAAGATTCAGAGCAAGAAGTGGAAGAAGAAGAAGATGATGAAGAAGAAGAAGAAGAAGAAGAGAAGAAGAAGACAAAGAAGATGAAGAAGATGAAGAAGAAGTAAAAGACAAAGAAGAAGAAGACGAAGAAGAAGAAGAAGAAGAAGAAGAAGAATAATAAGAAGGGAAAAAGGAAGAAGAAGTAAAAGAAGAGGAAGATGTAGTAGAGGAGGAAGAAGAAGGAGAGGAAGAAGAAGAAGAAGAAGAAGAAGAAGCATAAGAAGAAAAAGATGAAGAAGAAATAGAAGAAGAAGAAGACGAAGAGGCGGAAAAAGATGAAGAAGAAGAAGATAAAGAAGAGGAAGAAGAAGAAGAAGAAGAAGATGAAGAAGAAGAAAAAGAAGGAGAAGAAGAAGAAGAAGGAGAAGAAGAAGAAAAAGTGAAAAAAGATGAAGATGATGATGTAGAAGAAGAAGAAGATGATGATGATGATGATGATGGAGAAGATGAAGAAGAAGTAGTAGTAGAAGAAGAAGAAGAAGAAGAAGAAAAAGACTAAGAAGAAGAAGAAGAGACACAGAAGAATAAGACAAAATAAAAGAATAGGATGTAGATGAAGAAGAAGACGAAGAAGGAGACGTAGAAGAAGAACAACAAGAGGAAGAAGACGAAGAAGGAGAAGAAGAAGAAGAAGATCAACACGAAGAAGTAGAAAAAGAAGAAGAAGAAGAAGAAGACGTTGAAGAAGTAGAAGCAGTAGAAGAAGAAGAAGACGATGAAGACGAAGCAGAAGAAGAAGAAGAAGAAAAAGAAGAGGAAGAAGAAGAAGAAGAAGAAGAAGGAGGAGATGAAGAAGAAGACTTAAGAGAAGAAGAAGGCAAAGAAGAAGAAGAAGAAGAAAAAGAAGAAGAAGAAGGAGAAGAAGAAGAAGAAGAAGAAGAAGAAGGAGAAGAGAGGGAAGGAGAAGGAAAATAAGGAGAAGTAGAAGGTGAAGAAGAAGATGAGGAACAAGAAGAAGAAGAAGAAGAAGATGAAGAATAAAAGGAAGAAGAAGAAAAAGGAGAAAGAGGAGGATAAGAAGAAGAACAAGATGATGATGATGATGAAAAAGAATTAGAAGAAGAAGAAGGAGGAGAAGAACATGAAGAAGATGAAAAGTAATGAGTAGAAGAAGGAGAAGGAGAAGAAGTAAAAGAAAAGAAGAAGGAAAAGGAGAAGAAAAAAGAAGAAGAAGAAGATAATGAAGAGGAAGGAGAAGAAGAAGAAAGAGAAGAAGAAGGAGAAGTAGAAATAGAAGAAGAAGAAGAAGAAAAAGATGAAGAAGAAGAAGACAAAGACGAAGAACAAGTAGTAGTAGAAGAAGAAGAAGTAGAAGATGGAGAAGAAGAACATAAAGAAGAAAGGGAACGAGAAGAAGAAGATGAAGAAGAAGAAGAAGAAGAAGAAGAAGAATTAGAAGAAGAAGAAGAAGAAGAAGAAGAAAAAGAAGAAGACAAAGAATAAGATGCCAAAGTAGAAGAAGACGAAGGAGAAGAAAAACAAGAAGAAGAAGAAGAAGAAGAAGAAGAAGGAGAAGACAAAGAAGAAGATGATGGATAAGAAGAGGAAGAAGTAGAGGAAGATGATGAAGAAGAAAAAGAAATAAAAGTGGAAGAAGATGAAGAAGAAGAAGAAGAAGAGAAGAAGAAGAAGAAGAGGAAGAAGAGGAAGAACCTAAAGAGGAAGAAGAGGAAGAACCTAAAGAGGAAGAAGAAGAAGTTGAAGAAGAATATGACAAAGAAGAAGAGCTAGAAGAAGAAGAAGAAAAAGAAGAAGATGAAGAAGGAGAAGAAGAAGAAGAAGAAGAAGAAGAAGAAGAAGAAGTAGAACATGTAGAAAAAGAAGAGGAAAATGAGGAAGATGAAGGCAATGTACAAGAAGAAGTAAGAAGATGATGAAGGAGAAGAAGAAGAAGAAGAAGAAAAAGAAGTAGAAGAAGGAGAAGAAGAAGAAGAAGAAGAAGAAGAGGAACAAGAAGAAGAAAAAGGCAAAGAAGAAGAAGAAGTGGAAGAACAAAAAGAAAAAGGAGAAGGAGAAGAAGAAGAAGAAGAAGAAGAAGAAGAAGAAGGAGAAGAAGAAGAAGAAGAAGGAGAAGGAGAAGGAGAAGAAGAAGAAGAAGAAGGAACAAGAAGAAGAAAATGGCGAAGAAGAAGAAGAAGAGGATGAACAAAAAGAAGAAGGAGAAGGAGAAGAAGAAGAAGAAGAAGAAGAAGAAGAAGAAGAAGAAGTAGATGAAGCAGAAGGAGAAGGAGAAGAAGAAGAAGAAAAAGAAGAGGAGGAAGAAGAATGAGATGATGGAGAAGAAGAAGAAGAAGAAGAAGAAGAAGATGAAGAAAAAGAAAAAGAAGCAGAAGAACAAGAGAAGGAGGAAGAGGAGGAAGATGAAGAAGAAGAAGAAGATGATGATGATGATGATTAAAAAGAAGAAGAAGAAGAAGAAGAAGAAGAACTTCAAGAAGAAGAAGAAGAAAAATAAGATGAAGAAAAAGAAGTATAGTAACAATAATAATAAGAAGATGATGAATAAAAAGAATGAGAGGAAGAGGAAGAAGAAGAAGAAGGAGAGGAAGACAAAGATGAAGAAGAAGAAGGCAAAAATGAGGAAGATGAGGAAGAGGAAGAAGTAGTAGAAATAGTAGAAGAAGAAGAAGTAGTAGAAGAAGAAGAAGTGGAAGAAAAAGGAGAAGAAAATAGGGAAAATGAAGAAGAAGAAGAAGATGAAGACGAAGAAGAAGAAGAAGAAGAAAAAGAAGAAGAAGAAAAGGAAGAAGAAGAAGAAGAAGAAGAAGAGGAAGAAGTGGAAGAAGAAGAAGAAGAAGAAGAAGGGAAGAAGAAGACAAATAAGATGAAGAAGATGAAGAAAAAGAAAAAAAAAAGAAGAAGAAGACAAAGAAGAACAAAAGGAAGAAGAGAAGGAAGAATAAGAAGGGGAAGAGGAAGAAGAAGTCAAAGAAGAGGAAGAAGTAGTAGAGGAGGAAGAAGAGGAGAGGAGAAGAAGAAGAAGAAGAAGAAGTATAAGAAGAAGATGATGAAGAAGAAGTAGAAGAAGAAGAAGGCGAAGAGACGGAAAAAGAAGTAGAAAAAGAAGATAAAGAAGAAGAAGAAGAGGAAGAAGAAGAATATTAAGAAGAAGAAGAAGAAGAAGAAGAAGAAGAAGAAGAAGCAGAAGGAGAAGAAGAAGAAGGAGAGGAAGAAGAAGAAAAAGAGAAAGAAGATGAAGATGAAGAGGTTGAGGAAGAAGAAGAAGAAGAAGAAGAGGATGATGAGAAGGAGAAGAAGAAGAAGAAGAAGAAGAAGAAGAAGAGAAAGAAGAAGAAGAAGAAAAAATAGACAAACCAGAAGAAGAAGAAGAAGTAGAAGAAGAAGTCGAAGAAGAAGAAGAAAAAGAAGAAGAAGGCGAAGAACAACAGGAAGAAGAGGAAGCAGAAGAAGAAGAAGAAGAAGACGAAGAAAAAAAAAAGAAGATCAAGAAAACAAATGAGTTGAAGAAGAAGAATAAGAAGAAGAGGAAGAAGAACATGAACAAGAACAAGTTGAAGAAGAAGAAGAAGAAGATGAAGAAGTCGAAGAAGAAGAATACGAAGACGAAATAGAAGAAGACGAAGAAGACATAGAAGAAGTAGAGGCAAGGACGAAGAAGAAGAAGATGAAAAAGAAGAAGAAGAACAACAACAAAAAGAAGCATTAGACAAAGAAAAAGGAAAAGAAGAAGAAGAAGGAAAGGAAGAAAAAGAGGAAGAAGAAGAAGGAGAAGAAGAAGAATAGGAAGAAGAAGAAGTAGTAGAAGAAGAAGAAGAAGAAGAAGAAGAAGAAGATGACATGAAGAAGAAGGAAAAGTGATAGAAGACAAAGAAGAAGGAGAAAAGAAGAAAAAGAAGAAGAAGAAGAAGAAGAAGACAGATAAGGATAAGAACAAGAAGATAGAGAAGGGGAAGAAGAAGAAGAAAAAGAAGAAGAAGAAGAAGTAGAAGAAGAAAAAGAAGAAGAAGAAGAAGAAGACATAGATGAAGAGACGAAGAAGAAGATGACTTAGAAAAGGAAGTAGGAGAAGCGGAAGAAGAAGAAGAAGAAGAAGAAGAAGAAGATTAGGAAGAAGACGAAGAACAAGGGGGATGAAGAAGAAGTCAAAGAGGAAGATGAAGAAGAGGAAGAAGATGATGATGAAGAAGAGGAAGAAGAAGAAGAAGAAGGAGAAAAAGATGAATGAAGAAGAAGAAGCAGAGGAAGGAGAAAAAGAGAAGAAGAAGAAAATGAAAAAGAAAAAGATGATGAAGAAGAAGAAGAATAATAAGAAGAGGAAGAAGAAAAGATGAAGAAGAAGAAGATGATGAAGAAGAAGAAGGAGAATAAGTAGAAGAAGTAGAAGAAGAAGTAAAAGAAGAAGAAGAAGAAATGGAAGAACAACATGAAGAAGAAGAGCATGAAAAAGCAAACAAAGAATAGAAAGAAAAAGAAGAAGAAGAAGAAGTAGAAGAAACAGAAGAAGAAGAAGTAGTAGAAGAAAATGAATAATAACAGGTATAAGTAGAAGAAGAAAAAGAAGAAGTAGAAGAAGAAGTAGATTAAGAAGAAGAAGGGAAGAAGAAGAACATGAAGATGAAGAAGAAGAAGATGACGAAGAAGAAGACGAAGGAGAAAATTACAAAGAAGTAGAATACGAATAAGAAGAAGAAGAAGAAGAAGAAGAAGAAGAAGAAGGAGAAGACAAAGAAGAAGAAGAGAAAGAAATAGAAAAGTTAGAGGAAGAAGAATAAAAAGAAGAAGCATAATAATAATAGTAAGAAGAAGGCGAAGAAGAAAAAGAGTAACAAGAAGAGGAAGAAGAAGAAGGAGAAGAAGAAGAAGAATAAGA
>JAIUJO010000708.1:205000-222500 GCA_023846275.1 Vanilla planifolia
GAAGAAGAAGAAGAAGTAGTAGTAGAAGAAGAAGATGAAGAAGAAGAAGAAGAAGAAGAAGTGGAAGAAGAATAAGAAGAAGAAGAAGATGATGATGATGAATAAGAATAAGAAGGTGAAGAAGAGGAAGAAGAAATAGAAGAAGAAGAAGAAGAAGAGGAAGGTGAAGAAGAAGAAGAAAAAGAAGAAGAAGAAGAAGGCAAAGAATGAAAAGAAGAAGAAGAAGTAGAAGATAATGGGGAACAAAGAGAAGAAGAAGAAGAAGTAGAGGAAGAATAAGAATAAGAAAAAGAATAATAAGAAGAAGAAGAATGAGAAGAAGAAGATTAAAAAGAATAAGATGAAGAAGAAGTAAAAAAAAGAAAATTAGAAAAGAAGAAGTAGAAGAAGTAGAGGAAGAAGAAGAATTTGAAGAAGAGGAAGATGAAGATGAGGAGAATGATGAAGATGAAGAAGAACAAGTAGAAGAAGAAGATGAAGAAGAAGTAGTAGTAGAAAAAGAAGAAAAAGAAGAAGACGAAGAAGAAAAAGGAGACGATGAGGAAGAAGAGACAAAGAAGAAGAAGACGATGAAGAAGAAGGTGAAGAAGAAGAGGAAGAAGAAGAAGAAGAAGATGAAGAAGAATAAGAAGGCAATGAAGAATAGGAAGAAGAAGAAGAAGAAGCAGAAGATGACAAAGGAGAAGAAGAGAAGAAGAAGAAGAAGAAGAAGAAGAAAAAGAAGAAGAAGAAGAAGAAGCAGGAAAAGAAGAAGATGAAGAAGAAGAAAAAGTAGATGGTAGAAGAAGAAGAAGAAAAAAAGAAGAAGTAGATGGAGAAGAAAGAGAAGAAGGAGAAGGAGAGGAAGAAAAAGAAGAAGAAGAAGAAGAAGTAGAAAAAGAAGAAGATGATGATGATGATGTTGAAGACAAAGAAGAAGAAGAAGAAGAAGAAGAAGTAGAAGAATAAGGAGGAGGAGAAGAAGAAGAAGAAGAAGAAGAAGGTTAAGAGAAAGAAGAAGAAGATGAGGAAGAAGATAAAGAAGAAGAACAAGAAGAAGAAGAAAAAGAAGTAGAAGGAGAAGAAAAAAAGAAGTAGAAGAAGAGGAAGCAGAAGACGCAGAACAAGAAGAAGACGAAGGAGAACAAGAAGAACATGGTAGAAGAAGTAGAAGATGAAAAAGAAGAGGAAAAAGAAGTAGATGGAGAGGAAGGCGAAGAAGGAGGAGTGGTGGAAGAAGAAGAAAAAGAAGAAGAAGAATATGAAGAACAAGAAAAAGAAGAAGAAGAAGAAGAAAAACAGGAGGAAGAAGAAGATGATGATGAAGATAAATACAAAGAAGAAGGAGAAGAAGAAGAAGAAATGAAGAAGAAGAAGAAGAAGTACAAGAAGAAGAAGAAGAAGAACAAAAAGAAGAAGAAGAAGAGGGGGAAGAAGAAGAAGAAGAAGAAGAAGGAGAAGAAGCAGGTGAAGAACGAGAAGAAGAAGAAGAAGGTAAAGAAGAAGAACAATAACAAGAACAAGATGAAGTAGAAGGACAAGAAAAAAAAGAAGAGGAATAATAAAAAGAAGAAAAAGAAGAAGAAGACAAAGGAGAAAAAAAGAAGACAAAGAAGAATAAGAAGAACAAGCAGAACAAGAATTAAAAGAAGAAGAAGACAAAGAACTAGAAGGAGAAGAAGAAGATAATCAAGAAGAAGAAGAAGAAGAAGAAGAAGAGGAAGAAGATGTAGAAGAAGAAGAAGAAGAAGAAGAGAAAGAATAAGAAGAAGAAGAAGGAGAAGAAGAACAGAAAGAAGAAGAAGAACAAAAAGAAGAAGAAGATGTAGGAGAAGAGGATGAAGGACGAGAACAAGAAGAAGAAGTAGTAGAAGAAGAAGGAGAAGAAGAGAAAGAAGAAGAAGACGAAGATGAAAAAGAAGAGGGTGAAGAAGAAGATGAAGATGAAGTAGAGGAAGAGGAAGTAGAAGAAGAAGAAAAAGAAGAAGAAATAGAAGAAGAAGAAGAAGACAAAGAAGAAAAAAAAGAAGAAGAAGAAGATGACGATGATGAAGATGAAGAAGAAGAATAAGAAGAATAGGAAGGTGAAGTAAAGGCAAATGAAGAAAAAGAAGAAGTAGAAGAGGAAGAAGAATAAGAATAAGATATAGAAGAAGAAGAAGACCAAGAAGTGGAAGAAGAAGAAGAGAAATAAGAAGAAGAAGAAGAAGAAAAAGAAGAAGAAGTAGAAGAAGAAGAAGAAGATGATGATGAGGCTAATGAAGGACACGAAGACAAATGAGAGGAAAGACAAAGAAGAGAAAGAAGAACAAGAAGAAAAAGAAGAAGATGAAGAAGAAGAAGAAGAAGAAGAGGAGGAGGAGGAGGAAGAAGAAGAAGGAGGAGAAGGAGAGGAAGGAAAAGAAGAAGAAGCAGAAGAGGAAGAAGAAGAAGAAGAAGAAGAATAAGAAGAAGAAATAGAAGAGGAAAAAGAAGTAGAAGAAGAAGATGAAGAAGAAGACTTTGGAGAAGAGTCGAAGAAGAAGAAGAAAAAGAGGAGGAAGAAGATGAAGAAGAAGAAGAAGAAGAAGAAGAAGAAGAAAAGGAAGAAGAAATAGAAGAGGAAAAAGAAGTAGAAGAAGAAGATGTACAAGAAGACTTTGGAGAAGAGTCGAAGAAGAAGAACAAAAAGAGGAGGAAGAAGATGAAGAAGAAGAAGAAGAAGAAGAAGAAGAAGAAAAAGAAGAAGAAGAAGACGAAGAAGAAGAGGAATAAGACGATGAAGAGGAAGAAGAAGAAGACGTGGAAGAAGAAGAAGATGAAGAAAAAGAAGAAGAGGAAGTGAAAGAAGAAGACGAAGAAGAAGAAGAAGAAGAAGAAGAAAAAGAAGAAGAATAAGAAGAAGAACAAGAACAAGAAGGAGAAGAAGAAGAAGCAAAAGTAGAACAAGAAGAAGAATGAGAAGAAGGAGAAGAAGAAGAAGAAGAAAAAGAAGAAGAGGATGGAGAAGGGGAGGGTGGAAAAAAAGAAGAAGAATAAAAAGAAGTAGAAGAAGAAGAAGAAGAAGAAGAAGAAGAAAAAGAAGAAGAAAAATAAGTAGAAGAAGAAGATGAAGAAGAAGAAGAAGACAAAGGGGGAGAAGAAGATGAAAAGGAAGAAGAAGAAGAAGAAGAAGAAGAACAAGAAGAAGAAGAAGAGGGAGTAGACAAAAAGCAATAAGACGAAGAAGAAGAGGAAGAAGATTAAGAAGAAGAAGCAAAAGATGATGAAAAAGAAGAAGGAGATGAAGATGCTGAAGAAGAAGAAGAAGAAGGAGAAGAAGAAGGAGAAGAAGAAGGAGAAGAAGAAGAAGAGGAAAAAGAAGAACAAGACGAAGAAGAATAAAAAGAAGATGAAGAAGAGGAAAAAGAAGAAAAATTAATAAGAAGAAGAAGAAAAAGAAGAAGAAGAAGGAGAAGGAGAGGAAGAAGAAGAAGAGGAGGAGGAGGACTAAGAAGAAAAATAAGAAGATGATGAAGAAGCTGAAGAAGATGAAGAAAAAGAAGACAAGGAAGAAGAAGAAGAAGAAGAAGAAGTAATAGAAGAAAAAGAAGAAGACAAAGAAGGAAAAGAAGAAGAAGAAGAAGTAGAAGAAGAAGAGAAAGAGGAAGATGAAGAAAAAGAAGAATAAGAAAAAGAAGAAGAAGAAGAAGAAGAAGAAGAAAAAGAAGATGAAGAAGAAGAAGAGGAAGAAGATGAGGAAGAAGAAGAAGAAGACGGAGAAGAAGGAGAAGACAGAGAAGAAGAAGAAGATGAATTAGAAGAAGTAGTAGTTGTTGTTGTTGTTGTAGTAGAAGAAGAAGAAGATGAAGGAGAAGAAGAAGAGGACGAAGAAGAAGAAGTTGAAGAAGAAGAAGGAGAAGATGAAGAAGATGAAGAAGCAGTAAAAGAAGAAGAAGCTCAAGGTGAATGAGAAGAAGAAGAAGAAGAAGGGGAGGAGGAAGTAGAATGCGATGAACATGACGAGGACAAAAAAGAAGAAGAAGAAGGCGAAGAAGTGGATGAAAAAGAAGAAGAAGAAGAATAAGAAGAAGAAGTGGAAGAAGAAGAAGAAGTTGATGAAGATGATGATGAAGAAGAAAAAGAAAAAGTAGAAGAAGTAGAAGAAGAAGAATATAGATAAGAAAAATATGAAGAAGAAGATGAATAAGAAGAAGAAGAAGAAGAGGAAGAAGAAGAAGAAGAAGAAGAAGAGGAAGAAGAGAAGAAGAAGAAGAAGAAAGATAATAAGAAAAAGAAAGGTGAAGAAAAAAATAAAAAGAAGAAGTCAAAGATGAAGAAGAAGATGAAGAAGAACTTGATGAAGAAGAAGAAACACGTGGAAGAAGAAGAAGAAGAAAACTAAGAAAAACAAGAACAATAAGTAGAGAAATATATGAAGAAAATGAAGACGAAGAAATGGAAGAAGAATAAGACAAAGGAGAAGAAGCCGAAGAAGAAGAAGAAAAAGTAGTTGAAAAAGAAGAAGAAGAAGAAGAAGAACAAGAAGAAGAATAAGAGGAAGATGAAGAAGAAGAAGAAGAAGAAGAATAATAAGAAGAAGAAAAAGAAGAAGAAGAAGTAGGAGAAGAAGATGAAGGACGAGAACAAGAAGAAGAAGCAGAGGAAGATGGAGGAGAAGAAGAGGAAGAAGAAGAAGACGAAGATTAAAAAGAAGAGGATGAAGTAGAAGATGAAGACAAAGTAGAGGAAGAGGAAGTAGAAGAAGAAGAAAGAAGAAGAAGAAGAAGAAGAAGACAGAGAAGAAAAAGAAGAAGAAGAAGAAGAAGCTGACGATGATGATGATGCTAATTAGTAAGAAGAAGAAGAAGATGAAGAAGAAGAAGATGATGATGATGAAGATGAAGAAGACGAATAAGAAGAAGAGGAAGGTGAAGTAAAAGCATATGAAGAAAAAGAAGAAAAAGCAGAAGAAGAAGAAGAGGAAGCAGAAAAAAATGAAGAAGAAGAAGAGGAAGAAGAAGAAGAAGAATAAGAATAAGAATAAGAAATAAAAGATGAAATAGACAAAAGAGTGGTAGAAGAAGTATAGGAAGAAGAAGAAGAAGAAGATGATGATGATGATGATGATGATGTGGATGATTAAGAAGACAAAGACAAAGAAAAGGAAAGACCAAGAAGAGGATGAAGAAGAATAGGAAGAAGAAGAAGAAGAAGAAAAGAAGAAGAAGAAAAAGAAGAAGATGAAGAAGAAGATGAAGAAGAAGAAGAAGAAGAGGAGGAGGAAGAAGAAGAAGAAGTAGAAGGAGAAGGAGAGGAAGTTGAAGAAGAAGAAAAAGAAGAGGAACAAGAAGAAGAAGAAGAAGAAGAAGAAGAAGAAAAAGAAGAGGAAAAAGAAGTAGAAGAAGAAGATGAAGAAGACTTTGGAGAAGTGTTGAAGTAGAAGAAGACAAATAGGAGGAAGAAGATGAAGGGGATGAAGAAGAAGAAGAAGAATAAAAAGAAGAAGAGGAAGAAGATGAAGAAAAAGAGGAAGAAGATTAAGAGGAAGAAGTAGGAGATGATGAAGAAGAAGAAGGTGATGAAGAAGCTGAAGAAGAAGAAGAAGAAGAAGAACAAGAGGAAGAAGATAATGGAGAAGGAGGAGAAGAAGAAGAAGAAGCAGAATAAGAACTAGATGAAGAAGAAGTAGAAGAAGATTGAGAAGAAGAAGAAGAAGAAGAAGGAGAGGAAGTAGAAAAAGAAGAAGACTAAGTAGAAAAATAAGAAGTTGATGAAGAAAAAGATGATGAAGAAGAAGAAGAAAAGGAAAAAGATGAAAAAGAAGAAGTCAAAGTAGAAGAAGAAAAAGACAAAGAAGGAAAGGAAGAAGAAGAAGGAGGAGGAGGAAGAGGAGGAGAAGAAGAAGAAGAAGAAGACAAAGAAGAAGAAGAAGAAGACGAAGAAGTTGAAGAAGAAGTAGAGGAAGAAGAAGAAGAAGAAGAAAAAGAAGGAGAAGAAGGAGAAGAAGGAGAAAAAACGAAGAAGAAGAATAAGAAGAAGAAGAAGAAGTTGTAGTAGTTGTAGAAGAAGAAGAAGAAGAAGAGGAAGAAGAAGAATAAGCAATAGAAGAAGAAGAAGCTAATGATGAATGAGAAGAAGTGAAAGAAGAAGGAAAAGAAGAAGAAGAAGAAGAAGAAGGAGAAGAAGAAGAAGAAGAAGAAGGAGAAGATGAAGAGAAAGAAGAAGAAGAAGGCGACGAAGATGAAGAGGACAAAAAAAGAAGAAGAAGAAGACCAAGAAGAAGCAGAAGAAGAAGAAGAAGAAGAAGAGAACGATGACGATGTTGATGATGATGGTGATGAAGAAGAAGAAGAAGAATATGGAGAAGAAGAATAAAAAGAGGAAGATGAGTATGAAGAAGAAGAAGAAGGCGAAGTAGTAGAAGAAGAAGAAGAGGAAGAAGAGAAGGAAAAAAAAGAAGAAAGAGAATAACAAAAAGAAGAAGAGGAAAAAGAAGAGGACGAAGAAAAAGGAGAAGAAAAAGAAGAAGAAAAAAATGAAGATTAAGAAGGTTAAGAGGAAGAAGAAGAAGAAGAAAACATAAAAAAAGAAGAAGAAGAGAAAAAGATGAAAAAAAACGAAGAAGTGGAAGAAGGACATGAAGAAGAAAGAGAAGAAGAAAAAGAAGAAGAAGAAGAAGACAAAGAACAAGAAGAAGAGAAAAATTAAGAAGAAGAAGAAGAGGAAGAGGAAGATGAAGAAGAAGAAGGAGAAGATGAAAAAGTTGGAGAAGAAGAAGAAGAAGAAGAAGAAAAAGAAGAACAAGAAGACGAAGAAGAAGAAGAAGTAAACAAACAAGAGGAAGAAGAAGAAGAGGAAGAAAAAAAGAGGATGATAAAAAAGAAGAAGAGGAAGAGAAAGAAGAAGAAGAAGAAGAAGAAGAAGAAGAAGAAGAAGAAGGAGAAGAAGAAGATGGAGAAGTAGTACAAGAAGAAGGAGAAGAAGGAGGAGGAGGAGAAGAAGAAGGAGAAGAAGAAGAAGAAGGGGAGGAAGAAAAGAAGAAGAAGGAAAAGAAGCAGAAGAAGAAGAAGAAAAAGAAGAAGAAAAAGAAGTAGAAGAAGAAGACGAAGAAGAAGAAGATGACAAAGGGTAGGAAGAAGATGAGAAGGAAGAAGAAGAAGAAGAAGAAGAAAAAATGGAAGAAGATGAAGAGAAATAAGACGAAAAAGAAGAGCAAGAAGATTAAGAAGAAGCAATGGATGAAGAAGAAGTAGAAAAAGGAAACGAAGAAGCTGATGAAGAAGAAGAAGAAGAATAAGAAGCAGGAGGTGTAGAATGTGACGAATATGAAGAGGACAAAAATGAAGAAGAAGAAGGCGAAGAAGTAGAAGAAGAAGAAGAAGAAGCTGAAGAAGAAGGAGTTGATGATGATGGTCATGAAGAAGGAAAAGTAGAAGTAGAAGATGAAGAAGAAGAAGAAGAAGAATATGGAGAAGAACAAGAAATAGTAGATGAATAAGAAGAAGAAGAAGAAGGAGGATGAAGAAGAAGAAGAAGAAGAGGAAGAAGAGAAGAAGAAGAAGGGAGATAATAAGAAAAAGAAGAAGACAATGAAAAAAAGAAAAAGAAGAAGAAGACGAAGATGAAGAAGATTAATACGAGGAAGAAGAAGAAGAGGAAGAAAATAAAGAAGACGAGGATGAAGAAGAAGAAGAACATGTGGAAGAAGAAGAAGAAGAACAAGAAGAAGAAGAAGGAGAAGTAGAAGAAAAAGAAGAAGAAGATAATAAAGAAGAAGAAGAAGTAGTAGAAGAAGAAGAAGAAGAAGAAGAGGATGACAAAGAACAAGAAGTAAAGAAAGAAGAAGAAGAAGGGGAAGAAGAAGAAGAAGAAGATGATGATGATGAAAAAGATGAAGGAGAGGAAGAAGAAGAAGAAGAAGAAGAAGAAGAAAAAGAAGAGGAAGATAAAGAAGAAGAAGAAGATGAAGAGGAGGAAGAAGAAGAAGAAGAAGAAGAGGAAGAGAACGAAGAAGAAGAAGTTGATGATGATGATGTTGAAAAAGAAGAGTAAAAGACAAGAAGAAGAAGACGAAGAAGAGGAGGAAGAAGAAAAAAAGAACAAGATGAAGAAATAAAAGAAGAATAAGAAGACAAAGATGAAAAAGAAGAAGAAGTAGATGAAAAATAGAAGAAGAGGTAGTAGAAGAAGAAGATGAAGAAAAAGAAGAAGAAGAAGAAGAAGATGATGTTGAAGAAGAAGAAGAAGAAAAGTTGTAGTAGAAGAATAAGAATAATAAGAAGAAAAAGAGGAAGAAGAAGAAGAAGAAGAAGAACTGAAAGAAGAAGAAGAATAAGATGAAGAAGAAGAAAAAGAAGAAAAAGAAGAAGAAGAAGAGTAAGAAGAAAAAGAAGAAGAAGAAGAAGAAGAAGAAGTAGATGAAGAAAAAAAGATGGAGACAAAGATGAGGAAGAAGAAGAAGAGGAGGATGAAGAAGGCAAAGAAGAATAAGATGAGAAAAAATAAGAAGAAGAAGATAAGGAAGAAGAAGAAGAATAAAAGATGAAGTAGAAGAAGAAGAAGAAGTACAAGAAGAAGATTACGAAGAAGAAGAAGAGGTAGGAGAAGTAGAAGAACAAGAAGATGAAGAAGAAGAATAAGAAGAAGAAGAAGGAGAAAAGGAGAAAAGAAGAAGAAGAAGAAGAAAATCGAAGAAGAACAAGATGAAATAGAAGATGAATAAGAAGAAGAAGAGGAAGAAGAAGAAGTAGAAGAAGAAGAGAAAGAAGACGAAGAAGAAAAGAAGAAGAAGAAGAAGTAGATGTAGTAGTAATATAAGAAGTAGTAGTAGAAGAAGAAGAATAAGAAGAAGAAGAAGATGAAGATGAAGATAACAAGATGTTGAAGAAGGAGATGAAGAAGAGGAAGCAGTTGAATAAGAGGAAGAAGATGAAGAAGATGGAGAAAACAAGGAAGAAGAAGAAGAAGAAGAAGTAGAAGATGCACAACAAGAAGAAGAGGGAGGAAGAAGAAGTAGGTGAAGAAGAAGAAGAAGAAGGAGAAGAAAGGCAAGAAGGAGAAGAAGAAGAAGAAGAAGTGGAAGAGAAGAAGAAGAAGAAGAGGAAGAAGAAGTAGTAGTAGTAGAAGAAGATGATAAAGAAGAAAAAGAAAAAGAAGAAGAAGAAAAAGAATATGAAGAAGAAGAAGAAGACGAAGAAGAAGAAGCCATGGAAGACAAAGAAGAAGAAGAGGAAGAAAAAGAAGAAATAGAAGAAGACAAAAGAAGAAGAAGAAGAAAAGAGGATGAAGAAGCCGAAAATTTATCAAGAAGAAGAAGATGAACAAAAAGAAGAAGAAGAAGAAGAAGAATAAGAGGAATAAGGAGAAGAAGAATAAGAAGAAGAAGAGCAAGAACAGAAGAAAAAGAAGAAAAAAGAGTAGAAAAATAATAATAATAAGAAGAAGAAGAAGCAAAGGATGTTGAACAAGAAAAAAAAGAAAAGGAAATGTAATAGAGGAAGAAAAGGAGGATGAAGAAGAAGAAGAAGATGAAGAAGAAGAAGACAGAGAAGTGGAAGACAATGAGGAGGGGGAGGAATAAGAATAAGAAGAAGAAGAAGAAGAAGAAAAAGAAGAAGAAGAATAATAAGATGGAGAAGAAGAAGAAGAAGAAGAAGAAGAAGGAGAAGAAAAAGAAGTCGAAGACAAAGAATAAGGAGATGAACAAGAAGAAGAACAAGAAGTTAAAGAAGAAGAAGAAGAAGAAGGAGAAGAAGAAGTAGTAGTAGAACAAGAAGAAGAAGAAGAAGAAGACGAAGAAGAAGAAGAGGAAGAAGACGAAGAAGAAGAAGAAGAAGAAGAAGAATAAGAATAAGCGGAAGAAGAAGAAGCAGAAGAAGTTGAAGAAGAAGAAAAAGAAGAAGAAGAAGAAAAAAGGAGAAGAAGAGGAGGAGGAAGAACAAGAAGAAGATGATGATGAAGAAGAAGAAGAAAACAGAGAAGAGGAAGAGGATGAAGAGGGGGAGGAAGAAGAAGAAGAAGAAGTAGAAGAAGAATAAAAAGAATAATAAGAAGAAGAAGAAGAAGAAGGAGAAGTAGGACAAGAAGAATAAGATGGAGAAGAAGAAGAAGAAGAAGAAGATGATGAGGATGATGAAAAAGAAGAAGAAGAAGAAGAAGAAGTAGAAGAAGAAGAAGAAGAAGTAGAAGAAGAAGAAGAAGAAGAAGAAGTAGAAGAAGAAGAAGAAGAAGAAGAAGGCAAAGTAGTAGTAGAAGAAGAAGAATAAGAAGATGAAATAGAACAAGATGAAGGAGAAGATGAAGAAAAAGAAGAAGAAGAAGTAGAAGAAGAAGACAAAGAAGAAGAAGATCACGAAGAAGGAAAAGAAGTAAATAAAGTACACGAATATGAAGAAGATGAAGAATATATAGAAAAAGAAGAATGAGAAGAAGAAGAAGATGAAGAAGAAGAAGAAGACAAAGAAGGCAAAGAAGAACAAGACAAAGATGAAGAAGTGGAAGAAGAAGAAGAGGAAGAAGAAGAATAAGAACAAGAACAAGAAGACAAAAAAGAAAAAGAAGAGGAAGAAGAATGAGAAGAAGAAGAAGAAAAAGAAGGAGAAGAAGAAGAAAAAGAGAAAGAAGAAGACCAAGAAGAAGAAGAGGAAGATGATGAAGAAGAAGAAGAAAAATTAGAAGAGGATGAAAAAGAACGAGAATAAGAAGAAGAAAAACAACAAGAAAAAGCTAATGGAGAAGTAGAAGAAAACGATGATGATGATGAAGACAATGAAGAAGATGAAGAAGAAGAAGAAGGTAAGATAAAAAAGGAAGGCGCAGATGGAGAAGGCAAAGAAGAAGAGGACAAAGAAGAAGAGGAGGAAGAAGAAGAAGAAAAAGAAGTGGAAATAGTAGAAGAAGAAGATGATGATGATGATGACGTTGATGATGAAAAAGAAGAAGAAGAAGAAGAAGAAGAAGATGAGATGGAGAAGAAGAAGAAGAGGAAAAAGAAGAACAGGAAGAAGACAAAAAAGAAGAAGAAGAAGAAGAAGAAGAAAAATGAGAAGAAGAAGACAGAGAAGAAAAGGAAGAAGAATTAGAAGAAGAAGAAAAAAAAGAAGATGATGAAGAAGAACATGAAAAAGAACAAGAAGATGATGAAGAAGATCAAGAAGAAGGTGAAGAAGAAGAAGAAGAAGGGCAAAAAGGAGAATAACAAGGAGAAGTAGAAGGAGAAGAATGATAAGAGGAAGAAGAAGAATAACAAGAGGGTCAAGAAGATGTGGTAGAAGAAGAAGAAGAAGAAAAAGAAGAAGGTGAAGAAGAAGAAGAAGAAGAAGAAGAAGGCAAAGAAGTGGAAGAAAAGGAAGAAGAAGAAGAAGAAATAGAAAAAGAAGAAGAAGAAGATGATGAAGTACAAGTAGTAAAAGATGATGAAGAAGAAGAAGTTGAAGAAAAAGAAGAAAACTAGAAGTAGTAGAAAAAGAAGAAGAAAAGAAGAAGAAGAAGAAGGAGAAGAAGTCGAAGAAGAAGAAGAAGAAGAAGAATAAGAGGAAGAAGAAGACGAAGAAGGGAAAGAGGAAGAAGAAGAAGAAAAAGAAGATAAAGAAGAAGAAAAAGAAGAAGAAGCCGAAGAAGAAGAAGAAGAACGAGAAGAAGAAGAACAAGAAGAGAATGAAATTGAAGAACAGGAAGAGGAAGAATAATAAGAAGAAGAAGAAGAAGAAAAAGAAGAACAAGAACAAGAAGAAGCAGAAGAAGAACAAGAATACGAAAAAGATATTGAAGAAGAAGAATAATTAGAAGTCGAAGAAAAGAAGAAGAAGAAGAAGAAGAATAATAATAATAATAATAATAACAATAATAATAAGATGATGAAAAAGAAGGCACAGAAGTGAAAGACGAAGAAGATGAAGAAGAAGAAGAAGAAGAAGAAGAAGAAGAAGAAGAAGAAGAAGAAAAGTAAGAAGAAGAAGATGAAGACGAAGAAGAAGAAGAAGAAGAAGAAAATGATGTAAGGGATAAAGAAGAGCTGGAAGAAGAAGAAGCGGAAGAAGAAGAAGGAGTAGAAGGAGAAGAAGTAGAAGAAGGAGAAGAGATAAAGAAGAAAATGATGAAGAAGAGGAAGAAGAAGAATATGACGACGAAGAAGAAGTAGAAGTAGAAGAAGAATAATAATAAGAAGAAGAAGAAGAAGGAGATGAAGAACAAGATGATGAAGAGGAAGAAGGGGGAGAACAAGCGAAAGAGAAACATGGAGAAGAAGAAGAAGAGGTGGAAGAAGAAGAAGAATAATAATAAGAAGAGGAAAAAGATAAAGAAGAAGAAGAAGTTGAAGAAGTAGCACAACAACAGCAGCAAGAAGATGAAGAAGAAGAAGAAGAAGAGGAAGAAGAAGAAGAAGAATATGAATAAGAAGGAGAAGAAGAAGAAGAAGAAGAAGAAGAAGAAGAAGAAGAAGAACTGGAAGAAGAAGAGGAAGGAGAAGAAGAAGAAGAAGTAGAAGAAGAAAATGATGATGATGATGAAGAAGAAGAAGACTAAAACAAAAAAAAGAAGAAGGCAAAGAAGAAGAAGAAGAAGACAAAGAAGAAAGAGATGAAGAGGAAGATGACGATGATGATGTGGATGATGAAGAAGAAGAAGAAGCAAAAGAAGAAGGAGAAGAAGGAGATGAAGAAGGAGAAGAAGGAGAACAAGAAGAAGAAGAAGAAGGAGGAGGAGGAGGCGGAGGAGGGGAAGGAGGAGGAGGAGAATAAGGAGAAGAAGGTGAAGAAGAAGAAGAAGAAGAAAAAGAAGAAGTCAAAGAAGAAGGGGAAGAAGGAGAAGAAGGGGAAGAAGAGGAAGAATAAGAAAAAGAAGAACAAGAAGAATAAGAAGAAGAGGAAATAGAGGAAAAAGAAGAAGAAGAAGATGAAGAAATAGAGGAAAAAGAAGAAGAAAAGAAGAAGAAGAAGAAGAAGAAGAAGAAGAAGAAGATCAAGAAGAAGAAGGCGAAGAAGAATAAGATGATGTAGAAGAAGAAGAAGAAGAAGAAGAAGATGATGATGATGATGTTTAAGATGAAGATGAAGAAAAAGAAAAAAAAGAAGTTGAAGAAGAAGTGCCAAAGAAAAAGAAGATGATAAAGTGGAAGGAGAACAAGAGGAAGAAGAAGAAGAAGAAGAAGATTATGAAGTAGTAGACAATGAAGAGAAAGAAGAAGAAGAAGAAGAAGAAGAAGAAGAAAATGATGATGATGATGATGATGATGGTAAAGAAGTAGATGAAGAAGAAGATGATGATGATGATGGTAAAGAAGAAGAAGAAGAACAAGAACAAGATGAAAAATAAGAACTGGAATAAGAAGAGGAAGGAGGAGAAGAAGAAGAAGAAGAAGAAGAAGAAGATGATTATGATGATGAAGATGAAGAAGATGAAGAAAAAGAAGAAGAATGAGAAGAAGACAAAAAGAAGTCGAAGAAGAAGTTGAAGAAGAAGAAGAAGAAGAAAGATAAGAAGAAGATGAAGAAGAAGAAGAAGAAGGGGAAGAAGGAGATAAAGAAGGAGAAAAAGACAAAGGAGAAAAAGACGAAGGAGAAGAAGAAGAAGAAGAAGAAATATGATGAAAAATAAGAAGATTGAGAAGAAGGAGAAGAAGAAGAAGAAAAAGAAGAAGAACAAGAAGGAAAAGAAGAAAAAGAAGAACAACAAGAAGAACAAGAAGGAGAAGAAGAAGAAAAAGAAGACAAATAACAAGAAGAAGAAGAAGAAGAAAAAGAAGTAGAAGAAGAAGAGAAAGAAGAAGGAGGAGAAGAGGAAGAAGAAGAAGAAGAATAATAATAACAGGAAGAAGAAGAATAAAAAGAAGAAGAAGAAGAAGAAGAAGATAAGAAGAATAGAAGAAGAAGAAGTAGAAGAAGAAGAAGAAGATGAAGAAAAAGAAGATGATGCAGAAGAAGACAAAGAAGAAGTAGAACAGGAAGAAGAAGAAGATGATGATGAAGAGAACGAAGAAGAAGAAAAAGAAGATGTAGAAGATGGAGAAGAAGAAGAAGAAGAATAAGATGACGACAAAGAAGAAGAAGAAGTGGAAGAAGTGGAAGAAGAAGAAGAAGAAAAGAATTAGAAGAAGAAGATGATGATGATGATGATGAAGATGAAGAAAACGATGCAGAAGAAGACAAAGAAGAAGAACAAGATGAAGAAGAAGAACAGGAAAAAGAAGAAGAAGATGATGATGAAGATGATGAAGAAGAAAAAGAAAAAGGAGAAGAAGAAGATGAAGCAGAATAAGAGACGAAGAAAAGAAGA
The DNA here is from genome assembly GCA_023846275.1 of Vanilla planifolia. Lineage (NCBI taxonomy): Eukaryota > Viridiplantae > Streptophyta > Magnoliopsida > Asparagales > Orchidaceae > Vanilla > Vanilla planifolia. The sequence goes on from JAIUJO010000708.1 coordinate 219,215, forward strand.
TGATGATGTGGAAGAAGAAGAAGTGAAAGAAGAAAACAAAAAAAAATAAGAAGAAGAAGTAGATGACAAAGAAGAGGTTGAAGAAGAAGAAGAAGAAAAAGAAGAAGAAGAAGATGTAGCAGAAGAAAAAGATGGGTAAGATGAGGAAGAAGAAGAAGAATGTAAAGAAGCAGAAGAAGGTAGAGAAAAAGGATGAGAAGAAGAAGAAGTGGAAGAAGAAGAAGAAGAGGAAAAAGAAGAGGAAGAATACGAAGAAAAAGAAAAAGAAGAAAAAGAAGAAGAATAATAAGAATGAGAAGAAGAAGAAGAAGAAGAAGTACAAGTAGAAGTAGAAGAAGAAGAAAAAGAAGAAAGAGAAGAAGAAGAAGAAGAAGAAGAAGAAGAAGAAGAAGAAGAGGAAGAAGAGGAAGAAGAAGATAAAGAATAAGAAGAAAAGGTAGAAGAAGAAGAAGAAGAAGATCAAGAATAAGAAGAAAAGATAAAAGAAGAAGAAGAAGTAAAATAAGTAGAAGAAGAAGATGAAGAAGAAGCAGACGAAGAATAAGAAGTGGAGGTAGAAGATGAAGAAGATGAAGAAGAAGATGAAGAAGATGATAATGGAGATGGAGGAGGAGGAGGAGGAGAAGGAGTAGTAGTAGTAGAAGAAGAAGAAAAAGATGGAAAAGAAGAAGTAGGAGGAGGAGGAGAAGAAGAAGAAGAAGAAGGAAAAGAAGGAGAAGAAGAAGAAGAAGAAGAAGATGAAGAAAAAGTAGGAGGAGAAGAAGAAGAAACAGAAGAAGAAGAAGAAGAAGAAGAAGGTGAAGAAGGAGGAGAAGAAGAAGAAAAAGAAGAAAGAGAAGAAGATGAAGAAGATGATAAAGAAGATAAAGTTGAAGAAAAAGAAGAAGAAGAAGTACAAGAATAATAAGAAGAAGGAGACGAAAGAGATGAAGGAGAAGAGGAAGAAAAAGAAGAAGAAGAAGAAGTCGAAGAATAAGAATAATAATAATAATAATAATAACAATAATAATAATAACAATAATAATAACAATAATAATAATAATAATAATAATAGTAAGGACGAGGAGAAGTAGAGGAATTAGAAGAAGAAGAAGAAGAAGACTATGAAGAAGAAATAGTAGGCAAAGAAGAAGAAGAAGTAGAGAAAGAAGAAGAAGAAAAAGTAGTAGAATAAGAAGAAGAAGAAGAAGAAGAAGAAGAAGATCAAGAAGAAGAAGAATAGAAAGAAGAAGAAGAAGAAAAAGAAGAAGAAGAAGAAGAAGAAGAAGTAGAAAAAGAAGAAGAAGAAGATGAAGAAATAGAAGAAAAAGAAGAAGAAAAGAAGAAGAAGAAGAAGAAGAAGAAGAAGAAGAAGTAGAAGGAGATGATGGTGATGAAGATGAAGAAAACGAAGAAGAAGAAGAAGATGATACAAAAAAAGAAGAAGTAGAATAAGAAGAAGAAGAAGAAGAGGATGAAGAAGATGACGTTGAAGAGGAAGATGAAGAGAACGAAAAAGAAAAAGAACTTGAAGAAGAAGAGACGAAGAAAAAGAAGATCATAAAGTGGAAGGAGAAGAAATGGAGGAAGAAGAAGAAGATGATGATGAAGTAGACAATGAAGAGAAAGAAGAAGAAGAAGAAGAAGAAGAAGATAAGGATGATGATGATGATGATGGTGAAGAAGAAGAAGAAGGAGAAGAAGAAAGAGAGGAAAAAGAAGAACTGGAATAAGAAGAGGAAGGAGGAGAAGAAGAAAACGTAGAAGAAGAAGAAGATGTTGATGAAGATTAAGAAGACGAAGAAAAAGAAGAAGGAGAAGAAGAAAGAGAAGAAAAAGAAGAACTGGAATAAGAAGAGGAATGAGAAGAAGAAGAAAAAGTAGTAGTAGAAGAAGATGATGATGAAGATAAAGAAGACGAAGAAAAAGAAGGAAGAAGAAGAAGACAAAATGAAGTCGAAGAAGAAGTTGAAGAAGAAGAAGAAGAAGAAAGATAAGAAGAAGAAGACGACGACGAAGAAGAAGAAGGGGAAGAAGGAGATAAAGAAGGAGAAGAAGAAGAAGAAGAAGAAGAAAGAGGAAGAAGAATAAGAAGATGGAGAAGAAGAAGAAGAAGAAGAAGAAGGAGGAGAAGAAGAAGCAGAAGATGAAGAAGAAGAAGAAGAAGAACAAGGAGAAGAAGAAGAAGAAGAAGAAGAAGACAAATAAGAAGAAGAAGAAGAAGAAAAAGAAGTAGAAGAAGAAGAGAAAGAAGAAGAATAAGAGGAAGAAGATGGAGAAAGAAGAATAAGTGGAAGAAGAATAAAAAGAAGAAGTAGAAGAAGAAAACGAAAAGAAGAAGAAGAGGAAGAAGAAGAAGAAGAAGAAGGTGAAGAAGAAGAAGATGATGTGGAAGAAGACAAAGAAGAAGAAGAAGAAGAACTGGAAGAAGAGGAAGATGATGATGAAGATGATGAAGAAGAAGAAAAACAAGATTAAGAAGATGAAGAAGAAAAAGAAGATTAAGAAGATTAAGAAGATGAAGAAGAAAAAGAAGAAGAAGAAGAAGAAGATGACGACAAAGAAGAAGAAGAAGTGGAAGAAGAGGAAGAAGGAGAAGAAGAAAAGAAGAAGAAGAAGAAGAAGAAGAAGAAGCTGAAGAAGAAGAAGAAGACGATGCAGAAGAAGACCAACAAGAAGAAGATGAAGAAGAACAGGAAGAAGAAGAAGATCATGATGAAAATGATGAAGAAGAAGAAAAAGAAGAAGAAGAAGATGAAGAACAAGAAGAGACGAAGAAAAGAAGATGATGACATGGAAGAAGAAGAAGTGAAAGAAGAAAACAAAGAAAAATAAGAAGAAAAAGAAGAAGATGACAAAGAAGAGGATGACGAAGAAGAAGAAGAAGAAGAAGAAGAAGAAGTATGTGATGAAGCAGAAGAAGACAGAGAAAAAGGATGAGAAGAAGAAGAAGAAGAGGAAAAGGAAGACGAAGAATAAGAACAAAAAGAAGAAGAAAAAGAAGAAGAATAATAAGAATGAGAAGAAGAAGAAGTAGAAGTAGAAATAGAAGAAGAAGAAAAGGAAGAAGAAAGAGAAGAAGAAGAAGAAGAATTTGAAGAATAAGAAAAATAATAATAATAATAATAATAATAATGAGGAGGAGAAGAAGAGGAATTAGAAGAAGAAGAAGAAGAAGGAGAAGAAAAAGAAGAAGAAGAAGAATAAGACTATGAAGAGGAAATAGTGGGTAAAGAAGAAGAAGAACTAAAGGAAGAACAAGAAGAAAAAGTAGTAGAATAAGAAGAAAAAGAAGAAGAAGAAGAAG
>JAIUJO010000708.1:232500-235000 GCA_023846275.1 Vanilla planifolia
ATAAGAAGACAAAGAAGAATAAGGAGGAGGTGGAGGAGAAGAAGAATAAGAAGAAGAAGAAGAAGAAGGAAAGGAAAATGGAGGAGAAGAAGAAGAATTTGAAGAAGAAGAAGAGGAAGAAGATGATGATGATGTTGAAGAAGTAGAAGAAAAAGAAGATGAAGAGGAAGAAGAAGAAGAAGAAGAAGAAGAAGAAAAAGAAGAACAAGAAGAAGAAGAAGAAGATAGAGACGAGGAACAAGAAGAAGAAGTAGAAAAGAAGAAGAAGAAGAAGAAGAAGAAGAAAAAGGAGAAGAGGAAGAAGAAGAAGAAGAATAAGAAGAAGAAGAAGAAGAAGAGGTATAAGAAGAAGAAGAAGAAGACAAGAAGTAGAAGAAGAAGGCGAAGAAGAAAACACAAAGAAGAAGAAGATGAGGAGGAAGAACATGAAGATGAAGTAAAAGATGAGAAAGAATAAGTAGAAGAAGAAGACGAAGATGAAGATGATTAAGAAGAAGAAGAGAACTGACAAAGAAAAAGAAGATGAAGAAGCAGAAAAAGACATGGTAGAAGAAGAAGAAGAAGAAGAAGAGGACAAAAGAGTGGAAGAAAAAGAAGAAGAAAAGTAAGAAGAAGTAGTAGTAGAAGAAGAAGAAGAGAAGTAGAAGACCAAGAAGATGATGTAGGAGATGAAGAAGAAGAAGAAGTACATGAAGAAGAAGAAGAAGAAGACAGAGTAGAAGGAGAAGTGGAAGAAGAGGAAGAAGAGGAGGAGGAAAAAGAAGAAGACAAGAAGAAGAAGAAGAAGAATAAGAAGAAGAAGCAAAACATTATGATGACGAAGAAGAAGGAGGCAAAGACAAAGAAAAAGAAGAGGAAGAAGAGGAGGAAGGAGAAGAAGAAGTTGAAGAAGAAGAAGAAGAAGAAGACGAAGAAAAGAAGGAGAAGAACTGAAATAAGAAGAAGATGATGAAGAAGTTGAAGAAGAAGAGGAAGGAGAAGAAGAAGATGAAGATGAAGAAGAAGAAGAAGAAGAAGAAGAATAAGGAGAGGGAGAGGAAGATGAAGAAGAAGAAGAAGAAAAAGGAGAGGAAGAAGAAGAAGAAGAAGAAGAAGGAAAGAAAAGTAGAAGAAAAAGAAGTAGAAGAAGAAGATGAAGAAGAAGACTTCGAAGAAGTGACGAGACTAAGAAGATGTAAAGGAAGAAGAAGATGAAGAGGAAGAAGAAGAAAAAGAAGAGGAAGCAGAGGAAGAGGACGAAGAAAACGAAGAAGAAGAGGAAGAAGATTAAGAAGAAGAAGAAGATGATGAAGAAGAAGAAGGGGAAGGAGACGACATTGCTGAAGAAAAAGAGGAAGAAGAAGATGAAGAAATAGAATAATAATAATAATTATAACAATAATAATAATAATAATAATAAGTAGATTAAGTAGAAGAAGAAGAAGGAGAGGGAGAGGAAAAAGAAGAAAAAGAAGAAGAAGAAGACAAAGAAGTATAATAAGTAGATGATGAAGAAGAAGAAGAAGATGATGATGAAGAAGAAGAAGGTGACGAAAAAGAAGAAGAAGAAGAAGATGATGAAGAAGAAAAAGAAGAAGAAGAGGAAGAGGAGGAAGGAGAAGAAGAAGAAGATAAAGAAGAATAACAAGAAGAAGAACAACAAGAAGAGAAACAAGATATTGATGAAGAAGAAGAAGAAAAGAAAAGAATAACAAGAAGAGAAGAAGAAGAAGAAGAAGAAGAAGAAAAAGATGAAGAAGAAGAAGACAAAAAAGAGGAAGACGAAGCAGATGAAGAAGAAGAAGAATAATAATAATAATAATTATAATAATAATAATAATAACAATAAGAATAAGATGATGATGATGAAGTGGATAAAGGATAGGTAGAAGAAGAACAAGTGGAAGAAGAAGAAGAAGAAGTAGAAGAAGAAGGCAAGGCAAAGAAGGAAAAGTTGAAGAAGAGGAAGAAGAAGAAGATGAAGATGATGAAGAAGAAAAAGTAGAAGAAGAAGAAGAAGAAGAAGAAGAAAATGAAAAAAAAGAAGAAGAAGAAAACGTAGAAGAAGAATAAGGGGATGAAGAACAAGGCAAAGAAGAAGAAGATGGAGAAGAAAAAGAAGAAGAAGAAGAAGAGGAATAAAAAGAAGAAGAAGGAGGAGAATCAAAAAAATAGAATGAAGGAGAAGAAGAAGTGGATGAGGAAGAAGAGGAAGAGTAAGAAGAAGAAGGAAAAGGTGAAGAAAAGGTAATGAAGATGTTGAAGAAGTAGCAAAACAAAACCAAAAAGAGGATGAAGAAGAAGAAGAAGAAGAACAACAAGAACAACAAGAAGAAAAAGAGGAAGAAGAAGAAGAAGAATAACAACAAGAATAAATGGAAAAAGAAGGGGAAAGAGAAGAAGAAGAAGAAGAAGAAGAAGAAGAAGAAGTATATAATGACGATGAAGAAGAAGAAGACGAAGAAAAAGAAGAAGAAGAAGAAGATGAAGAACAAGTAGATGACAGAGAAGATGTAGAAGA
>JAIUJO010000708.1:240000-242500 GCA_023846275.1 Vanilla planifolia
GTAGAAAAAGAAGAACAAGAGAAGAAGAAGAAAAAGAAGAAGAAGAAGAAAAAGGAGAAGAAGATGAAGAAGAGGAAGAAGAAGAATAAGAATTAGGGGGAGAAGAAAACGAAGAAGATGAAGTGGAAGAAGTCGATGATAAAGAAGAAGAATAAGAAGAAGAAGATGAAAAAGTTGAAGAAGTAGAATAAGAAGTAGAAAAAGAATGGGGAGAAGAAGTATAAGAAGAAGAAGAAGAATAAGAAGTAGTAGAAGATGAAGAAGAAGAAGGATAAGAAGGAGAAGAAGACGAGAAAGAATAGAAAGAAATGGAAGAACAAAAAGAAGAACAAAAACAATAAGAAGAAGAAGAAGAAGAAGAAGAAATGAAGGAGAAGAAGAAGAAGAAGAAGAAGAATAAGAGGAAGAAGAAGAAGAAGAATAAGAAGAGGAAGAGGAAGAAGAAGTTGAAGAAGAAGAAGACAAAGAAGAAGATAAAAAATGAAGAGGAAGATGAACAATAAGAAGAAGAAGAAGAAGAACGAGCAGAAGAAGATAAAGATGTTGAGGAAGAATGAAAGACAAAGAAGAAAAAGATGATGAAGAAGGACAAGAAGAAGTTGATGTTGATGATGTCTAAGAAGTAGAAGAAGAAGAAGAAGAAGAAGAAATAGAAGAAGAAAGAGAAGAAGAAGACGATGATGATGATTATGAAAAAATGAAGAAGAAGAAGAAGGAGACAAAGAACAAGGCGAAGAAGAAGAAGAAGGAGAAGAACAAGAAGAAGAAAAAGAAGATGAAGAAGAAGAAGAAGAAGAAGAAGAAGAAGAAGGAGACAAAGAACTAGACGAAGAAGAAGTGGAAAAGAACAAATAAGAAGAAAGTGGAGGAGAAGAAGGAGAAGAGAAAGAAGGAGAAGATGAAGAAGAGGTTGAAGAAGAAGAGGAAGAATAAGAAGATAAAGAAAAAGAAGAGCAAAAACATAGAGAAGAAGAAAAAGTTGTAGAAGTAGCTCAACAAGAAGAAGAATAAGAACAAGAAGAAGAAGAAGACGAAAAAGAAGAAGATGAAGAACAAGAGAAAGAAGAAGAAGAAGAAGAAGAGGAGAAGAACTGGAAGAACAAGAGGAAGGAGAAGAAGAAGAAGAAGAGGAAGAAGATGAGGAAGAAGAAGAAGATGAAGAAGAAGAAGAGGAAGAAGTAGAAGAAGAAGATGAAGATGAAGAAGATGATGAAGAAAAGGAAGATGAAGAAAAAGAAGTTGAAGCAAAAGAAGAAGAAGAAGAAGGCAAAGAAGAAGTAGAAGAAGAAGAAGAAGAAGACGACGAAGATGATAAAGAAGAAGAAGAAGACAACGAAGAAGAAGAAGTAGAAGGAGAAGTACAAGGAGGAGGAGGAGGAGGAGAAGAAGAAGAAGAAGAAGAAGAAGATGATGTTGATGATGGTGATGATGATGATGATGATGAAGAAAACAAAGAAGAAGAAGAAGAAGAAGGGGAAGAAGATGAAAAAGATGAATAACAAAAACAACAAGAAGAAGAAAAAGTAGAAGTAGAAGATGATGAAGAAGAGAAAGAAGAATAAGAAGAAGAAGAACATCAAGATGAAGATGATGATGATGAAGAAGAAGAAGAAGAAGAATGAGATGAAGAAGGGGAAGAATAAGAAGTGTAGGAAGAAGAAGAAGAAGAAGAAGTAGAAGTAGAAGAAGAAGAAGATGAAGAAGAAGAAGAAAGCGAAGAAGTAGAACAAGTAGAAGAAGTGGAAGAAGAAGAAGAAGAAGAAGAAGAAGAAGAAGAATATGAGGAAGAAGAAGTTAATGAAGAAGAAAAAGAAGAGGAAGAAAGGATGAATAAGAAGAAGAGGAGGATGAAGAATAATAAGAAGATGAGGAAGAAGAAGAAGTCAAAGAAGAGAAAGAGAAAGAAAATGGGGAGGAAAAAGATGAAGAAGAAGAAGGAGAAGAAGAAGAAGAAGAAGAAGAAGAAGGAGGAGAAGTAGGAGAACAAGAATAAGAATGAGAAGAAGATGTTGAAGAAGAGGAAATAAACATAGAAGAAGAAGAAGCAAGAGAAGAAGAAAAAGAAGAAGAAGAAGGAGAAGAAGAAGACGAAGAAGAAGAAGGAGATGATGAAGAAGAAGAACAAGAAGTGGAAGAAGAAGAAGAAGAAGGCCAAGTAGAAGATGAAGAAGAAGAATAAGAAGAAGAAAGAGAAGAAGGAGAAGGAGAAAAAGAAGAAGAAGAAGAAGAAGAAGAGGAAGAAGAAAGAGAAGAAGAAGATGACGAAGAAGACAAAGAAGAAAAAGATGTAAATGAAGAAGACAAAGAAGAAGAAGAAGAAGAAGATATAGAAAAAGAAGTGTGTGATGAAGAAGAAGAAAAAGATGATGATGAAGGCGAAGAAGAAAAAGACAGACAAAGAAGAAAAAGATGAAGAAGAGGAAGAAGTAGAAGGGGAAGAAAAAGAAGAAGAACAAGAAGAAGAAGAAGGAGAAGAAGATGGTGAAGAAGCTGTAGAAGA
>JAIUJO010000708.1:247500-255000 GCA_023846275.1 Vanilla planifolia
AAGAAGAAGAAGAAGAGGAGGAAGAAGATGAAGAAGAAGATGATGAAGAAGAAGAAGAAGATAGAGAAGAGGAAGAGGAAGAAGAGGGAGAAGAAGAAGAAGTAGAAAAAGAGGAAGAAGAAGAAGAAGAAGAAAAGGAAGAAGAAGAAGACGAGGAAAAAGAAGAAGAAGAAGAAGAAGAATAAGAAGAAGAAGAAGAAGAAGAAGAACGAGAAGTTGGAGAAGAAGAATAACATGAAGAAGAAGAAGAATTAGAAATAGAAGAAGAAGAAGAAGCAGGAGACGAAGTAGTAGTAGAAGAAGAAGAAGAAGAAGAAGAAGAAGAAGAAGAAGAAGAAGAAGAAGAATAAGGCACAGAAGAAGAAGAAGAACAAGAAGAAGAAGATGTAGAAGAAGAAGATGTAGAAGAAGAAGAAGAAGAAGAAGAAGAAGAAGAAGAAGAAGAAGAATAAGAAGAAGAAGAAGAAGAAGAAGAAGAAAGCAAAGAAGAAGAAGAAGAAGATGAAGAAGAAGAAGATGAACAGGAAGAAGACGAAGAAGAAGAAGACGTTGTAGAAGAAAACCAAGAAGAAGAACAAGAAGATGATGATGATGATGATAATGAAGGAGAAGAAGAAGATGAAGAAAAGACGAAGAAAAAGAAGATGAAGATGTGGAAGAAGAAGAAGAGAAAAAAGAAGAAGAAGCTAAAGAAGAAAAAGTAGAAAAAAAGAGGATGAAGAAGAAGGAGAACAAGAAGAAGAAGAAGAAGAAGAAGAAGAATATGATGATGAGGAAGAAGATGATGATGAAGAAGAAGAACAAAAAGAAGAAGAAGAAGTTAAAGAAAAAGAAAAAGAAGAAGATAGAGAAGAAGGTTGAGAGGGAGAAGAAGAAGAAGAAGAAGAAGAGGAGGAAATAGAAGAAGAAGTTGACGAAGAAGAAGAAGTAGAAGAAGAAATAAAAGAAGAAGAAGAAGAAGATGATGAAGAAGTAGAAGAAGAAGAAGAAAAAGAAGAAGAAGGAGAAGATGAAGAAGAAGAAATAATAGGCGAAGAAGAAGAAGACAAAGAAGAAGAAGAAGGAGAAGAATTAGAAGAAGTAGAAGAAGAAGAGGCAGAAGAAGAAGAAGAAGAAGAATAAGAAGAAGAAGAAGAAGAAGAAGAAGAAGAAGAAGTAGATGAAGAAGAAGAAGAAGAAGAAGAAGAAAAAAGAAGAAGAAGAAAAAGGAGAAGAAGACGATGAAGAAGGAGGAGGAGGAGGAGGAGAAGAAGAACAAGAAGAAGTAAAAGAACGCAAAGAAGAAGGAGGAGAAGAACAAGAATAAGAAGAAGAGAAAGAAGAAGTATAAGAAAAAGTGTAGAAGACGATGATGATGTTGGAGAAGTAGAAGAAGAAGAAGATGAAGAAGAAGAAGAAGAAGAAGACGAAGGTGGAGGAGGAGGAGGAGGAGGAGATGAAGAACAAGAAGAAGAAGTATTAGAACATAAAGATGAAGAATAAGGAGAAGAAGATGAACAAGAAGAAGAAGAGCAAGAAGAAGAAAAGAAGAAGAGGGAGAAAAAGAATAATAATAACAATAATAATAATAATAATAATAAGATGAAGAAGTAGAAGAAAATGAAGAACAAGAAGAAGAAGATGAAGAAGAGAGAAGAAGAAGAGGAGGAAGAAGAAGACAAAGAAGAAAAACATGAAGAAGAGGAAGGTGATGTAGAAGAATACGAAGATGAAGAAGAAAAACAAGAAGAAGAAGAAGAAGATGATGAAGAAGAAGAAGAAGAGATGAAGAAAAAGAAGACGAAGTAGTGGAAAAAGAAGAGGAGGAAGAAGAAGAAGTGAGGATGACGAAAAAGAAGAAGATGACAAAGAAGTGGAAGAAGAAGAAGAAGAAGAGGAACAAGACAAAGAAGAAGAAGAAGAAGAAGAAGAAGAAGAAGAAGAAGAAGACAGAGAAGAAGGAGAAGAGGAACAAGAAGAGTAATAAGGAGATGATGATGAAGAAGAAGTATAATAAGTAGATGATGATGAAGAAGAAGAAGTCGAAAAAAGAAGAAGAAGAAGTAGAAGAAAAAGAAGAAGAAGAAGAAGACAAAGAAGGAAAAGAAGGGGAAGAAGAAGAAGATGAAGACAAAGACAAAGAAGAAGAAGAAGAAGAAGAAGACGAAGTAGAAGAATAAGACGACGAAGAAGTAGAATAAGAAAGAGATGGAGAAGAAGGAGAAGAAGGAGAAGAAGAAGAATAAGAGGAAGAAGATGAAGAAGAAGTCGTAAAAGAAGAAGAAGAAGAAGAGAAGTAGACGAAGAAGAAGAAGAAGAGGAAGAAGAAGAAGAATAAGAAAATGAAGAAGAAGAAGAAGAAGAAGAGGAAGGAGAAGAAGAAGAAGCAATAGAAGAAGAAGAAGAAGCTGAAGATGAACGAGAAGAAGAAGAAGAAGAAGAAAAATAAGAAGTAGAAGAAGAAGAGAAGAAGAAGAAGAAGAAGGTGACGAAGATGAAGAGGACAAAGAAGAAGAGGAAGAAGACGAAGAAGATGTGGAAGATGAAGAAGAAGAAGAAGAAGATGTTGATGAAGATGGTGAAGAAGAAAAAGATGAAGAAGAAGAAAAAGAAGAAGTAGAAGAACACAAAAAAGAAGAAAAAGAGGTAGAAGAAGAAAAAGAAGATGAAGAAGATCAAGAAGACGAAAAAGGACAAAGAAGAGAAGAAGGAGGAGAAGGAGAAGAAGAAGAAGAAGAAGAAGAAGAAGGAAACGAAGAACTAAAAGAAGTAGAAGAAAATAAAGAAGAAGGAGAAGAAGAGGAAGAAAAAGAAAAAAAGAAGAGGAAGAAGAAGAAGAAGAAGAATAAGAAGACGAAGAAGTAGTAGTAGAAGTGGAAGAAGAAGCAAAGAAGAAGAAAGAAGAAGAAGAAGAAGAAGAAGAAGAAGACGATGAAGAAAAATACGAAGAAGAAGAAGATGATGTAGAAGAACACGAAAATGAAGAAGAAGGTGAAGAAGAAGAAGAAGAAGAAGAAGAAAAACAAGAAGAGATGAAGAAAAAGAAAAACAAGAAGAGATGAAGAAAAAGAAGATGAAGTAGTGGACAAAGAAGAAGAAGAAGAAGAGGAAGAAGAAGAAGAAGATAAAGAATTGATGAAGAAGAACAAGAACAAGAAGTAGAAGAAGACGAAGAAGAAGATGAAGGAGAAGAAGAAGAAGAAGAAGAAGAACAAAAAGAAGGCATAGAAATAGGAGAAGAAGAAGAAGGAGAAGGAGAAGAAGAACTAGAAGAAGAAGTAGAAGAAGAAGAAGACGAAAATTAAGAAGAAGAGGAAGAAGATGAAGAAGAAGAAATCGCAGGCGAAGAAGAAGAAGACGAAGAAGAAGAAGAAGTAGTAGAAAATGAAGAAGAAGAAGAAGAAGAAGAAGAAAATCAAGAACAAGAAGAACATAAAGAAGAAGAAGAAGAAAAAGCAGAAGAAACCGAAGATGTTGATGATGAAGAAAAAGAAGACGAAGATAAAGAAGAAAAAGACCAATAAGAGGTAGAAGAAGAAGTGGAAGAAGAAGAAGAAGAAGAAGAAGAAGAAGAACAAGGAGATAAAAAAGAACTTGAAGAAGAAGTAGTAGAAGAAGAAGTTGAAGTAGAAGAAGTTGAAGAAGTACAATAAGAAGAAGAAGGAGAAGGAGAGGAGAAGAAGAAGTAGAAGAAGAAGGGCAAGGAGAAGAAGAAGAAGAAGAAGAATAAGAAGGAGAAAAATAAGTAGAAGAAGAAGATGAAGGAGAAAACTTCAAAGAAGAGACGAAGAAGAAGAAGAAGAAGAAAAAGATGAAGAAGAAGAAGAAAAAGAATAAGATGAAGAAGAGGAAGTAAAAGAAGAAGAAGAAGAAGAAGAAGAGAAAGAAGTAGAAGTAGAAGAAGAAGATAATGGAGAAGAAGAAGAACAACAACAACAAAAAGAAGAAGACGAAGAAGAAGAAGGGGAAAAGAAGAAGAAAAAGAAGAAGATGAAGAAGAAGAAGAAGAAGAAGAAGAAAAAGGAGAAGAAGAAGAAGAAGATTTAGAAGGAAGAAGAAGAAGAGGAAGAAGAAGAAGAAGAAGAAGAAGAAGAAGAAGAAGAAGACTATGAAGTATAATAAGTACATGATGATGAAGAAGAAGAAGACGAAACAGAGATGAAGAAGAAGTAGAAGATGAAGAAGAAGAAGAAGACAAAGAAGGAAAAGAAGAAGAAGAAGAAGACAAAGAAGAAGAAGAAGAAGACAATGAGGAAGAAGAAGAGGAAGAAGAAGAAGAAGATGATGAAGAAGAAGTAGAAGAAGAAAAAGATGGAGAAGAAGGAGAAGAAGGAGAAGAAGTATAAGAAGTATAAGAGGAAGAGGACAACAAAGAAGAAGTTGTAGAAGAAGAAGAAGAAGAAGACGAAGACAAAGAAGAAGAAGAAGAAGAAGAAGAAAAAGAAGAAGAAGAAGAAGAAGAAGAAGAAGAAGAAGGAGAAGAAGAAGAAGCAACAGAAGAAGAAGAGGATGCTGAAGATGAATGAGAAGGAGAAGAAGAAGAAGAAGAAGAAAAACACGAAGAAGAAGAAGAAAAAGGTGACAAAAAGTTGAAAAGGACATAGAAGAAGAGGAAGAAGACGAAGAAGAAGAAGTGGAAGAAGAAGAAGAAGAAGAAGAAGATGTTGATGACGATGGTGATGAAGAAATAGAAGAAGAAGAAGAATGAAAAGAAGAAGGCAAAGAAGAAGAAGAAGAGGAAGAAGAAGAAGAAGAAGATGATGAAGAAGATAAAGAAGACGAAGAAGGGAAAAAAAGAGAAGAAGGAGGAGAAGGAGAAGAAGAAAAAGAAGAAGAAGAAGGAGAAGAAGGAAACGAAGGACTAGAAGAAGTAGAAGAAAAATTAAGAAGGAGAAGAAGAGGAAGAAAAAGAAAAAAAGAAGAGTAAGAAGAAGAATAATAATAAGAAGTAGAAGAAGTAGTAATAGTAGAAGAAGAAGAAAAATACGAAGAAGAAGAAGATGATGAAGAAGAACACGAAGATGAAGAAGAAGGTGAAGAAGAAAAAGAAGAAGATGAAGATGATGATGAAGTAGAAGAAGACATGAAGAAAAAGAAGATGAAGAAGTGGACAAAGAAGAAGAAGAAGAATAAGAAAAAGACAAAGAAGTGATGAAGAAGAAGAAGAAGATGAAGAAGATGATGAAGGAGGTGAAGAAGAAGAAGAAGAAGAAGAAGAAGAAGAACAAATAAAAGAAGAACAAGAAGAAGACATAGAAGAAGGAGAAGAGGAAGAAGAAGAAGAAGAAGAAGAAGGAGAAGTAGAAGAAGAGGAAGTAGAAGAAAAAGAAGAAGAAAATCAAGAAGAAGAAGAAGAAGAAGAAGTGGAAGAAGAAGTAGAAAAAGAAGAAGAAGAAGAAGGAGAAGGAGAAGAAGAGGAAGTAGAAGAAGAAGGGGAAGAAAAGGAAGAAGAGGAAGTAGAAGAAGAAGAAGACAAAAATTAAAAAAAAGAGGAAGAAGAAGAAATAGCAGGCGAAGAAGAAGAAGAAGAAGACCAAGAAGAAGTAGTAGTAGAAAATGAAGAAGAAGAAGAAAAAAAGAAGAAAATCAAGAACAAGAAGAACATAAACAAGAAGAAGAAGAAGACGAAGACAATGAAGAAGAAGACGAATAGTACGTAGAAGAAGAAGTAGAAGAAGAAGAAGAAGAAGAAGAAAAGAAGAAGAACAAGAACCTAAAGAAGAAGAAGAAGAAGAAGGAGATGAAGATGAACTTGAAGAAGAAGTAGAAGAAGATGAAGATGAAGTAGAATAAGTTGAAGAAGAAGAATAGGAAGAAGAAGGAGAAGGAGAGAAAGAAGAAGAAGTAGAAGAAGAAGAGGAAGAAGAAGAAGAAGAAGAATAATAAGAAGAAGAAAAAGAAGTAGAAGAAGAAGATGAAGGAGAAAACATCGAAGAAGAGATAAAGAAGAAGAAGAAGACAAACAGGAGGAAGAAGATGAAGTAGAAGAAGAAGAAGAAGAAAAAGAAGCAAAAGAGGAGGAAGAAAACAAAGAAGAAGAGGTGGAGGACTAAGAAGAAGAAACAGAAGATGAAGAAGAAGAGGAAAAAGGAGATGAAGAAGCTAAAGAAGAAAAAGAAGAAGAAGAAGGAGAGGAGGAAGGAGAAGGTCGAGAAGAAGAAGAGGAGGAAAAAGAAAACGAAGAAGAAGAATAAGAAGAAGAAGAAGAAGAAGAAGAAGAAGAAAAAGAAGAAGATTAAGAAGAAGAGGAAGATTTAGAAGAAGAAGAATAAGAAGGAGAAGGAGAGGAAGAAGAACAAGAAGAACAAGAAAAAGAAGAAGACGAAGAAGCCTAAGTAAAATGAGAAGATGATGTTGAAGAAGAAGAAGATTATGAAGAAGAAGTAATAGAAGAGAAAAAAGAAGAAGAAGACAAAGATTAAAAAGAAGAAGGAGGAGGAGAAGAAGAAAGAGAAAAGAAGAAAAAGAAGAAGTAGAAGATGTAGAAGAAGAAGATGAAGAAGAAGAAGAAAAAGAAGAACAAGATGAAGAAGAAGAAAAAGGAGAAGAAGGAGAAGAAGGAGAAGAAGAAGAACAAGAAGAAGAAGAAGAAGTTTTAGTAGAAGGAGAAGAAGAAGAAGAAGAAGAAGAAAAAGAAGACAAAGAAGAAGAAGAAGAGGAAGACGAAGAAGAAGAAGAAGAAGAAGAATAAGAAGTAGTAGAAGAGGAAGATGAAGCTGAAGATGAATGAGAAGAAGAAGAAGAAGAAGAAGGCAACGAAGACGTATAGGACAAAGAAAAAGAAGAAGAAGGCAAAGAAGAAGATGAGGAGGAAGAAGAAGAGGAAGAAGAAGAAGAGGAAGAAGAAGAAGAAGAAGAAGAAGAAGATGTTGATGATGATGGTGATGAAGAAGAAGAAGAAGAAGAAGAATAAGAAGAAGAAGTTGAGTAAGAAGAAGAAGAAAAAGAAGTAGAAGAAGAAGAAGAAAAAGAAGTGAAGGAAGAAGAAGAAGAAGAAAGTTAATAAGAAAAAGAAGAAGATGAATATGAAGGGGAGGAAGAAGAACAAGAAGAAGAAGAAGAAGATAGAAGAAGAAGAAGAATAATAATAACAATAAGAAGAATAAGATGATGTAGAAGAACGCAATGATGAAGATGAAGATGATGATGAAGAAGAAGAAGAAGAAGAAGATGAAAAAGAAGAAGAAGATGAAGAAGATGAAGAAGAAGAAGAAGAAGAAGAAGAGATGAAGAAAAAGAAGATAAAGAAGATGAAAAAGAAAGGGAAGAAGAAGAAGAAGAAGAAGGCGAAGAAGTGGAAGAAGAAGAAGGAGAAGAAGACCATGAAGAAGATGATGGAGATGAAGAAGAAGAAGAAGAAGAAGATGAGGAAGAAGAAGAAGAAGAAGAAGAAGAAGAAGACGTAGAAGAAGGAGAAGAGGAAGTAGAAGAAGAAGAAGAGGAGTAGGAAAAAAGAGAAGAAGAAGAAGAATAAAAAGATTAAGAAGAAGAAGAAGGAGAAGGAGAAGAAGCAGAAGAAGA
>JAIUJO010000708.1:260000-262500 GCA_023846275.1 Vanilla planifolia
GATGAAGATGAAGAAGAAGAATAAGAAGTAGGAGGAGAAGAAGAAGAAGAAGAAGAAGATGATGATGAGGAAGAAGAAGAAGAAGCAGATGTAGGAGAAGGAGAAGAAGAAGAGAAAGAAGAATTAAAAGAAGAAGAAGAAGAATAAGAAGTAGAATAAGAAGAACGAGAAGAAGAAGAAGAAGTAGAAGAAGAAGAAGAAGAAGAAGAAGAAGAAGAAAAACAAGAGGTAGAAGATGAAGAAGAAGAAATAATAGGCAAAGAAGAAGAAGAAGAAGGAAAAGAAGAAGAAGAATAAGAAGAAGTAGTAGTAGGAGAAGAAGAAGAAGAAGAGTAGAAGAAGAAGAATAATTAGAAGGAGATAAAGAAGAAGGAGAAGAAGAAGAGGAAGAAGAAGAAGAAGAAGAAGACGAAGAAAAAGAAGAAGACAATGAAGTAGGAGGAGGAGGAGAAGAACAAGAAGAAGAAAAAGAAGGCGAAGAAGGAGGAGAAGAAGAAGAATAAGAAGAAGAGGAAGAAGAAGTAGAAGAAAATGCATAGAAGATGATGATGATGTTGGAGATGTGGAAGAAGAAGAAGATGAAGAAGATGAAGATTAAGGAGGAAGAGGAGGAGGAGGAGGAGACGAAGAACAAGAAGAAGAAGTAGAAGAAAATAAAGAATAAGAAGAAGAGGAAGAAGAAGAAAAAGAAGAAGAGGGAGAAAGAGAAGAAGAAGAAGATGATGAGGAAGTAGAAGAAGATGAAGAAGAAGAACATGAAGAAGAAAAAGAAAGAAGAAGAAGAGGAGGAAGAAGAAGAGGTAGAAGAAGAAGGCAAAGAAGAAAAACACGAAGAAGAAGAAGATGACAAAGAAAAATACCAAGATGAAGAAGAAGATGAACAAGGAAAAGAAGAACAAGAAGAAGATGACGATGAAGAAGAAGAAGAAGAAGAAGAAGAAGTACTAGTAGAAGAAGGAGAAGTAGAAGATGTAGAAGAAGAAGAAAGGGAAGATGAAAAACAAGAAGAAGAAGAAGAAGAAGGAGATAAGTAAGAAGAAGAAGAAGAAGAAGAAGAAGAAGACGAAGAAGAAGAAGTAGGCGAAGAAGAGGAAGACAATGAAGGGGAAGAAGAAGAAGAACAAGAGGAAAAAGAATAAGAAGACGAAGAAGAAGAATAAAAAGAGGAAGAAGAAGAAGAAGAAGAAGAAAAAGAAGAAGTAGAAAAAGAAGAAGAAGAAGAAGAAGACGAAGAAGAAAAAGAAGGCGATAAAGAAGAAAAAGAAGAAGAAGAAGAGCAAGAAGCAGAAGAGGATGAAGAAGAAGAAGAAGAAGAAGAGGGAGAAGATGAAAAATAAGAAGAAATAAAAGAAGAAGAAGAAGAAGTAGAAGAAGAAGAAAAAGCAGGAGGGGAAGAAGAAGACAAGGAAGAAGATCATAAAGAAGAAGAAGAAGCAAAAAAAGAAAAAGAAGAAGAACTAGAGGAAGAACTGGAAGACGAAGAAGAAGAAGAAGAAGAAGAAGAAGAAGAATAAGATGAAGAAGATGAAGAAGAAGATGAAGAATAAGAACAAAATGATGAAGAAGGAGGACTAGAAGAAGATGACAAAGAAGAAGAAAAATAAAATGAAGAAGAAGAAGAAGAAGTAGTAGAAGAAGAAGAAGAAGAAGAAGAAGAAGAAGAAGACGAAGAAGAAGAAAAAGAAGAAGAACTTGAAGAAGAAGTAGAAGAAGT
Organism: Vanilla planifolia; assembly: GCA_023846275.1. Taxonomy (NCBI): domain Eukaryota; kingdom Viridiplantae; phylum Streptophyta; class Magnoliopsida; order Asparagales; family Orchidaceae; genus Vanilla; species Vanilla planifolia. The sequence continues at coordinate 261,715 of JAIUJO010000708.1, forward strand.
ACAAGATGAAGAAGATGATGAAGAAGAAGAAGAACATTATGATGATGAAGAAGAAGAAGATGAAAAAGAAGAAGACAAAGAAGAAGAAGAGAAAGAAGAAGAAGAAGAGGAAGATGATGAAGAAGAAGTGGAAGAAGGAGAAGAAGAAGATGAAGAAGTAGAAGACAAAGAAGTAGAAGAAGTCGAAGAAGAACAAGAAGAAGAAGAAGAACAATATGATGAATGAGAAGTAGAAGAAGAAGAAGAAGAAGAAAAGAAAAAGAAGATGAAGTTGATGAAGAAGAAGTTGAAGTAGAAGAAGAAAAAGAAAAAGAAGAAGTAAAAGAAGGGGAAGAAGAAGAAGGCAATGAAGAAGAAAAATAAAAAGAAAATTAAGAAGAAGAAGATGGCAATAAAGAAGGAGTAGTTGAAGAAAACGAAGAAGAAGAAGAAGAAGAAGAAGAAGCAAGGGAAATAGTAGACAAAGATGAAGAACGAGAAAAGTAAGAGAAGAATTGGTAGGAGACGATGAAGAAGAAGAAGAAGAAGACAAGAAGTAGAAAGCAAAGAAGGAGAAGAAGAAGATAAAGAAGAAGTCGAACAAAGAAGAAGAAGAAGAAGAAGAAGGCGAAGAAGGTGAAGAAGAAGAAGGAGAAGAAGTAGAAGAAGAAGAAGGAGAAGAAGAAGAAGCAGAAGAAGGAGAAGAAGAAGGAGAAGAAGAAGAAGAAGGAGAAGAAGGAGAAGAAGAAGAAGAAGAAGAGGAAGAAGTAGAAGAAGAACAATGAAGAGGAAGAAGAAAAAGAAGAA
>JAIUJO010000708.1:270000-432500 GCA_023846275.1 Vanilla planifolia
AGTAGAGTATAGTAGAGTAGCATAGAGTAGAGTAAAGTATAGTAGGTTAGAGTAGTGTAGAGCAGAGCTAGGTTAGGTTAGGCATGGCTAAGCTAGTCTGGGGTAAAGAAGAGTAGAGTAGAGTAGAGTAGAGCGGAGTAAAGAACTCCAGAGTATAGTAGAGCATAGCAGAGCAAAGTAGAGTAGAGTAGAGTAGAGCTAGGTTAGGCAAGGATAGGCTAGGCTAGGCTAAGCTAGGCAAGGCTAGGCTAGAGTAGAGTAGAGTAGAGTATAGTATAGTTGAACAGAGTAGGGTAGAGTAGAGTAGAGTAGAGTAGAGCTAGAGTAGAATAAAGTAAAGTAAAGTTGAGAATTGCAAAGTAGAGCTATGCTTGTTTAGGTTAGGTTAGTGTAGCCTAAGTTAAGCATGTTTAGGCTAGGATAAAGTAGAGTATAGTGGAGTAGAGCTATGTTAAACTAGGTTAGGTTAGGCTAGGCTAGAATAAGTAGAGTATAGTAGAGTAGAGCTGAGTAGAGTAGAGTAGAATAGAGTAGAGCAAAATAGAGTTGAGCAAAATAGAGTAAAATAGAGTAGAGCAGAGAAGAGTAGAGTATAGTAGATTAGCATAGAATAGTGTAGAGTAGAGTAGAGTATATAGGAGAAGAGCATAGTAGAGGAGAGCAGAGTAGAGAATAAAATAGTAGTGCAGAGCAGAGTAGAGAAAAGTATGGTAGAGCAGTGTAAAGCAAAGCTAGGTTAGGCTAGTCTAGAGTAGAGTAGAGCTAAGTTAGACTAGGCTTGGATGGGCAAGGTTATAGTAGGGTAGAATAGAGTAGAGTATAGTGAAGTAGTGTAGAGTAGAGTATAGCAGAGTAGAGTTCATTAGAGTAGAGTAGAGCTAAGGTAGGTTGGGCTAAGCTGGGCTAGACTATGCTAGACAAGGCTAGGGTAGACTAGGCTGTGCTGGACTAGAGTAGAGTAAAATAGAGTAGAGTAGCATAGAGTGGAGCTAGTTTAGGTAAGGCTAAGTTAGGAAAGGCTAGAGTATAGTAGAGCAAAGTAGAGAAGAGTAAAGAAGAGTAAAGTGGAGCAAAGTAGAGCTAACTTAGATTTGGTTATGCTAAGCATGGCTAGGCAAGGTTAGCTTTTGCTAGGCTAGGTTAGAGAAGATTAGAGTAGAGTAGAGTGGAGCAGTATAGAGTAGAATAGTGTAGAGTAGAGTAGAGGTAGGTTTGCATAGGAAAAGCTAGGTGAGGCTAGGCTAGAGTAGAGTGGAGTAGAGCTAAGTTAGGTTAGGCAAGGCTAAGCTAGGCTAAAGTATAGAGCCGAGCTGAGCAAAGAAGAGTAGAGTACAATAGAGTAGAGCAAAGAAGAGCACAGTAGAGTAGAGCATAGTAGAGATTGTTTAGGCTAGGCTAAGCTATGCTAGGCTAAGCAAAGCTAGGCTAGAGTAGAGTATATTAGAGTAAAGTAGTGTATAGTTGAGCTTGATTAGAATGGAGTAGAGCTTAGTTGAGTAGAGTAGAGGATAGTAGTGTATAGTAGAGTAGAGCTAGCTTAGGCTTAGTATAGCTAAGCTAGGGTAGGCCAAGCTAGGCTAGAGTAGAGTAGAGTAGGGTAAAGCAGAGCATGGTTAGGCTAGGCTAGGTCATGCTAGGCTAGGCTAAAGTAGAGTAGAGTAGAGTAGAGAAGAGCAGAGTTAAGTAGAGAAGAATACATTAGAGTAACATGGAGTAGAATAAAGTAGAGTAGAGTAGAGGAGAGGAGAGAGGAGGAGAGCAGAGTAGAGTAGAGTAGAGTAGAAGAGTAGAGTATGGTGGAGTATAAAAGAGTAGAGTAGAGTAGAGCAGAGTACAGTAATGTAGAGCAAAGAAAAGCAATGTAGAGTTAAGCAGAGCTAAGCTAGGTTAAGCAAGGATAGGAGAGAGTAGAGTAGAGTAGAGAAGAGTAGAGTAGTGTAGAGTAGAGTAGAGTAGAGCGACGTTAAGCTAGGCTAGGCTATGGTAGGCTAGACAAGGCTAGGCAAAGCTAGAGTAGAGTAGATTAGATTAGAGTAGAGTTGAGTAGAGTAGTTTAGAGTAGAGTAGTGTAGATTAGAGTTAGATAGGCTAGGCTAACCTTGGCTAGAGTAGGGTGAAGTAGAGTGGAATGGAGTAGAATAGAGTAAAGTTAAGTAGAATAGATTAGAGTAGAGTAGTGTGGAGTTGAGTAGAGTAGAGGAGAGGAGAGGAGAGTAGAGGAGAGTAGAATGGAGGAGTGTAGAGGAGAATAGAGCAGTGCAGAGTAGAGTAGAGAAGAGAAGAGTAGAGTAAAGTAAAACAGAGGAAAGTAGAGAAGAGCAGAGCTGAGTAGAGTAGAGTAGAGTATAGAGAGAAGAGCATAGTAGAGAAAAATATAGAAAAGTAGAGTAGAGCATAGTAAAGCAGAGCAAGATTAGTTTAGGCTAGATTAGAGTAGAGTAGAGTAGAGTACAGTAGAGCAGACCTAAGCTAGGCTAGGTTAAGATAGGCTAGGTTAGAGTAGAGTAGAGAAAAGTAGAGTAGAGTAGAGTAAGGTTGAGTAGAATAGTGTAGAGTAGAGCTAAGTTAGGTTGGGCAAAGCTAAGCTATGCTAGGCTTGGCTAAGATAGGCTAGGCTATGCTAGATTAGAGTAGAGTAGAGTAGAGCAGGATAGAAGAGTGGAGTAGAGTAAAGAAGAGTAGAGTTGGGCTTGGTTAGGATAAGCTAGGCTACACTAGAGTAAAGTAGACTACAGTATAATAGAGCAAAGCAAAGCAAAGAAGAGAAGAACCAAGAAGGGCAAAGCAGAGTAAAGCAGAGTAGAGGAGAGCTGAGTAGAGCTAGTTTAGGCTTGACAAGTTAAGCTATGTATGAGTAGAGTAAAGTAAATTAGAGCTAGGTTAGGCTAGGTTCGAGTAGAGTATAGTAGAGTAGAGTAGAATTGAGTAGAGTATAGTGGAGTAGAGGTAGGTTAGGTTGGGCTAAGTTAAGCTATGCTAGGCTAGGCTATGGTAGGCTAGGGTATAGTAGAGTAGAGTAGTGTAGGATATAGTAGAGTAGAGTAGAGTAGAGAAGAGTGGATTAGGGCTATGTTAGGCTAGGATAGGCAAGGCTTGGCTAGGCTAAAGTAGAGAAGAATAGAGTAAAGCAGAGCATAGAAGAGCAAAGATGAGCAGAACTGAGCAGAGCAAAGCAGAGCAGAGCAGAGTGAAGCAGAATATAACAGGGCTGAGTAAAGCTAGTTGAGGCTTGATAGGCTAAGCTAGCTAGAGTAGATTAAATTAGAGTAGAATAGAGTTAAGTAGAGCTAGGTTTGGCTAGGCTAGGCTAGGTTAGAGTAAAGTAGAGTAGAGTAGATAACAAAAGAGTATAGTAAAGTAGAGTAGAGTTAGGTTATGCTCGCCTAGGGTAGGTTAGGCTCGACTACGCTAGGCTAGGGTACGGTAGAGTAGAGTAAAGTTGAGTAGAGTGGACTAGAGTAGAGTAGACTTCTGTAGAGGAGAGGAGAGCCGAGTAGAGTAGAGTAGAGTAGACTAGAGCAGAGCAGAGTAGAGTTGAGGAGAGGAGTGGAGAGAAGAGAAGAGCTGAGCATTACAAAGCAGAGCAAAGAAAAGTAGAATAGAATAAATCATAGAAGAGAAGAGAAAAGCATAGTAGAGTAGAGTAGAGAAGAGTAGAATGGAGCAAAGTAGAGCTTGGTTAGGCTCAGCTAAGCTAGGCTAGAGTTAAGTTGAGTAGAGTAGAGTAGTCTAGTATAGAAAAGGCTAGAGCTGGGTTAGGCTAGGCTAGGTTAAGTAGAGTAGAGTATAGTAGAGTGGAGTAGAGCTTGGTTAGGCTAGGCTAGGTTAGGTTATAGTAAAGTAGAGTAGAGCTAGGTTATGCTTGGCTAAGTTAAAGTATAGTAGAGTAGAGTAGAGTAGAGCAGAGTAGAGCACAATAAAGCAGAGTAAAGTAGAGTAGAGTAGAGTAAAGTTGAGTAGAGCTAAGAAAAATGAGTAGTGCAGAGCAAAACAAAGTAGAACCTAGCATACCGATGTTGAGCAGAGTTATATTAGACTAGGCTAATCATGGCCAAGCTAAGCTAGTGTAGTGTAGAGCAAGGTTATGTTAGCTAAACAAGGTTAGGCTAGAGTAGAGTAGAGTAGAGCAGAGCTAGTTTAGGCTAGGCTACAATAGGTTAGGTTAGGCTGGGCTAGGCTAGGCTAGAATAGAGTTGAGTTGTGTAGGGTGAAGTAGAGTAGAGTAAAGTAGAGGAGAGCAAGGTTAGGCTAAGTTAGAGTACAACATAACAGAGTAGAGTAGAGGAGTGTAGAGGAGAGTAGAGGAGGACAAAACAGAGTAGGAAGAGCAGAGTAGTCTAGAGCAAAGCAGACTAAAGTAGAGCAAGGATAAGCTAAGTTAGGTTAGGCTAAGCTAGGCTAGGCTATAGAAGAGTAGAGTAGAAAATAGTAGAGTAGAGATGAGTAGTGTGTAGTAGAGTAGAGTAGAACAGATCAAAGATGAGTATAGTAGAGCAGAGTAGAGCAAAGCAGAGCAAAGTAGAGCAAAGTTGGGCTAGGCTCGGTTAGGCTTGTCTAGGTTAGGCAAGCCTAGGCTTGGTTAGAGTAGACTAGAGTAGAAACAAGTAGACTAGAGCAGAGTAGAGTAGATTTGAGAAGAGTAGAGCTAGGTTAGCCAAGGCTAACCTAAGCTAGGCTATGCTTGGCTAGGCTATGGTAAGCTAGGTTGGGCAAGGCAAGAGTAGAGTAGAGTAGGGTAGAGTAGAGTAGAGTAGAGCTAGGTTAGGCTAGGTTAAGCCATGCCAGGCTAGAGTAAAGTTTAAAGCAGAGTATAGCAGAGCAGAGTAGAATAGAGTAGAGAAGAGTAGAGCAGAGAAGAAAAGAGCATAATAGAGCATTGCATAGCAGAGCAGAGAAGAGTAGAGCAAGCTTAAGCTAAGGTAGTATAGGCTAAGCTAGGCTAGGCTAGGTTAGGCAATGTTGGACAAGAGTAGAGTAGAGCTTGGTTAGGCTAGGCAAGGCAAGGTTAGAGTAGAGTATAGTAGAGTATAGTAGAGTTGAGTATAGTAGAGTAGATTAAAGTAGAGTAGAGTAAAGTAGAGTAAAGAAGAGTAGAATAAAGAAGAGTATAGTAGAGTTTAGTAGAGTTTAGTAGAGCTAGGTTAGGCTAGGCTAGGATAGGCTTGGGTAGGCTTGGTTAGGCTATGCTAGGCTAGGCTAGGCTTGAGTATGGTAGAGTAGAGTAGAGTAAAGCTTGGTTAGGCTAGGTTAGGCTAGAGTACAATAGAGTAGAGTAGCACAGAGAAGAGCAAAGCAGAGTAGAGTAAAACATAGTAAAGCATAACAGAGCAAAGAAGAGTATAGCAATGTTAGGCTAGGCCAGGTGTGGCTAGGCTAGGCTAGGTTAAGAAAGGATAAAGTAGACTAGAGTAGAGTAATACTAGGTTAGCTTAGGCTAGGCTAGGTTAGGTTAGAGTAGAGTAGAGTCTAGTAAAGTAGAGTAGAGCAAGGTTAAGTTAGGTTTGGCTAAGCTAGGGTAGGTTAGGCTAAAGTACAGTAGAGTAGAGTAGAGTTTAGTAGAGTAGAGTATAGCTCAGTTTGGCTAGGCTATGTTAGGAAAGAGTAGAGTAAAGTAGAGTAGAGCAGAGCTGAGTTGAGCTAAGTAGAGTAGAGATAAGTAGAGTAGAGTAGAGAAGAGATGAGTAAAGAGGAGCAGAGTAGAGCAGAGTAGAGTAGAGCAGAATAGACAATAACAAAGTTGAGAAGAGTACAGTAGAGTAGAGCAGAGTAGAGCAGAGTAAGGTTAGGCTAAGCTAGGTTAGGCTAGCCTTGGCTAGGAGAGTAGAGTAGTGTAGAGTAGAGTAGAGTGGAGTAGAGTTGAGTATAGTAGAGTAGAGTAGAGTATAGTAGAGTAGAGTAGAGTAACGTAAAGCTTGGTTAGATTATACTAGGCTATGTTAGGCTAAGCTAGGTTAGATTAGGCTAGAGTAAAGTATAGTAGAGTAAAGAAGAGTAGGGTAGGGTTTAACAGAGCTAGGTTAGGTTAGTTAGGCTATGATTGGCTAGAGTAGCATAGAGTATAGTATAGTAGTGTATAGTAGAGTAGAGTAGAGTAGAGTAGAGTAGAGCAGAGTAGAGCTAGGTTTGGCTAAGCTAGGTTTGAGAAGAGTAGAGTAGAGTAGAGCTAGGTTAGCCTAGGCGAGGCTACGCTTGGTTAGGCTAGTCCAAGCTAGGCTATGCTAAGCTAGGCAAGTCTAGCTTGAATAGAGTAGAGTAAAATAGAGTATAATAGACTTGAGCTAGGTTAGGCAAGGCTAAGATAGAGTATAATAGAGTAGAGTACAATAAAGTATAGAAGAACAGAGTAGAGTAGAGCAACACAGAGCAGTACAGAGCATAGTAGGATAGAGCAAAGCATAGTAGATTATAGCATAGTAAAGTAAAGCAAAGCAGAGCAGAGCTAGGTTAGGCTAGGCTAAGCCAAGCAAGGCTTGGCTAGGCTAGGCTAGAGTAGAGTAGAGGTTTGTAAAGCTAAGTTAGGCTAGGCTAGGTTAGTGTAAAGAAAAGTATAGTAAAGTGGAGTAGACTATAGTAGAGTAAAGTAGAGTATAGTAGAGTAGAGTAGAGTAAAGCTAAGTTAGGCTAAGTTAGGCTAGGGTAAGCTTGGCTAAGATAAGCTAAGCAAAGCTAGCTATAGTAGAGTAGAGTAGAATATAATAGTGTAGAGTAGATTAGAATAGAGTGGAGCTCTATTGGGCTAGGTTTAGCAAGGCTATTTTAGAGTAAAGTAGCATAGAACATAGTAGAGTAGAGTAGAGTAGTGCTAATTATGGATGAGTAGAGAAGTGTAGAGTAGAGCATAGTAAAGCAAAGCAAAATAGAGTAAGGTAGAGTAGAATAGAGTAGAGCAAAGCAGAGTAGAGCTAAGTTAGGCTAAGATAGGCTAGGCTTAGCCTCAACTAGACTAGGTTAGGGTAGAGTAGAGTATAATATAGTAATAGTTGAGTAGAGTTGAGCTAAGTTAGGCTAGGCTCAAGTAGGCTAGGCTAGGCTAATTTAAGTTAAGCTAGAGAAGACTAGAGTAGTATAGATAAGAGTAGACTGAGGTTAGGTTAGGCTATGGTAGCCTAGGGTAGAGTAAAGTAGAATAGAGTAGAGAAAAACTAGAGTAGAGTTTAGAAGAGCAGTGTAAAGCATAGTAGAGCTAGTTTAGGATAGGGCTAGGTAAGGGCTAGAGAAGGTAGAGTAATGTAAAGAAGGGTAGAGCTAGGTTATGCTAGGCAAGGCTAAGCTAGGTTAGAGAGAAGTAGAGTAGAGTAGAGTAGAGTATAATAAAGTAGAGTAGAGTAGATCTAAGTTAGGCTAGGCTAGGCTGAGGTAGGCTAGATTAGGCTAAGGTAAGCTAGAGTAGTGTAGAGTATAGTAGAGTAGAGTAGGGGAAAGAGCACAATAGAGTAGAGAAGAGAATAATAAAGAAAAGCATAGTAGAGAATAGTGGAGTAGAGTAAAGCTAGGTTAGGTTAGGTTGGGCTAGACGAGAGTAGTGTAGCATAGAATAGATTAGGGTAGAGATAGAGTAGAATAAAATGGTGTAGAGTAGTGTAGAGGAGAGGATAAGGATGAGAAAAGGAGAGTAGAGTAACGTAGAGGATAGCAAAGCAGAGTAATTAAAAATAGAGTAGAGGTGAGAAGAGCAGAGTAGAGTAGAGTAGACCTCAGCAAAGCTACGCTTTGGCTAGGTTAGGCTAGGCTAACCTAGAGCAGAGTATAGTAGAGTGGACTAGAGTTGAGTAGAGTAGAGTAGAGTAGAGCTTGGTCTAGGTTTAGGCTATGCTAGCTTAGAGTTAGACTAGAGTTGAGTACGATAGAGTAGAGTAGAATTGAGTGGAGTAGACTACAGTCGAGTAGAGTAGAGTAAGAGCTAGGTTAGATTAGGTTATGCTAGGTCTAGGCTAAGGTAGGTTTGGCAAGCCTAGGTACGGGCTAGAGTAGAGTACTAGTAGAGTAGGGAGAAGTAGAGTAGAGTAGATAGAGTTGAGCTAGGTTTTGGCTAGGCTAAACTAGAGTACATTAGAAGAGAGCATAGTAGAGTAGAGTAGAGTCAAACAGGCCAGAGCATTTATAGAGCAGAGCAAAGTTGAGCTGAGCTGAGCAAGAGAAGAGCTAAGTTAGGTTGGGCTAGGCAAGTTTAAGCAAGAGTAGAGCAAGGTTAGGTTAGGTTTGGCTAGGCTAAGCTAGGTAAAAGTAGAGTAAAGCAGAGTAGAGCTAAGATAGGTTAAGCTAGCTAGGTTAGGATAGGCAAGAGTAGGCATGGATAGGTTAGGCTAGGCTAGGTTGGGATAGGCCTGGTTAAGCTAGAGTAGAGTAGAATATAGTAGAGTAGAGTAGAGTAGAGTAGCATAAAGTAGAGTAGGGCAGAGTAGAGTAGAGCTAGATTAGGGTAGGCAAGGCTAGGCTAGGCTAGAGTACAATGTAGTAGAGTAAAGTAGAGAAGAGCAGAGTAGAGTAGAGCATAGCTTAGTAGAGTAGAGTAGGTTAGAGAAGAGCAGAGCAAGGTTAGGCTAGGCTTGGCTAGGCTAGATTGGAGTAGAGTATAGTAGAGTAGAGCTAGGCTTGGCTAAGCTTGGCTAGGTTAGGCTAGTTGAGGTTAGAGTGGAGTAGAGTAGAGCAGTATACAATATAGTAGAGTAGTGTAGAGTAGAGTTTGGTTAGGTTAGGCTAAGCTAGGTTAGGCTAACATATAGTAGAGTAGAGTAGAGTAAAGTAGAGTAGAGCAGAGTAAAGTGGAGTAAAGTAGAGTAGAGTGGAGTAGAGTAGAGTAGAGTAGAATAGAGTATAGTAGAGTAGAGTAGAGCTTGTTTAGGCTAGGTTGGGCTAGGCTTGGCAAGGCTAGGCTATAGTTGTGTAGAATAGACAAGAGAAGAGCATAGCTTAGAACAGAAGAGTAGAGTAGAGCACAGTAGAGTAGAGTAGAGTATAGTAGTTCATAGTAGAGCAAGGTTAGGTAAACTAAGCCTGGCTAGGCTAGGCAAGGCTTGGTTAAAGTAGAGTAGAGTAGAGTAGAGAATAGTATAGTAGGTAGAGTAGAGAAGAGTAGAGCAAGGTTAGGCTAGGCTTAAGTAGAGTAGAGTAGAGTAAAGTAGAGTAGAGTATGCAGAGTAGAGAAGAGTAGATAAGTGCAAAGTGGAGCAGCATAGAGTATAGAAGAGTAGAGCAGTGTAGATCAGAGAAGAGTAGAGTAGAGTAGAGCTAGGTTGGCTACGTTAGACTAGAATAAAGTGGAGTAGAGTAGAATAAAGTTAGTTTAGGCTAGGCTAGGTTTTAGTAGGGTATTGTAGAGTAGAGAAGATTATAGAGTAGAGTTGAGTAGGGTAGAGCAGAGTAGAACAAGGTTATGCTTGGTTTGATTATACTAGTTTAGGCAAGGCTAAGCTAGCTAGAGTAGAGTAAAGTAGAGTAGAGTAGAGTAAAGTAGAGTAGAATAGAGTATAATAAAGCTAGGTTAGGATAGAGTATGATAAAGTAATGTAGAGGAGAGTAGAGCAGAGTAGAGCATAATAGTATAGAGCAGAGTAGAGTAGAGTAGAGTAGAGCAGAGCAGAGCTAAACAGAGTAAATCATAGAAGAGTAAAAAATTGAAAAGTAGAGTGGAGTAGAGTAGAGTAAAGTAGAGCTAGGTTAGGTTAGGTTGTGCTAGGGAATACTTGGCTGGGCTAGGCTAGAGAAGAGTAGGGTGGACTAGAGCAAAGTTAGGATAAGTTAAGCTAGGCTTGGTTAGAGTAGAATAAAGAAGAATTGATTAGAGTAGAGTAAAGTAAAGTATAGTAGAGTAGAGTATAGAAAAGTAGAGTAAAGCTTGGTTAGGCTCTGCAAGAATAGGTTCGACTAAGCCAAAGTAGAGAAGAGTAGAGTGGAGTTGTGCAGAGCTTTATTAGGATAAGCTAAGCTAAGCTAGGCTTGAGTAAGGTAGAGTAGAGTTGAGGAGAGCAGAGTATAGTAGAGCAGAGTAGAGAAGAGCAGTTTAGAGCAGAGAAGAGCATAGTAGAGTAAAGCTGAGTTCAGTTATGTAAAGAAAAGTAGAGCATAGCAAAGTAGAGCAGAGTAGAACAGAGCATAGCAGACTAAAGTAGAGTAGAGTAGAGTAGAGTAGATTAGTGTAGAGTATAGAATAAATGAGTAGAGGAGAGCTAGGTTAGGTTAGGCAAGGCGAGGCTATACTAGGCTAAGTGAGGCTAGGGTAGGCTTGAGTGGAGTAAAGTAGAGGAGAGTAGAGTAGAGTTAGGTTAGGCTAGGTAAGAGTAGAGTAGAGTATAGTATAATAGAGTAGAGTAGAGTAGAGTAGACTAGAGAAGAGCTAGGTTAGGCTGGGCTAAGTTAGGCTAAGGTAGGGTAGGCTATGTTAGGCTAAGCTAAGCAAGAGTAAAGGAGAGTAGAGTAGAGTAGAGTTAAGTAGAATTAGGTTAAGCTAGGCTAGGCTTGGATACACTAAGCTAGGCTAGAGCATAGTAGAGTAGAGTAAAGATGACAAGAGTAGAGCAAAGCAGAGTAGAGTAAAGGTGAGTAGAGCAAAGCAGAGTAGAGTAGAGCAGAGTAGAGTAGAGCTAAGTTACGCTAGGCTCGACTTGGCTAGCTTAGGTTAGGCTTGGCAAGAGTAGGGTAGATTTGAGCAGAGTAGGGTAGAGTAGAGTAAAACTATGATAAGTTAGGCTAGGTTAGGCAAGCCTAAAGTAGAATATAGTAAAGCAGAGTAGAGAAGCACAAAGTAGAGCAAAGAAAAGTAGAGCAAGGGACAAAAGAGCAAAGTAGAGCATAGCAGACCAAAGCAGATCAATGAAGAGAAGAGCAAAGTAGAGTAGAGTAGAGTTAGGTAAGCTTGGCTAGACTAGGTTGGGTTTGAGTAGTGTAGAGAAGAGCAGAGCAAAGTAAGGCAAGGCTAGGTTGGAGTAAAGTAGGGTAGAGTAGAGCAAGGATTGGCTAAGCAAGGCTAAGCATGGTTAGAGAAGAGCAAAGTAGAGTAGAGTAGAGTAGAGTAGAGTCGAGTAGAGCTAGGTTAGGTTGGCTAACCTAAGCTTGGCTATGGTAGAGTATAGTTGAATAGACTAGAGTTGAGAAGAATAGAGCACACCATAATAGAGAAGAGCAGGGAATAATAGAGCAGAGTTGAGCAGAGTGGAGAAGAGTAGAGCAGAGCAGAGTTATGTTTGGCTAGGCTAGGGTAGACTGGCTAGGCCAGGCTAAGCTTGAGTAGAGTAGAGTAGAGTAAAGCTAGTCTAGGCTAGGCTAGGATTAAGTAGAGTAGAGCAAAGTAGAGTAGAGGAGGGTAGAGTGAGGCTAGGCTAGGCTAAGCTAGGCTTGGTTATGCTTCTCTTAGCTAGGGTAGGCTAAAGAAGAGTTGAGCATAGTAGAGATGAGTAAAGTAGAGAAGAGTAGAATAGAGCTAGGTTAAGCTAGCTAGAGTAGAGTGTGGTAGTGTAGAATATAGTAAAGCAGTGTATAGTAGAGCATAGGAGTGTAGAGCAAAGTAGAATGGAGTCGAGCAGAGAAAAGTTAGGTTAGGCTAGGCCATAGCAGAGTTGTGTAGAGCTAGGTTAGGCTAGGTTAGGCTAAGCTAGGTTAGAGTAGAGTAGAGTGGAGTAGAGTATAACATAATAGAGTAGAGTAGATTAGATTATATTAGAATTAGGCTAGGCTAAGGTAGGCAAGAGTAGAGTGGAGGAGAGTAAAGTAAAGTAAAGCACAGTTAGGCTAGGCTAAGCTAGGTTAGCCTAAAGCAAAGTATTATGGAGTGAGTAGAGTAGAGTAGAGTAGAGTAGAAATAGGTTAGGCAAGGCTAGGCTAGGCTAGGTTAGGCTAGGTTAGGCTAGGCTTGGTTAGGTTAGAGCAAAGCAAAGCAGAGTAGAGAAAAGCAAAGCACTGTAAAGAAGAGTGGAGTAAAGTAGAGCTAGGTTTTGTTAAGCTAGGCTAGGCTAGCAAAGGCTTGGCTAGGCTAGAGTAGAGTAGATTAGAGTAGAGCTAGGTTAGGCTAGGCTAGGTTAGAATAAAGTAGAGTAGGATAGAGTAGAGTAAAGTATGATATAATAGAGTAGAGTTAGGTTAGGTTAGGCTAGGTTAGGCTAGAGTAGAGTAGAGTAGAGTAGTGTAGAGTAGAATAGAGTAGAGTAGAGTTTTGTTAGGCTAGGCTAAGTTAGGTAAGGCTAGAGCAAAGTAGAGTTTAGTTGAGTAGAGTAGAGAAGATCAAAGCATAGTCGAGCAAAGTAGAGTGGAGAAGTGTAGAGTAGAGTAGAGTGACAAGAGCAGAGTTGAATAGAACAAAGTAGAGAAGAGCAGAGAAAAGGAGAATAGAGTAATGTATAGTATAATAGAGTAGAGTATAGTATAGTGGAGCTAGGTTAGGCTAGGCTACGTCAAGCTATGTTAGAGTAGAGTTGAGTAGAGTAGAGTAGAGCTAGGTTAAGTTAGGCAAGGAAAGGCTAAAGTAGAGTAGAGTAGATTAGAGCAAAGCACAAAGCAGAGTAGAGCAGAGCATAATAGAGCTGATTGGAGAAAAGTGGAGCAAAGTAGAGTAGAGTAGCATAGAGTAGGGTAGAGCATAACAGAGGAAAGCAGAGTAGATTAGAGCTTGGTTAGGCTCGGCTAAGTTAGAGTAGAGTAGAATAGAGTATAATAGAGTAGAGTAGAGCTAGGTTAGGCTATGCTATGATGGAATGGGCTTGCCTACTCTAGGCTAGGCTTGAGTAAAGTAGAGTAGAGTAGAGTAGAGCTAAGTTTGGACTGGCTAGGTTAGAGTAGATTATAGTATGGTAAAGTGAAGTAGAGTAGTATAGAGTAGAGTAGAGCTAGGTTAGGCTAAGCTTGGCTAAGGTAGGCTAAGCTAAAGTAGAGTAGAGTAGAGCTGAGTAGAGTAGAATAGAGAATTGCAAAGTATTGTAGAGTTAAGAAGAGTAGAGTAGACCAAAGCAAGGATAAGTTAGGATAGGTTAGAGAAGAGTAGAGAAGAGTAGAGTGGAGTAGATCACATCTAGGTTAGGCTAAGCTATGCTAGGCAAATTTTTAGTAGAGTAGAGTAGAATATAATAGATTAGAGTAGAGTACAATAGAGTAGAGTAAAGTTGAGTAAAGCTAGGTTAGGCTAGGTAAGGTTAAACTAGGGTAGGCTAAAGTAGGCTAAGCTAGGCTAAGATAGACTTGAGTAGAGTAGAGTAGAGTATAGTTAGGTTAAGCAAGGCTAAACTTGCCAGAGTATAGTTGAGCTGAGCAGAGTATGCTAGAGTAGAGTAGAGTAGAGTATAGCAAAGTAGAGTAGAGCAGAGCAAAGTAGGGTAGAGTAGAGATGAGTAGAGCAAAGCAAAGTAGAGCCGAGTAGAATAGAGTAGAGCAGAGCAAAGTAGAGAAGGGTAAAGAAGAGCAAAGCACAATAGAGTAGAACAGAGCATAGTAGCATTAAGTATAGTAGAGCTAGGTTACACTAATCTAGGTTAGGTTGGAGTAAAGTAGAGTGGAACAGATAAGAGTAGAGTATAATAGAGTATAGTATAGTAGTGTGGAGTAGGGCCGAGTAGAGCTAGGTTGGGCTATGCTACGTTAGGCTAGGCCATATTAGAGTAAAGTAGAGTACAACTAGGTTAAGTTAGGCTAAGCGAGGTTAAGCTAGGCTAAGATAGAGTGGAGTAGAGTAGAGTAGAATAGAGTATAGCATAGTAGGGCAGAGCAAAGTAGAGTAGAGCAGAGTGGAACATAGTGGAGTGGTGCAGAGCAAAGTAGAGCAGAGCAGAGCAAAGCAAAGCAAAGCATAGCAGAGTCAAGCAAGGTTAGGCTAAGCTATGCCAGTCGAGGGTGCACAAGGCTAAGCTAGGCTAGAGTAAAGTAAAGTAGAGTTGAGTAGAGCAAGGTTTGACTAGCTGAGGCTAGGCTAGGTTAGAGCCGGGTAGAGTAGGGTAGAGTAGAGTAGAGCAGAATAGAGTAGGATAGAGTAGTGTAGAGAGAGCAAGGTTAGGCTAGGCTAGGTTAGGCAAGGCAAGGCTAGGGTAGGCTAGACTAGGCAAAGGTAGATTAGAGTATAGTAGAGTAGATTATAGTAGAGCTAGGTTAAGCTTGGCTAAGCTATAGTACAATAGAGTAGAGTAGAGTATAGTAGGGTAGAGTACAGTGGAGCAGAGTAGAGTAGAGTAGAGTAGAGTAGAGGAGAGATAGGTTATGGTAGGTTAGGTAGGAGTAGAGCAGAGTAAAGTAGAGCAAGGTTAGGGTAGGGTAGGCTAAGCTAAGTTAAAGTAGAGTAGAGTAAAATCTAATAGATTATCATAGAGTTGAGTAGAGTGAAAGTAAAGTATAGCTAGGTTAGGTTAGACTAGGATAGGCTAGGCTAGAGTTTGTTAGGCTAGGCGAGGATAGGCCAGAGTAGAGTAGAGTAGAGTATGGTAGAGTAGAATATAGTAGAGTAGAGTAGTGCTCGATTAGGCTAGGCTAAATAAGGCTAAAGCAGAGTAGAGTAAAGTAGAGTGGAGTAGAGCAAAATAGAGTAATGTAGAGCAGAGTGGAACAGAGCAGGGCAAACAAGAGGAAGGCATAATGGGGCATAATAAAGTAGAGTAGAGCAAAGATTAGTACAATAGTGTAGAGTAGAGTAGAGCTAGGTTAGAGTAGAGTAAAGTAGAGTAAAATAGGGAATAGTAGAGTAGTGTAGAGAAGAGCTAAGTTAGGTTAGGCTAGGCAAGAATAGACAGGGCTAGGCTAGAGTAGAATAGAGTAGACTAGAGTAGAGTAGATTAGAGAAGAGCAGAGCAAGGCTAGGCTATGTTAGGTTAAAGTACAATAGAGCAGATTATAGTATAATAGAGTAGAGTATAGTAGAGTAGAGTAGAGTAGAGAAAAGTTAGGCTAGGCTAGAGTAGAGTAGAGTAAAGTAGAGTAGAGCTAAGTTATGTTAGGATAGGCTATGCTAAATTAGAGTGGAGTAGTGTATAGTAGAGTATATTGGAGTAGAGTAGAGTATAGTATAGAGTTTAATAGAGCTAAGTTAGGTTAGGCTAATTTTGGGTAGGCTAAGTTAAGCTACACTAAGCTTGAGAAGAGTAGAGCAAAGTAGGGTAGAGTAGGGTAGAGTAGAGTAGAGTCGAGCTAGGTTATGCTAGGCTCGGCTAGGCCAAGCTAAACTTGGCTAGAGTAGAGTAGAGTACATTAGAGTAGAGTAGAGTGGAGTAGAGTAGAGCAAAGAAGAGTAGAGCAGAGCTGAGTAAAGCAAAGCAGAGCAGAGTAGAGAAAAGCAGAGCTGAAAAAAAATACGACAGAGCATAATATAGTAGAGCAGAGCCAAGCTGAGCTAAGCAGAGCAGAGCAGAGGAGAGTAGAGCATAGTAGGGCAAAGTGATGTTAGGCTTGGATAGGCTATGCTATGTAGAGCAAAGTAGAGTAGAGTAGAGTAGAAAAAAACAAAGGAGAGAATAAAAGAGTAGAGTAGAGCAGAGTAGAGCAGAGCATAACAGAGAAGAGCAAAGCAAAAAATAATAGAGCTGAGCAAGTAAAGTAGAGTTAAGCTAGGATATGTTAGGCTAGACAAGGCTTGGCTAGGCTAAGGTAGAGTAGAGTAGAGTACAGCTTGGTTAGGTAAGGCTAGGTTAGGCTAAGCTAGAGTAGTGTTGAGTTGAGTAGAGTGGAGTAGAGTATAATATAGTATAATAGAGTAAAGTAGAGTACAATAGAATAGAGTAGAGCTAGGTTAGGCTAGGCTAGGCTAGAGTAGAGTTGGGAAGAGTGGAGTAGAGTAAAGTAAAGCTCAGTTAGGCTAGGCTAGGGTAAGTAGAGTAGGGTTGGCTAGAGTAGAGCAGAACAAAGTAGAGCAGAGTAGAGTAGAGTAGAGCAAAGCAGAGAACAACAAAGCAGAGTAGAGCAGAGTAGAGCTGAGTAGAGAAGAGTAGAATACAGTAGAGCAGAGTAGAGTAGAGTAAGGTTAAGTTGAGCTAGGCTATACTAGGCAAGGTTAGAGTAAAGTAGATTAAGGTATAGTAGAGGAGAGTAGAGTGGAATATAGTGGAGTATAGTAGAGTAGAGTGGAGTAGAGTAGAGTAGAGAAGATTAGAGCAAGATTAGGCTAGGCTAAGTTAGAGAGAGTGGAGCAGAGTATATTTAAGTATAATAGAGTACAATAGAGCAAGAGTAGGCTATGCTTAGTAAGGCTTGGCCAGACTAGAGTAGAGTAGAGTAGAGTAGAGCTAGGTAAGGCTAAGTTAAGCTAGAGTATAGAGCAAAGTAGAGTATAGAAGAGTAGAGTAGAGCAGAGCAGAGCAGAGCATAGTAGAGTGGACCATAGCAGAATAGAGTAGAGCTGAGCATAATAGAGCACAACATAGTAGAGTAAAGCTAGGTTAGGTTAAGTTAAGCTAGGTTTGGCTAAGCTATCCTAAGCTTGGCTATAGTAATGTAGAGTAGAGTAGGGCTTTGTTACACTAAGTTAGGCTAGGTTAGACGAGAGTAGAGTAGAGTAGATTAAAGTAGAGTAGAGTAGAGTGTAGTAGAGTAGAGTATAACAGAGTAGAGTTAGGTTAGGCTAGGCTAGGCAAGAGTAGAGTTGAGTAGAGTAAAGCTAGGTTAGGCTAGGCAAGGATAAACTAGCCTGGAGTAGAGTAGAGTAGAGTGTAGTAGAGTAGAGTAGAGTAGAGTAGAGTAATGTAGAGTAGAGCAAAGCAGAGTAGAGTAGACTAGAGTAGAGTAGAGGATAGTAGAGTAGAGCAGAGCATAGCAGAGTAGAGTAGTAAAGGAAAGCAGAGCAGAGTTGAGTAAAAGAGTTGAGCAAAGAAATGTTTAGTAGACTAGAGTAGAGTTAGGTCAGGTTATGTTAGGCTAGGCTAGATTAAAGTAGAGTAGAGTAGAGCTTGGTAAGGCTATTCTAAAGTAAATTAAGATAGAGTAGAGTAGAGTGGGCTAGAGTAGAGTAGAGTAGAGCTAGGCTAGTTAGGCTAGGATAGAGTATGGTAGAGTAGAGTAGATTAGAGTAAAGTAGAGTAGGGAAGAGTATAGGAATGTAGAATTGTGTAGAGCAGAGTAGAGTAGAGTAGAGCAGAGCAAAGTAGAGAAGAGCAGAGTAGAGAAGAGCAAGGTTAGGCTAGGGTAGCCTAGAGTAATGTAGAGTATAGTTGAGCAAAGCAGAGTAGAGTAGAGCTAAATTAGGTTATGCTAGGCTTGAGTAGAGTAGAGTAGAGTAGAATAAGGTCGAGCTGAGTAGAGCAAAGCAAAGAAGAACAGAGTAGAGCAAAGTAGAGCTAGGTTAGGTTAAGCTAGGCTAGCCTAGGTTCAAGTAGACTAGAGTAGAGTAGAGTAGAGTGTAGCTAGGTTAGGCTACGAAAGGCAAGGCAAGGTCAGAGTAAAGTAGAGTATAATAGATTATAATAGAGTATACTAAAGTAGATTAGAGAAGAGCTTGGCTAGTCTAGGCTAGGCTAGGACAGGCTAGATTAATCTATGCTATGTTAGAGTAAATTAGAGTGGAGTAAAGTAGAGAAGATTAGAGTAGAGCATAATAGAGCATAGTAGAGTAGAATAGAGAAAAGCAAAGAAGAGTAGAGTAGACTAGAGAAAAATAAGGTTAGGTCAGGCTAGGCTAAGCTAAGGTAGGCTAGAGTGGACTAGTGTATAGTAGAATAGAGTTGAGTAGAGTAGATTAGTATAGAGAAGAGTAAAGTCATTTTAGGCCAGGCTAGGCTAGGCTAGACTAGGCTAGATTAGAGTAAAGTATTGTAGAGTAGAATAAAGTAGAGTAGCAAAGAGAAGAGCAAAGCAGAGCAGAGCAGAGAAGAGCAGAGTAATGTAGAGCAGATTAGAAAAAAATGAGTAGAGTAGAGAAGAGCAGAGCAAAGTATCGTAGAGTAGAGTAGAGTAAACTAGACTAGAGTATAGTAAAGTAGAGCTTTGTTAGGTTAGGCTAGGTTAGAGTAGAGTAGAGTAGAATTGAGTAGAGTATAGTAGAGCTAGGGTAGGCTAGGCTAGGGTAAATAAGGCAAGGCTAGGCTAGGGTAGAGAAGATTAGAGAAGAGTAGAGTAGAATGGAGTAGAGCTAGGTTAGGCTAGGCTAGGCTAAAGTACAATAAGGGAGAACATAGCAAAGCATAGTAGAGTAGAGTAGAGCTGAACTGAGCAGATTAGAACTTTACAGAGTAGAGCAGAGCTGAGTTGAGTAAAGTAGACAGGTTTTAAGTTTCGCTAGGCTAGGCTAGAGTAGAGTATTGTGGAGTAGAGTAGAGTAGAATAGAGCAAAGCAAATAAGAGTAGACTAGAGTAGAGTTCAATAGAGCAGAGCTAGTGGAGAAGAGTAGAGTAGAGTAGAGCTAGGTTAGGATAAGCTGGGCTAGGCTAGGCTAGGCTAAGTGAGAGTAGAGTGGAATAGAATACAATAGGATATATAGAGTAGAGTAGAGAAGAGTAGAGTTAAGTAGAGCTCAATTAGGCTAGGCTTGGCTAGGTTAATGTAGAGTAAAGTATAGTAGAGAAGAGTAGTGTAGAGTAGAGTAGAATAGAGTAGAGTGTAGTTAAATAGAGCTAGGTTAGTCTAGGCTAGGCTAGGCTAAACTAGGTTAGAGTATAGTAGAGTAGGGTATAGTAGAGCAGAGCAGAGCAGAGTAGAGCAGAGTAAAGTTGAGTAGAGCAATACAGAGTAGAAGAGAGTAGAGTAGAGCAAAGTTGGGTAGAGTAGAGCAAAGTAGAGTAGAGAAGATTAAATTTAGGTTAGGAATGGTTAGGCTAGGCCAGGCTCAGTTATAGTAGAGTAGAGAAGAGCTAGGTTAGGTGAGGCTAAGTTAGGCTAAGATAAAGAAGAGCAGAGTAGAGTAAAGTAGAGTGGAGTAGAGTAGAGTAGAATAGAGTAGCATAGAGTAGAGTAGAGTAAAGCTATGTTAGGCTAGGCTAGGCTATGGTTGGCTAGGCTAACCTAGGCTATCCTAGAGTAGTTTAGAGTAGAGTATACTAGAGTATAGTTAGGTTAGGCTACTAAACAAGTGTATAGAGCATAACAGAGCAAAGCATAATAGCATAGAGTAGAGGAGAGAAGAGTAGAGTAGAGCATAGCATAGTGGAGTTGAGTTAGAGTAGAGATAGGTTAGGTTAGGCTAGGATAAGCTAGGATTGGCTAGGCTAGGCTAGGCAAGGTTAGGCTAGAGTAGAGTGTAGTAGAGTATAATAGCACTTGGTTAGTCTAGGCTAGGCTATGTTAGAGTATAGTAGAGTCAAGTAGAGTAGAGTCTAGGATAGGACAGGTTAGGATGGGCTACACTATAGTAGAGTAGATTAGAGTGGAGTAGAGTAGAATAGAGTAGAGTAGAGCTATATTAGGCTAAGCTAGGCTAGGCTAAGTTAGGCCAGAGTAAAGTAGAGTAGAGGTAAGCAAAGTAGAGTGGTAAAAGAGAAGAGAGGAGAGGATAGTAGAGCAGAGTAGCACAGTAAAGAGGAGAGTAGGGTAGAGCAGAGAAGAGTTATGTTAGGCTAATATATGTTAGGCTAAGTTAGGCTAGGCTAGAGTAGAGTAGAGTAGAGTAGAGCAGAGTAGAGTAGTGCTACGTTTTGCTAAGCTAGGGTAAGCTAAGCTAGGCAAGGCTAGAGTAGAGTAGAGTAGAGTAGAGTATAGTAGAGTAAAGTAGAGTTAGACTAAGCTAGGCTACTGTGTAGTAGAGTAGAGTTTAGCAGAGTAAAATAAGTAGAGTAGAATAGAGTAAAGTAGAACTGAGAAAAGTAGAATGGAGTGGAGCAAAGTAGAGTAGAGTAAAGTAGAGAAGATGAGAGGAAAGAAGAGGAGAGGGGAGGAGAAGAGAGGAGAGTAGAGCCTAGCAGAGCATAGCAAAGTAGAGCAAAGTATATTAGAGTAGAGTAGAGTATAGTAGAGCATAGTAGGGCAGAGAAGAGTAGACCAGAGTAGAGTAGAGGAGAGCATAAGAAAGTATAGGAGAGTAAAGTAGAGTAAAGAAAAGTAGTATAGAGTAGAGTAGAGTAAGGCAAGTAGAGTAGAGTAGAGCATAGTAAGGTTAGGTTTGTCTTGGCTAGGTTATGCTAAGCTAGGATAAATTAAAGCAGAGAAGAGTGAAGTAGAGTAGAGTGGAGTAGAGCAGAGTAGTGCTAGGTTAGGGTAAGCTAGGCTAGAGTATAACAGAGTTGAGTAGAGTAGAGTAGAGAAGATTAGAGCATAGCAGTGTAGAATAGAGAAGAATTGGGTAGAGTAGAGCATAGAAGAATAGAGTAGAGTAGAGCAGTGCATAGTAGAGAAGAGCTAGGTTAGGCTAGGCTAGGCTAAGGTACACAAGAGTAGAATATAGTAGAATAGAGTGGAGTAGAGTAGAAAAGAGTAGAGAAAATGAGAGGAAAGGAGAGGAGAAAAGAGGAGAGGAGAGGAGAGGAAAGGAGAGTAGAGCAGAGTAGAGTCAAGTAGATAATAGAAAAGCAGAGCAAAGTATAGTATTGTAGAGAAGAGTAGAGTATAGAAGAATAGAGCATAATAGAGTAGAGTAGACCAGAGTTTGACAAAAGAAGAGCATAATAATGTAGTGGAGAGCAAAGTAGAGTAGAGAAAAGTAGAGTAGAGCAAAGTAGAGCAGAGCAGAGTAGAGTAGAGTAGAGCAGAGCAAGCTTATGTTAGTTTAGGCTAGGCTATGCTAGGCTCAACTAGAGTAAAGTAGAGAAGAGTAGAGTAGAGTAGAGTAGGGTAGAGTACTGCTCGGTTAAGCTAGGCAAGGCTAGAGTATATTAGAGTAGAGTATCATAGAATAGAGTAGATTATAGCAGAGCAGAGTATAATAGAGAAGATTTGAGCAAAATAGAGCAGGGAAAAGGAAAGCATGATTAGGTTAGGCTTGGGTTGGCTAAGCTAAAGTAGACAAGAGTAGAATAAAATAGAGTAGAGTAGAGTATAGTTGAGCAAAGTTAGAATAGGCTAGGCTAGGCTAAGTTAAAGTAAAGTATAGTAAAGTAGAGTAAAACAAGGTTAGGCTAGGCTAGGGTAAGCTAAGCTAGGCTATGCTAAACTAGAGTAGAGTAGAGTAGAGTGGAGTAGAGTGGAGTTGGGTAGAGTAGAGTTGAGCTAAGTTTGGCAGGCTAAGCTAAGCAAGGATAGGCTACGCTAATCTAGTGTATGCAAGGTTAGGCTAGAGTTGGGTAAAGTAGTGTAGAGTTGGGTAGAGTAGAGTAAAGTATAGCTAGATTTGGCTAGGCTAGAGTATAATAGAGTTGAGCAGAGTAGAGAAGAGCTAGGTTAGTCTAGGCTAGGTTAGGTTAATCTATGCTAGACTTAAGTAGAGTAGAGTAAAGTGTAGTAGAGTAGAGTAGAGTTAGGTTAGGCTAGGCTAGGCTAGAGAAGAGTATAATAGAGTAGAGTACAGTACAGTAGAGTAGAGAAGACTAAAACAAAGTAGAGTAGAGTAGAGTGGAGCAAAGTAGTGTAGAATAGAGCAAAGAAAAGTAGAGTTTTGTTATACTAGGATAGGCTAGGCGAGGCTAGGCAAGAGTAGAGTATAGTAGAGTAGAGTAGAGTAGAGAAGAATAGAGCTAGGTTAGGCAAGGTTAGAGTAGAGTAGAGTATAGTAGAGTATAGTGGGGTAAAGTATAGTAGAGCTAGGTTAGGTTAGGCTAGAGTTTAGTAGAGTAGAGTAGAGAAGAGAATAGTATAGTAGAGGTTAGTAGAGTAAAGTACAACGAGGTTAGGCTAGGTTAGAGAAGAGTAGAGTAGACTAGAGCTAGGTTAGGCTAGGCTAGGCTGGCTAGGTTAGGCTCAGCAAAGCTAAGCTAGGTTATGCTTGGTTAGAGTAGAGTAAACTTATGCTAGGTTAGGATAGGTTAGGGTAGACTACAATAGAGTAGAGTATAGTAGAGTAGAGCAAAGCAATACTGAGTAATGTAGAGTAGAGTAGAGTAGAGCATATTAGAGTGAGCATAGTATAGTAAAGTAGAGCTAGGTTAGGCAAAGCAAGGCCAGGTAAGGTTAGGTTAGGCAAGAGTAGAGTATAGTGTAGTAGAGTTAGGTTATGCTAGGCTATGTTAGGCTAAGTTAAAGTAGAGTAGAGTAGAGTACATCAGAGTAGAGTAGAGCTAAGTTAGGCTAGGATAGAGTATAGTAGAGTAGAATAGAGTGGAGTAGAGTAGAGCTCTATTAGGATGGGCTAGGAGAGGATAGCCTTGAATAGAGTAGAGTAGAATAGAGAGCATAGCATAGTAGAGTAGAGCAAAGAAGAGTAAAGCAGAGCAGAGAAGAGTATAGTAGAGTAGGGTAGAGAAGAGTAGAGCAATATAGAGAAAAATAGAGTAGAGAAGAACATAACAAAGTAGAGTAGAGCTAGGTTAGGCTAAGCAAGGCTAGGCTATGCTAAACTAAGCTAGGTTAGAATTAAGTAGAGTACAGTAGGGTAGAGTAGAGTAGAGTAGAGTCAATTGTAATATGGTATAGTTGCATTGAATAGAGTAGAGTATAGCAAGGTTAAGTTTGGCTAGGTAGACTAGGCTAAAGTAAAGTAGAGTAGTGTATGGTGAATTAGAGTAGTATAGGGTAGAGTAGAACTGGGTAGAGTAAAGTAGAGTAGTATAGAGTAGGGTTAGCTAAGCTAGGCTAAATAAGGCTAGAGTAGATTAGAGTACAGTAGAGTAGAGTAAAGTTAAGTAGAGTAGAGCATAGTAGAATAAAGCAAATAGACTAGAGCAAAGTAGAGCAGAGAATAGAGCAGAGCATAATAAAGAAATGCATAATAGAGTAGGGTAAAGCTAAGTAGAGTTGAGTTTAGCTAAGTTAGGCCACGTAGAGTAGAGGAAAGAAGAGTTGAGTAGAGTAGAGTAGATCTAGTTTAGGATAGGCTAGGTTAGAGTAAAGTATAGTAGAGTAGAGTAGAGTGTAGTAGAGTACAGTATAGTAGACTGTAGTAGAGTAGAGTAGATTAGAGTGGAGCAGAGTGAAGCATAGTAAATTGAGTATAATAGAATAAAGCTAGGTTAGGCTAAGCTAAGCATGGGTAGGCTAAGATAGTCTAGGCTTGAGTAGAGCATAGTAGAGCAAAGTAGAGCATTATAAAGCTATATTAGGTTAGGCTAGGAGAAAGCAGGGGAGAGTAGAGTAGAGTAGAATAGAGCAAAGTAGAGCAGAATAGAGCAAAGTAGAGTAGAGTTGAGAAGAGAAGAGTAGTGTAGAGAAGAGCATAATAGAGAAGAGTAGAGTAGAGTAGAATAAAGCACAAAAGAGTAGGGCAGTGCAGAGTAGTGCAGTGTAGAGCTGGGTTAGGTTTAGCAAGGCTAAGCGAGGATAGAGTAGAGTCGAGTAAAGTAGAATAGAGTAGAGTATAGTAAAATAGAGTAGAGTAAAGTATAGTAGAGTATAGTAGAGTAGAGTAGAGTAGAGTTGAGCTAGGTTAGGCTAGGCTAGTTAGGTTAGGCTAGGCTAGAGAAGAGTAGAGAAGAATATAGTAGAGTGGAGTAGAGTATGGTAGAGTATAATAGAGTAGAGTAGAGTAGAGCTAGGTTACAGAAGGCTAGACTAACTTAAAGTAGAGTAGAGTAGATTAGAGCTTAGTAGAGTGTAGCAAGGTAGAGCAGAGCAAACTATAGCTACATTAGACTAGGGTAGTCTAGACTAGAGTAGAGTAGAGTAGATTAGAGAAAAGTAGAGCTAAGTTTGGTTGTGCTAGGATAGGTTAAGTTAGAGTGTAGTAGAGTAGAGTAGCATAGAGTAAAGTAGAGTAGAGTAGAGTAAAGCATAGTAGAGTTAGGTTAAGCTAGGCTAGGCTAGGCTAGGCTGGAGTATAGTAGAGTAGAGTAGTGTTTAGGAGAGTAGAGTAAAGGTACATTAGGATAAGCTTGGGTGGGCTAAGCCAAGTTAAACTAGGCTAAAGTAGAGTAGAGTAGAATAATTTAGAGTAGAGCGATTAGGGACGTGTAGGGCATAGCAGAGTAGAGCAGAGCAAAGTAGAGTAGAGTAGAGCAAAGTAGAGAAGAGTAGAGCAAATCAGAGGGGTGCAAAGCAGAGCAGAGTTAGGTTAAGCGAGGATAGGGAAGGCTATGCTAGAGTAGAGTAGAGTAGAGTTAAGTTGGGCTTCGCAAGGCAAGGCTTGTTTTGAGTCAAGTAGAGTAGAGTAGAGTAGAGTAGAGTGGAGTATAGTAGATTATAGGAGAGTAAAGTAGTGCTTGGTTAGGCTAGGCTGTAGTAGGCTGAGCAAGGCAAGGTTAGGCTAAAGTAAAGTAGAGTAGAGCAGCGGTTAGTGGAGAAGAGTAGAGTATAGTAGAGTAAAGTAGAGCTAGGTTAGGCATGGCGAGGCAAGGCTAGGCTAGAGTAGAGCAATGTAGAGCACAGTAGAGCACAGTAGAGGAGAGTGAGCAGAGGAAAGCATAATAGAGCAAAGCCAAGCAGAGCAGAGTATAGTAGGGCAGAGCAAATAAGAATGAGATTAGACTAGACTATGTATGAGCATAGTAGACCTAGGTCAAGCTAGGTTAGAGTAGAGTAGAGAAGATTAGAGTAGAGTAAATTAAAGTAGAAATGAGTAGAGTAAAGTGGAGTAGAGTAGAGTAGAGTAGAGTGGAGCAGAATAGAGTAGAGTAGAGTGGAGCAGAGTAAGATAGAGAAGAGTAGAGTAGAGAAGAGGTAGATTAGGTTTGGTGAGGCTAAGCAAGGCTAGGCTATAATAAAGAAGAGCTAAACTAAGTGAGGCTAAGCTAGTCTAGGTTAGAGTAGTGTAGAGTAGAGTAAACCTAGGTTTAGTTAGGCTAGGTTATGCTAAGATAGGTTAGACAAGATTAGGCTTGAGTAGACTAAAATAAAGTTGACTAGAGTAGATCATAGTAGAGTAGAGCTAGATTAGGGTTTTTTATATGAGGCTAGGCTAGAGTTTCATAGAGTAGAGTAGAGTAGCATAGAATAAAGTAGAGTTGAGCTGCATAGAGAATAGTAGAGTAAAGAAGAGAAAAGTAGAGCAGTACAGGGCAGAGTAGAGCAAAACTGAGCTAAATTAGGCTATGCTAGACTATGCTAGGCAAGGTTAGAGTAGAGTACAGTAGAGTAGAGGTAGGTTAGTCTTGGTTAGCCTAAGCGAGGCTAGAGTAGAGTAGAGTACAGTACAGTATAGTACAGGTAGGTTGGGCTTGGTTGGGCTAGGCTAGGTTTGAGTAGAGTAGAGTCGTGCAGAGTAGAGTAGAGTAGAGTTGATGGGAGTAAAGTAGAGCTAGGTTAGGGTTAGCTAGGTTAGGCTAGGCTAAGACAGGCTAGGCAAGGCAATGCTAGGATAAAGTAAGGTAGAGTAGAGTAGAGTAAAGAAGAGTAGAGTAGAGTAGAATAAAGTTGAGCTAGGTTAGGCATGCTAGGCTAGGCAAGGCTAGAGTATAGTAGAGTAGAGTATAGTAGAGCAGTGTAGAGTAGAGCATAGTAGAATAGAGCAGTATGGGGCTGAGCATAATGGAGCAAAGAAATGCAGAGTAGAGCATAACAAAGGCGAGTAATGTAGAGTAGTGTAGAGCAGAGTAGAACTAGGTTAGGCTAGGATAGGCTAGGATAGGCTATGCTAGGCTAGAATAGAGTAGAGTAGAGCTAGTTGAAGGAGTGTTAGGCTAGGTTAGAGTAGAGTAGAGTAAAGTAAAATAGAGAAGAGTAACATAGAGTAGAGTAGAGTAAGTAGAGCAGAGCAGAGCAAAGTAGAGTTGAGTAGAGTCAGATTAGTCTAGGTTAGGTTAAGTAAGGCTAGACTACAGAAGTGTAGAGTTATGTTAAGTTAGGCTTGTCTTGGATAGGTTAGAGTAGAGTGGAATAGAATAAAGTAGAGTAGAATAGACTAGAGTAGTGTAGAGTAGAGTATAGTTGGGCTAGGTAAGGCTATACTAGGCTAGGCTAAGTTAAAGTAAGATAGGTTAGGCTAGGCATGAGTAGAGTAGAGTATAGTAGATTTGAGAAGAGTAGAGCTAGATTAAGTTCTCTAGTCTAGCCTAGACTAGAGTATAATAAAGTGGAGTAGAGTAGAGTAAAACAAGGCAGAGCAAAGCAAAGTAAAGAATAGTAAGCAGAATAGTAAAAAGTAGAGAAGAGTAGAGTAGAGTAGAGTAGAGCTAAGTTAGGCTAGGCCATCCTAGGCTAGGTTAGGTTAAGCAAGAGTAGAATAGAGTAGAGTAGAGCTAGCTTAGGCTAGGCTATACTAGAGTAGAGTAGAGAAGAGTAGAGTAGAGTAGTGTAGAATAGAGTAGAGTAGAGTAGAGCTAGGTTTAGCTAGGTTAAGCTAGGGTAAGATTGGCTAGGCTATGTTATGCTAGAGTAAAGTAGAGTAGAGTAGAGTAAAGTAGAGTAAAGTAGAGTGGAGCTCAGTTATGCTAGGCTAGGCCAGAGTAGAGTAGAGCAGAGTAGAACAGGGCAAAGTAGAGTAGAGTAAAATAGAGCTGAGTAGAGCAGAGAAGAGAACAATAGAGCAGAGTAGAGAAGAGTAGAGCAAAGCAAGCAGAGATGCAGAGTAGAGCTTAGGTAGGGCTAGGCTAGGCTAGGCCAGAGTAGAGTAAAGTAGAGTCGGTTAAAGTGGAGTATAGCAAGGCCAGGCTTAGCAAAGCAAGGTTAGGCTAGGCTAGGCTAGGCGAGGCTACGTTAGGTCAGAGTAGAGTAGAGTCGAGCAGCATAGTGCTAAGTTAGGCTTAGCTAGGCTATAGTAGAATAAAATAGAGTAGAGTTGTTTATAGTAGAGTAGAGTAGTGTAGAGAGGCTAGGCTAGGTTCGTCGAGGTTAGGTTATAATAGGTAAGCTAGCCTAGGCTAAGCTAGGTTAAGATTGGCTGGGCTAGACTAGGCTAGGTCAGACTAGACTAGGCTAGGCTAAGTTAGAGACTAGTAGAGTATTGTAGAATAAGGTAGAGTTAAGAAGAGTAGAGTATAGTAAAGCTGTGTATGGTTAGGCTAGCATAGACT
Source organism: Vanilla planifolia (assembly GCA_023846275.1). Taxonomy (NCBI): domain Eukaryota; kingdom Viridiplantae; phylum Streptophyta; class Magnoliopsida; order Asparagales; family Orchidaceae; genus Vanilla; species Vanilla planifolia. The sequence goes on from JAIUJO010000708.1 coordinate 296,857, forward strand.
TGGCAAGGCTAGGCTAGGCTATTGTAGGCTAGAGTAGAGTAAAGTTGAATAGTATAAAGGTAAGTTGGGCTTAGCATGGCTAGAGTACAATAAATTAGAATGTAGTAGAGTAAAGCTAGACTAGGCTAGGTGAGGTTAGGTAAGGCTAGGCTATATTAAAGTAGTGTACAATAGAGTAGAATAGAGTATAGTAGGGCTGGGCTTAGTTTTGCTAGGTTAGACTAAGCTAGGTTAGGTAAGGCTATGTTATGTTAAAGTAGAGTATAGTAGACTAACATAGAGCTAAGATAGGCTTAGTTAGGCTAGAGTTGAATAAAATAGAGTACAGTAGAGTAGAGTAAAGTAATGTTAGGCTAGGCATGATAAGCTTAAGTTTGGCTAGGCTAGGCTAGGTTAGATTAGAGTAGTGTTGGGTAGAGTAGAGTATAATAAGGTTGGGCTAGGCTAGGCTAGGTTAGGTAAGGTTAAGCTAGAGTGGAGTAGAGTAAAGGAGCACAGAGCTAAGTTAGGATTAGCAGGCTAAAGTAGAATATAATAGAGTATAATATAGTAGAGTGGAGTAGAGTAGAGTAAGGCTAGGCTAAGCTAGGCAAGGTTAGGTTAGGATAGGTTAGGCTAGCCTAGTCTAAGCTAAGATAAGCTAGGCTAAGCTCGACCAAGCAAGGCTAGGCTAAGCTAAGCAAGAGTAGAGTAGAGTAGAGTAAAGTAGAGTAAAGTAAACTAGAGTATAGTAAACTAGTGTAGAATAAAATAAGGTTGGGTAAGGCTATACTAGGCTAGGCTAGGCCAAGTTAGACTGCTATAGAGTAGAGTAGAGTAGAGTAACATAAACCTAAGTTGGGCTTAACTAGGCAAGAATAGAATAAAATAGAGTAGAGTAGAGTAAGGCTAGGCTCGGCTAGGTGAGGTTAAGTTAGGCTAGCCTTGGCTAAGCTTGGGTAGGATAGGCTAAGTTCGAGTAGGTTAGAGTAGGGTAAAGTAGTGTAGTGTAGAATAAAATATAGTATAGTAGAGTAAGGCTAGGCTAGGTGAGGTTAAATTATGCTAGGATAGGTTATGTTAGGCTAGGCTAGACTAGGTTAGAGTAGGGTAGGATGGAGTAAAGTAGAGTAGAGTAGAGTAGAGTAGAGTAGCATAGAGCAGAGTAGAGTAGAGTATAGCATATTAGAGTAAAGTAGAATATAATAGAGTAGAGTAGAGTAGACTATAGTAGAGTAAAGTGTGATAGAGCTACGTTAGGCTTAGCTATGCTAAAATAGAATAGGGTAAAGTAGTGTAGGCCAGTCTAGGCTAATCTAGGTTAGGCTTGGCTAGAGTATAGTAGAATAGAGTTTGGTAGAGCAGGGTATAGTATGGCTAGGTTTGGTTAGGCTAGTTAGGCTAGGCTTGGCTTTACTAGGCTTGGTTAGGCCATAGTAGAAAAAAGTAGAGTAGAGTAGCATAGAGCTATGTTAAAATTTTTTAGCTAGAGTAGAATAAAATAGAGTAGAGTATAGTAGAGTACAGTAGAGCAAGGCTAGGCTAGATTAGGCAAGGTTAGGCTTGGTTAGGCTTGAGATGAGTAGAGTAGGGTAAAGTAAAGTATATCAAGGTAGGGCCAGGCTAGGCTAGGTTTGGTTGGCTAGGTTTGGATAGGCTACGTTAGGCTAGATTAGAGTAGAGTAGCATAGAGCTAAGTTAGTCATAGTTAAGCTAGAGTAGAATTAAGTAGATTATAATATAGTAGAGCATAGTAGAGTAGAATAGCATAGAGTAGAGTAAGGATAGGCCACACTAGGTGAGGATAGGTTAGGATAGGTTGGGCTAGGCTAGGCTAAGCAAAGCTAGACTGAGCTAAAGTAGAGTAGAGTAGCATATGGCAAAGTTAAGCTTAGCTAGGGTAGAGTAGAATAAAATAGAGTAGAGTAGAGTAAGATTCAAATAGGTTAGGTGATCTTAGATTAGGTTAGGCTAAACTAAGCTAGGCAAGGCCTGGTTTGAGTAGGGTATGGTACAAAAGAGTAAAGTAGAGTAGAATAGAGCTGAGCAAAGTAGAGAAGAGTAGAATAGAGTAGAGTAGAGTAGAGTAAAGAAGAGTAGAGTAGAGTAGAGCTAGGTTAGGCTAGGCTAGCCTTAGAGTGGCTAGGCTAAATTTGAGTAGAGTAGAGAAGAGTTAGGCTAGGCTAGGCTAGGTTAGAGTAGAGTAGAGTAGAGCAAGGTTAGGGTAGGCTAGGCTAGGCTAAGTAAGTGTAAAGCAGAGTAGAGCAGAGTAGAGTAAGAGTAGAGTAGTGTAGAGTAGAGTAGAGTAAAGTAGATTAGAGCTCGATTAGGCTAGGCTAGGCTAGGTTAGTCCATAGTGGAGTATACTATAGTAGAGTAGAGTAGAGCATAGTAGAATAGAGCAGAGCATAACAGAGAAGAATAGAGTAGAGTAGGGCAGAGTAAAGAAAGGCAGAGTAGGGTAGAGTAGAGTAAAATAGAGCAAAGTAGAGTAGAGCAGAGTAGAGCTAAGCAGAGCTAAATGGAGTTATGTTAGGCAAGGCAAGGCTAGGCTAAGCTAGAGCAGAGTAGAGTATAGCTTGGTCAAGCAAGACTAAGTTAGGCTAGGTTAGGATAGAGTAGAGTAGAGCAGAGTAGAGTAGAGTAGAGTAGAGTAGAGTAGAGTAGGGTAAAGTAGAGTAGAGTATAGTAGAGCAAAGTAGAGTTGGGTAGAGCTAAGTTAAGCTAGGCTATGCTAGGCTAGAGTAGGCTAGACTATAGTATAGTAGAACTAGGTTGGCTAGGCTAGGCTAGGCTTGGTTAAGGTAGTGTAGAGTAGAGTTTAGTAGAACTAGGTTAGCCTATGCTGGGCTAAGCTTGGTTAGGCTAAGCTAATCTTTAGTAAAGTAGAGTATGGTAGAGTAAAAGAGCTATGTTATGCTTGACTAGGCTATGCTAAAGTATAATAGAGTAGAGTAGAGTAGAGAAGAGTAGAATAGAGAAGAGTAGAGCAAAGCAAAGTAGAGCAGAGTAGAGTACAGTTTAGTAGAGCAGTGAAAAGCAAAGTAGAGCATAGTAGAGTAAAGCAGAGCAAGGTTAGGCTAAGCTAGGCTATGCTATGGTAAGCTAGGGTAGGATTTATTAGGCTAGGCTAGACTAGGGCGGAGTAGATTATGGAGGAGTAGAGTAGTGTATAGTAGTGTAGAATTGAGCAGAGTAGAGAAAAGTAGAGTAGAGAAAAGGAGAGTCAAGCAAGGTTAGGCTAAGCTTGGGTCGACTAGGCCAGGCTAGAGTAGACTAAAGTAGAGTAGAATAGAGTAAATTAGAGTAGAGTAGAGTGTAATAGAACAGAGTAGAATATAGTAGAGGAAGTTTTGGCTAGACTAGGCAAGGTTAGGTTAGAGTAGTGTACAGTGGTGTAGAGTGGAGTAGAGTATAATAGAATAGAGTAGAGTAGGGAAGAAGTGAGAATAGTAGAGTAGAATAGTGCAGAGTAGAGCAGAGCATAATAGAGTAGAGTAGAGTAAAGCATAGCAGAGCTAGATTAAGCTAAGTTAGGCTAGAGCAGAGTTGAGTAGATCTAGGTTAAGCTGGGCCAGGTTAGAGTAGAGTAGAGTAGAAAAAAGTAGGATAAAATAGAGTAGAGTAGAGTTGAGTATTGTAGAGCAGAGCAGAGTAGAGTAGAAAAGAGTAGAGAAAGGTTAGGCTAGGCTAGACAAGAGTATAGTAGAGCTATAAGCAAGACTAGGCTAGGCCAAGTTAGAGTATAGTAGAGTAGAGCAAGGTTAGGCTAGGCTAGAGTACAATAGAGTGGAGTTGGATAGAGTTGAGTAGAGCAAAGTAGATCAGAATAAAGTGAGGTAGAGCATAGTAGAGTAGTAAAAAGCAAAGTAGAGCACAACAAAGTATAACAGAGCTAGGTTAGCTTAGGGAAGGCTAGGTTAGGCTAGAGTAGAGTAGAGTAGAGTAGACTAGAGTAGAGCTAGGTTAGGCAAGGATAGGCTAAGTTAGGTTAGACAAGAGTAGAGTAGAGTAAAGTGGGCTAGAGAATAATAGAATAGAGCAAAGTAGAGTATAGTAGAGCAGGGGAGAGTAGAGTATAGTAGAGTAAAGTAATGTAGGGTAGAGCAGGGCTAGGTTAGGTTAGGCTAGGCTATGCTAGGCAAGGTAAGGCTAGGCTAGGCTTGAGGTGAATAGAGTATAATAGAGTAGATTAGAGAAGAATAGCATAGAGTAGAGCTCAGTTAGGCTAAGCTAGGCTAGAGTAGATTAGAGTAAGGTTGAGTAAGTAGAGAAGAGCAAAGAAGAGTAGAGCAGAATAGAGTAGAGAAGAGCAAAGTAGAGTAGAGGAGAGCAAAGTAGAGTAGAATAGAGTAGAATAGAGGAGAGTAGTGCCAAGCAGAGTAAAGTAGAGCTATGTTAGGGTAAGCTAAGCTAGGATAGGCTAGGTTAGGTTAGAGTAGAGTAGTGTTTAGTAGAGTAGAGTAGAGTAGTATAGAGTAGAGTAGAGTAGAGTATAATATAGTAGGGTAGAGTAGATTATAGTAGGGCTAGGTTAATCTAGGTTAGGTGGGGCTAGGCTTGTCTAGGCTAGGTTAAGCTATTCTCGATTAGAGTAGAGTAGAGTAGAGTAGGACAAGGTCAAGTTAGGTTAGGCTAGGCTAAAGTAGAGTAGAGTATAGTGTAGATTAGAGTAGAGTAGAGTAGAGTAGAGTGGAGCATAACAGAGTAGAGCAGAACAAAGTGGAGAAAAGTAGACTGGAGTAGTATAAAGTTGAGTAGAGTAGACTTGACTAGAGTAGATTAGAGCAAAGTAAAGAAGAGTAGAGCTACGTTAGGCTAGGCTATGCTAGGCTAAGCTAGAGTAGAGTAGAGTAAAGTAAAGTTGGGGAGGATAGAGTAGAGCTATGTTAGGCTAACTTATGCTAGGCTATACTAAAGAAGGCTAGAGTAGAGTAGAGTATTATAGAGATGAGTATAGTAGAATAGAGTAGACCAAAATAGGGCAAAGCTTAGTTAGGCTAAGCTAGGTTAGGCTAAGCTAGGCTAGGCTAAGCTAGAGTGGAGTAGAGTAGAGTAAAGCTAGGTTAGGCTAGGTTAGGTTAGAGTATAGTAGAAAAGAATATAGCTCATTAGAGTGGAGTAGGGTAAGGTACAGTTAGGTTAGCCTAGGCTAGCCAGAGTGGAGTAGAATAATGTAGAGTAGAGTAGAGTAGAGCAAGGTTAGGCTAGGCTAGACTAGGTTAGGGTAAACTAGGTTGGAGTAGAGTAGAATAGTTCTAGGTTAGGATGGGCTAAGCTATACTAGGCAAGGTGAGGCTAGGTTAGGGTAGGCTAGGCTTAGCTAGAGTAGTGTAGAGTAGAGTAGAGTAGAGTAGAGCAGAGCTAGATTAGGCTAGGCTAAGCTAAGCTAGAGTAGAGTAGAGTAGAGAAGAGAAGAGTATAGCAGTGCAGTGTAATGTAGAGCAAAGCAGAGTAGAGTAGAGGAGAGCAGAGTAGACTAGATTGGAGTAGAGTAGAGAAGAATAGAGTTAAGGTAGGCTTGGCTTGGCTAGGTTAGGATGGAGTAGAGTAGAGTAGAGCTTGGTTAAATTAGGCTAAGCTAGGTTAGAGTAGAATAGAGAAGAGTAGAGTAGAGCTAAGAAAAGCAGAGCTGAGTAGAGTAGTGTAGTGTAGAGCAGAGTTGAGTAGAGAAAGGTTAGGCTATGCTAGGAAAGGCTAGGCAAGGCAAGGCTAGGCTAGGCTAGGCAAAACTAGGCTAGGCTAGGCTAGGCAAAACTAGGCTAAGCTAGGCTAGGCTAGGGTAGGCAAAGCAAAACTAGGCTTGAGTAGAGTAGAGTAGAGTAGAGTAGAGTAGATTAGAGTAAAGTAGAGTAGAGTAGAGCTTGGCTTGGCTAAGCTAGGCTAGGCTAGGATCTGATAGACTAGAGTAATATAGAGCAGAGTAGAGCAGAGCAGAGTAGAGAATAATAAAGCAGAGAAGAGTAGAATAGAGAAGAGCAGAGTATAGCAGAGTAGAGCCAGGAATAGGAAAGCAGAGTAGAGTAAAGCTAGGTTGGGCTAAGCGAGGCTAGGTTAGGCAAGGTTAGAGTTAAGTAGAGTAGGGTAGAGCAGAGTGGAGTAGAGTATAGTAAGCTAGAGCAGAGTAGAGTAGAGCAAAGTAGAGCAGAGAAAAGCTGACAAGAATAGAGCATATTAGAGAAGAAGAGCAGAGCAGAGTAGAGTAGAGTAGAGCAATGTAGAGTAGAGCTTAGTTAGGCTAAGCTAGTATAAGCTAGGCTAGGCTATGTTAGGCTAGGTTAGAGTAGAGTAGAGTAGAGTAGGGAGCAGTAGAGTAAATTACAGTAGAGTAGAGAATAGCAGAGTAAAATAGAGTCAAACAGAGTAGAGAAGAGTAGAGTATAGAAGAGTAAAGTAAAGCAGAACAGAGTAGAGAAGACCAAAGTAGAATAATGTAGTGTAGACTAGTGCTTGGTTTGGCTAAGCTAGGTTAGCATAAGATAAGTTTGATTTGAGTAGAGTAGATTAGAGTAAAGTAGAGTTGTCTAGAGTAAAGTAGAGTAGAGTAGAGTAGCATAGAATAGGGTAGAGTAGAGAAGATTATCATATAGAAGAGTAAAGTAAATTAGAGTAGAGTAGCATAGAGTAGAGTTGTGTAGAGTAGGGTCAAATTAAATCGAGCAGGGTAGAGTTTAGTAGAATAGAGTTAGGTTAGACTAGGTTGGGCAAGGCTAGGCTAGCCAGAGTTGAGTAGACTAGAATAGAGTGGAGTAGACAAGAGTAGAGCTAAGTTAGGTTAAGCTAGGTAGGGTTAGACTAGGCCAAAGTAGAGTAGAGTGGAATAGAGTAGAGAAGAGGAATGCAAAGCAGAGTAGAGCAGAGTAGAGTAAAGTAGAGCAATGAAAAGTAGAGTTGAGTAGAGCAGAGAAAAATGAAGCCTAGCGGAGTAGAGCAGAGCAAAGGAGAGTAGAGAAGAGCAGAGTAGAGCTGAGTAGAGTAGAGCTAGGTTAGGATAGGCTTGGCTAAGCTCAAGAAGAGTATAGTAGAGTAGAGTTGAGTAGTGCTAGGCTAAGATTTGTTAGGCTAGGCTTTTTTAGAGTAGAAAAGAGTAGAGGAATAAAGTATTATGGGGTATAGAAGAGTAGAGTAGAGTAGAGCTAGGTTTGGTTTTACTAAGCTAAGCTATGCTAGGCTAGTTTAGGGTAGGCTTGGCTAGGCTAGGCTAGAGCATAGTCAAGAAGAGTAGAGTACAGTAGAGTAGGGTAGAGTTGAGTAGAGTAGAGTAGAGTTTGCTTAGGCTAGATATGTTAGGCTAGAGTGGAGTAGAGTAGAGCATAGAAGATGAGTATAATAGAGTAGAGTAGGGTAGAGTAGAGTGGAGTAGAGTTGAGTAGGGCTAGTTTAGGCTATGCAAGGCTAAGCTAGGCTAAAGTAAAGTGGAGTAGTGTAGTTTAAGGTAGAAGTAGGTTAGGCTTGGCTTGGCTAGGTTAGAGTATAGTAGAGTAGAGTAGAATAGTTTAGAGTAGAGTAGATAAGAGTTAAGTAGAGTAGATAAGAGTTAAGTAGAGTAGAGTTAGGTTAGGTTCATATAGAGTAGGCTAGGGTCATCTAAGCTAGATAAAGTAGAATAGAGTATAATAGAGTAGAGTAGAAATCTTTAGAGTAGAGCAGAGTAGAGTAGAGTATAATAGAGTAGAGGAGACTAGAAGAGAGCTGAGTTGAGTAGAATAGAGCAGGGTAGAGAAGAGTAGAGTAGAGTAGGGTAGAGCAAGTAGATTAGAGGAGAGGATAGGAGAGGAGAGCAAAGTAGAGCAGAGCATAATAGAGCAAACCAGAGTAGAATAAACCAGAGTATAGAAGAGAAAAGCAGAGTAGAGTAGAGTAAAGTAAAGCAGAGTAGAGCTAGATTAGGATAGGCTATGCTAGGCTATGCTTGAGTTGAATAGAGTAGAGTAGGCTGGGGTAGAGCTAGGTTAGGTTATGCTAGGTTAGGTTAAGTAGAGTAGAGTAGAGTAGAGCTAACTTAGGCTAGGTTAGGCTAGATTTTAGTTGAGTAGAGTAAAGCTATGTTTGGCTTGGCTAAGCTAGAGTATAATGGAGTAGAGTAGAGTAGAGTTGAGAACAGTAGAGTAGAGCAGAGTAGAGTCATGTAGAGCATAAAAGAGGAGAAGTGAGTAGATTAATGTAGAGAAGAGATGAGAAAAGCAGAGCAAAGTAGAGTAGAACAAAGTAGAGTAGAGTAGTGTAGAGCAGAGCAAGGTTAGGCTATGCTAAGCTAGGCTTAAGTAAAGAAGATTAGAGCTAGGTTAGGCTGGGCTTAGTTAGGTTAGAGTAATATAGAGTAGAGTATAGTAGAGCTAGTTTAGGCTAAGCTATGCTTTGCTTGAGTAGAGTAGAGTTAAGAAGAGTGGAGTATAGTAGAGCAGAGTAGACTACAGTAGAGTAGAGCAAGGTTAGGCTAGGCTAGGTGGGAGTATTGTAGAGTAGAGTAGAGCAGAGAAGAGCAGGGTGGAGTAAAGTAGAGTGAGTAGAGCATAACAGAGTAGAGTAGAGCAGAGCAAAGTAGAGCAAAGAAGGGAAGAGTAGAGCTAGGTTATGCTATGTAGGCTAAGTTAAGCTAGGCTAGGCTCTGTTAGGCAAGAGTAGAGTAGAGTAAAGAGGAGTAGATCCAAGTTAGGCAAGGCTAGGTGAAGCTAAACTATGCTGGAGTAGACTAGAGAAGAATATAATAGAGTAGAGTAGAATAGAGTAGAGCAGAATAGAGTAGAGCAGAGAAAAGAGGAGTAGACTAGAGTAGAGTAGAGCATAGTAGAGTATAGATAAGTAGAGCAAAACAGAGTAGAGTAGAGCAGAGTGGGGTTGGGCTAGACGAAGCTATGCTAGAGCAGAGTAGAGTAGAGTATAGTAGGGTAGAGTAGAGCTATGCTAGGTTAGGCTAGACTAGGCTAGGCTAAGCAAGCCTTAGCTAAAGTAGTGGAGTAGAGTAGAGTAGTGTTGAGCTAAGTTAGGGTAGGCTTGGCAAAGCTAGAGCAGAGTAGAGTAGAGTAGAATAGAAGAGAGCAGAGCAAGAAAGTAGAATAGAATAGAGTAGAGTAGAATAAAGTAGAGGAGAGTAGTATAGAGTAGAGTAGAGTAGAGTTGAGTAGGGTAAGGTAGAGCTAGGTTAGGCTAGGCTAGTCTAGGTTAAGTAGAGTAGAATAGAGTAGAGCTAGGTCAGGCTAGTTTAGGCTAGAGTTGAGTAGAGTAGAGTAGAGTATAGCTCGGTTGGGCTTGGCTAAGCTAGAGTATTGTAGAGTAGAGAATTGTAGAGTAGAGTAGAGCATAGTAGAGTAGAGTAGAGTAGAGGAGAGCAGAGTAGAATAGTGTAAAAAAGAGATGAGTAAAGCAAAGGAAAGTAGAGCAGAACATAGTAGAGTAGAGCTAGGTTAGGTTAAGCTAGGGTAAACTTGAGTAAAGTAGAGTAGAGTATAGCTAGGTTAGGCTTGGCTAAGTTAGAGTATTATAGAGTAGAGTAGAGTAGAGTAGAGAATAGTAGAATAGAGCAGAGTAGAGTAGAGTAGAGCAAAGCAGAGGAGAGCAGAGTAAAGTAGAGCAGAAAAGAGATGAGTAAAGCAGAGCAAAGAAGAGTAGGATAGAGTAGCATAGAGGGGAGCAGAGCAAGGTTAGGTTTGGCTAAGCTAGGCTAGAGTAAAGTATAGTAGAGCTAGGTTAGGTTAGGTTAGGCTATGCTAGCTTAGAGTAGTGTAGAGTAGAGTAGAGTAGAGTAGAGCAGAGTAGAGTATAGTAGAGTGGAGAAGAGTAGAGTACGTTTTGGCTAGGCTAGGCTTAGCTAGGTTTGGCTAGTTAAGCGAGGCTTGAGTAGAGTAGAATTAAGTAGAGTGGAGTATAATAGAGTATAGTGGAGTAGAGCAGAGTAGAGCAAGGTTAGGCTAGGCTAGGCTATAGTACAGTAAAGTAGAGTATAGTAGAATAGAGCTAAATAAAGCTGAGTAGAGTAGAGTAGAGCAGAGTAGAGCATAGCAGAGCAGAGTAGAGAACATCAAAGTAGAGCAAAGAAGAGAAGAGTATAGCTAGGTTATGCTATGCTAGGCTAAGTTAAGCTAGGCTAGGCTTGGTGAAGGCAAGGCTAGGTGAAGCAGAACTAGTCAAGAATAGACTAGAGAAGAATAGAGCAGAATAGAGTAGAGCAGAGCAAAGAAGTGTATAATAGAGCAAAGCATAGTAGAGTGGAGTAAACCTAAGTAGAGAAGAGCAATGCTAAGTTAGGTTTGGCTAAGCTAGGCTAGAGCAGACTAGAGTAGAGTAGAGTAATGTAGAGTAGAGCTGTGCTAGGTTAGGCTAGGCTAGGTTGGGCTAAGCAAGAGTAGTATAGTAGAGTAAAGTAGAGTAGAGTAGAGTAATGCTAGGTTAGGCTAGGCTAGGCTAGGTTAGGGGAGGCTACGAAAGGCTAGAGTAGAGCGGAGTAGAGTATAGAAGAACAGAGAAGAGCATAGCAAAGTAGAGAAGAACCAAGCATAGTAGAGTAGAGTAGAGCAGAGTAGAGTAGAGTAGAGTAGAGTAGGGTAGGGTAGAGCTAGGATAGGCTAGGCTAGGCTAGGTTAAGTAGAGTGAAGTAGAGTAAAGCTAGGTTAGGCTAGGCTAAGCTAGAATGTAGTAGAGTAGAGTAGAGCAAGGTTAAGCTTGGCTAAGCTAGAGTATATTAGTGTGCAATAGAGTAGAGTAGAGATGAGTAGAGCAGAGTAAAGCAGAGCAGAGCAAAACATAAGAGAGTTTAATAGAGTAGAGTAGAGAAGAGATGAGTAAAGTAGAGCAAAGTAGAGAAGAAAAGAGTAGGGTTAATTAGAGTAGACCAAGGTTAGGCTAGGCTAAGCTAGGCTAGAGTAGAGTAGAGCTAGGTTAGGTTAAGTTAGGCAAGGTAAGGTTAGAGTAGTGTAGAGGAGTAGAGTAGCATAAAGTTGAGTAGAGTAGAGCTTGTTTAGGCTAAGCTAGGCTTGGAAAGGTTAGGCAAAGCTTGAGTAGAGTAAAGTTAGGTAAAGTGGAGTATAGTTTAGTAGAGTAGAGTAGAGTAGACAAGAGCAAGGTTAGGTGAGGCTAGAGTACAGTAGAGTAGATTTGAGTAAAGCAGAGCTGAGCAGAGAAGAGTAGATTAGAGTAGAGTAGAGCATAGTAGAGTAGAGCAGAGCAGAGCAAATTAGAACAAAGAAGAGAAGAGTATAGATAAGTTATGTTATGCTAGGCTAAGTTAAGCTAGGCAAGGCTTGGATATGCAATAATAGAGTATAGCAAAGTAGATTAGAGTAGAGTGGAGCAGATCTAGGTTAGGCAACGCTAATTGAAGCTAACTAGGCTAGAGAAGAATAGAGTAGAGTAGAGTAGGATAGAGTAGAGCAGAGCAAAGAAGAGTTGAGCATAGCATAGTATAATAGAGAAGAGCTGATCAGAGCAGAGCATAGTAGAGTTGAGCTAGGTTAGGCTAGCTAAGCTAAGAAATAGTAGAGTAGAGTAGAGTTGTTCTAAGTTTGGTTAGGCTAGGCTAGGTTTGGCTAAGCTTGACTAGTAGAGTAGAGTTGAGTAAAGCAAGGTTAGGCTAGGCTAGGCTAGGTTAGGCTAGGCTAGATAAGGCTAGAGTAGAGCAAAGTAGAGTAGAACAGAGTAGAGAAGAGCAAAGCAGAGCAGAATAAAGTAGAGCAGAGTAGAGTAGAGTAGAGCAGTGTAGAGTAGGGTAGAGTTAAGTAGAGTAGAGTAGGGTATGGTAGAGCTAGGTTAGGCTAGACTAGGCTAGGTTTAGTGGAGTAGATTAGAGTATAACTGGTTTATGCTAGGCTAGAGTTGAGTAGAGTAGACTATAATAGAATTAAGTTATGCTTGGCTATGCTAGAGTATACTAGAGTAGAGTAGAGTGGAGTAGAGAAGAGTTGGGTAGAGTAGAGCAGAGCAAGCCAGGCTAGGCAGGGCAAAGCTAGGCTAGGCTAGGCTAGAGTTGAGTAGAGAAGAGTAGAGTAGAATATAATGGAGTAAAGTAGAGTAGAGTAAAGTATAGTAGAGTATTGACGAGTATAGTTTTGTTAGGCTAGGCTTGGTTAGGGAAGGCTAGGATAGGCTTGACAAGAGCAGAGTAGAGTTGAGTTGAGTAGGGCAGAGGAGAGTAGAGTAGAGTAGAGTAGAATAGAGGAGAGCATAGTAGAATGGTGTTGAGGAGAGGAGAGGAGAGTAGAGTAGAGTAGAGCAGTGTAGAGTAGAGTAGAGTGAAAGAGTAGAGTAGAGCGATGTAGAGGAGGGTAGAATGGAGTAGAGAAGAGTAGAGCAGAGTAGAGCAAGGTTAGGCTAGGTGATGTTAGTAATGGCTAGAGTGGAGAAGAGGAATGTTGACAAAAGTATAGCTAGAATAGGTTAGGGTAGGCTAAGATAGGCTAGGCTAGGTTTGGTTAGAATAGAGTAGAGCTAGATTAGACTAGGCAAAAGCATAGTAGAGTAGAGTAGAGTAGAGTAGAATAGAGTAGAGTATAGTTGAGTAGAGCAGAGTAGAGTAGAGAAGAGTAAAGCAAAAAAAAGCAAAATATAGTAGAGCAAACAAAAAAGAGCAAAGAAGAGCATAGTAGGGCACAGTGGAGAAAAGAAGAGCATAGTAGATTAGAGCAGAGTAAAGTATAATAGAGTAGAGTAGTGCTTGGTTAAGCTAGGCTAGGCTAGAGTAGAGTAGAGTAAAGTAGAGCAGAGCAAGGTTAGGCTAAACTTGGCTAGAGTAGAGTAGATTAGAGTGGAGTAGAGCAGAGCAAAGCAGAGTAGAGTTATATTGAATAGAGCAGACTATAGCAGAGTTTGTTAAGACAGGCTAAGCTAAGCTAGGCTAGGTTAGGCAAAAGTAGAGTAAAGTAGAATAGAATTGAGTAGAGTATGATAGAGTAGAGCTAGAGAAGACAAAGTTAGAGTAGGGTAGAGTAGAGTAAAGTAGAGTAGAGCTAAGTTAGGCTAGGCTAGGATGGGGTTGGCAAAGGTAGGCTAAGCAAGGCTAGAGTGGAGTAGATTGGAGTATAGTAGAGTAGAGTCGAGTAGGGTAGAGTAGAATATAGTAGATCTAGGTTTGGTTGGGCTAAGCTAGGGTAGGCTAAGCTAGCTTAGAGTAGAGTAGAGTAAAGCTAGGTGAGGCAAGGCTAGGTTATACTGAGCTAGGCTTGGCTAAAGTAGAGTAGGGTAGTAGAGTAGAGTAGAGAAGAGTAGAGCAGAAAAGAGTAGAGTACATTAAAGTAGAGCAGATCATAGTCAACTCAGAGAAAAGAAAAGTAAAGTAGAGTAGAGTGAAGTTAAGTTAGGCTAGGTTAGGCTAGGCTAGGATAAGCAAGGCTAAGCCATGCTAGGTTAGAGTAGAGTATAGTAGTGTTGGGTAGAGTAGAGTAGAGCTATGCTAGTCAAGGCTAGGCTTTGGTAGGCTGGGTAGGGCAAGGCTAAAGTAGAGTATAACAGAGTAAAGTAGAGGAGAGTAGAGCTAGGTTAGGCTAGGCTAGAGTAAAGATTAGAGTAGAGTATAGCAGAACAGAGTTGTGTGGAGAAAAATGGGGCAGAGTAGAGAAAAGCAGAGTAGATGATAGCATAACCGAGTAGAGAAAAGCATAGTAGAGCTATGTTAGGCTAAGCTAGAGTAGAGTATAGCTTGGTCAGGCTAAGTAAGGCTAAGTTAGAGTAGAGCAGAGTAAAGTAGGGTAGAGTAAAGTAGAGTAGAGTAGAGAAGATTATAGTATAGTAGAGCTACTTTAGGCTAGGGTAGGCTAGGCTAAGCTAGGATAGGCTATAATAGAGTAGAGAAGAGTAGAGTAGGGTAGAGTCGAGTAAAGCTTGATTAAGCTTGGATAGGTTAAGTTAGGCTAGAGTAGAATAGAGTAGAGTAGAGTAGATTAGAGTATAGTTGAGTTGAGTAGAGTAGAGTAGGGTAGAGTAAAGTAGAATAGAGTAGAGTAGAATAAAGCAGTGTATAGTAGAGTAGAGGAGAGCAGAGCTGAGCAGAATAGAGCTGAGCAGAGTAGAGTAGAGGATTATAGAATAGAGAGGAGCAGTGTAGTTTAGAGCAATGTATAGTAGAGTAGAGTAGTGCAGAAGTAGGTTATGCTATGTTGGGCTAATCAAGGCTAAGTTATGGTAGAGTAGAGTAGAGTGGCATAATCTTGGGCATGACGAAGAAAAAAAAAGAGGTAGAGTAGAGTTAGGATAGGCTTGGCTAGGGTAGGCTAGGGTAGGCTAAAGTAGAGTAGAGTAGAATAGAATAGAGTTGAGTAGGGTAAAGTAGAGTAGAGTTGAGTTGAGTAAAGTAGAGTAGTGCTAGGTTAGGTTAGGCTAGGGTGGGTTAGGCCAGGCTAGAGTAGAGTTGATTAGAGTAGAGAGGAGCAGAGTAGGAAAGAGTAAAGAAGAGCAAAGCACAATAGAGTAGAGTAGAGCAAAGTAGAGAAGAGCAGAGCTAGGTTAGGCTAGGCTAGGTTAGGTTAGACTAGGCAAGAGTAGAGTAAAGTAGAGCATAGAAGAGTAGAACAGAGTAGAGTAAAGTAGAGCTAGGTTAGGCTAGGATCAGCCAGGCTCTACTAAGCTAGGTTTGGCTATGCTAAGCTAGGTTAGGCTAGAGTAGAGTAGACTAGAGCTAGGTTAGGTAAGGCTATGCTAGAGTGCAATAGAGTGGAGTAAAATAAAGTAGAGTAGAGTAGAGTAGAGCAGAGTAGAGCAAAAAAGGGTAGAGCAAAATAGATTGAGCATAGTAGAGTAAAATAGAGGAGAGCTAGCTTAGGTTAGGCTAAGTAGGGCCAGGCTAGAGTAGAGTAGAGCACCATTAGGATAGGTTATGCTAAGCTAGGTTTGAGTAGAGTAAAGCAGAGTAGAGTAGAGCTAGGTTAGTCAAGGCTAGGCTAGGATAGGGTAGGTTAGGCTAGGTTAGGCTAGAGCAGAGCAAAGTAAAGTAGAGCTCAGTTTGGTTGGGCTAGGCAAGAATAGAGCATAGTAGAGTTCAGCAGAGTTGAGTATAGCAAATGAGAGCAAAGCAGGATAGAGTAGAGCACAACAAAGTAGAGAGGAGTAGATTAGATAATAACAAAGTATAGTAGGTTAAAGTAGAGTATAATTGAGTAGAGTAGAGTATAGTTAAGTAGAGTAGAGTTGAGCCAGCTCAGGTTAGGCTATGCTTGGCTAGGGTAGGTTAGGCTAAGCTAGAGTAAGTAGAGAAGAGTAGAGTAGAGTTGAGTAGAGCATGATTAGTTTAGGCTAGGTTAGGGTAGAGTAGATTGAAGCAGAGTAGAGTAGATTAGAACAAAGTAGGGCAGAGCAAAGTAGAGGAGAGCAGAGCAGGATAGAGTAGAGCAGAGTAGAGCAAAGTAGAGCTAGGTTAGTCTTGGTTAGGCAAGGCAAGGCTAAGCTAGAATAGAGTTGGGTAGATTTGAGTATAGTAGAGAAGAATAGAGAGAGGTTAGGCCTAGCTTGGCTTGGTTGTGTTAGAGTAGAGTAGAGTAGAGTAGAGTAGAGTAGAGTAGATTAGAGCATATTAGAGTATAATAGAGTAGGTAGAGTAATGCTATGTTAGGCTATGAAAGGCTAGGCTAAGCCAGGCTAGGTTAGGCTAGGCTAGGCTAGAGTTTAATAGAGTAGAGTAGAGTTGAGAAGAATAGAGTAGAATGGAGTAGAGTTTAGTAGGGCAAGGTTAGGCTCAATTAGTATAGCCTAGGCTAGAGTTGAGTAGAGTATAGTAGAGCAGAGTAGAAGATTGTAGAGCAAAGCATATTAGCATAAAGTAAAGTAGAGCATGGTAGAGTAGAGTAAAGCATAGCTGTTCTAGGTTAGGCAAGGCTAAGCTAAGCTAGAGTAGAGTAGAGAAGTGCTAGGTCAGGTTAGGCTAAGTTAAGCTAGGTTAGAGAAGAGTAGAGTAGTGTATAGTAGAGTAGAGTAGAGTAGAGTGGAGTAGAGTAGAGCATAGTAGAGTAGAGCAGTGTATAATAAAGTATAATAGAGCTAGGTTTGGCTAGGCTAAGTTAGGCTAGCCTAGGTTATAGTTGGCTAGGCTAGGCTAGGTTAGAATAAAGTAGAGTAGAGGAGTAGAGTAGAGCTAGGCTTAGCTTGGCCCTGCTAAGCTAGGCTAGAGTACATAACAAAGAAGAGTGGAGTAGAGTAGAGTATAGTAGAGCTAGATTAGGCTAAGCTAGGTGAGGCTAAGCTAGGCTATGCATGACAAGAGTAGAGTAGAGTAATATTGAGCTAGGTTAGCCTAGGCTAGGTTAGAGTATTGTATGGTAGAGTAAAGTAGAGTATAATCTAGTAGAGTGGAGTTGAGTACAATAGAGAAGAGTAAAGCATAGTTAGGCTAGCTAGGCTAGGGAAGGATACGCTAGTGCAGAGTAGGGTAGAGCTCAGTTAGAATAGAGCAAACCTGAGTGAGCTGAACAAAGAGGGTAGACCAGAGGAAAGCAAAGAAAAGGAGAGTAGAGCAGGGCAAAGCAGAGGAGAGTAGAGTAGAGTAGAGCAAAGCAAAGTAGAATAGAGCTATGTTGAGTAGAGTAGAGTATAGTAGAGTAGAATAGACCTAGGTTGTGCTAAGCTAGGCTAGCTAGCCTATGTTAGAGTAGGGTAAAGTAGAGTAGAGTAGAGCAAAGTAGAGTAGAGTATAGTACAATAAGGTAGAGTAGAGCTAGATTAAGCTAGGCTAAGCTAGGTTAGGTTAGGCTAGGCTAGTGCAGAGTAGAGTAGAGTAGAGAAGAGCATAATAGAGCTCGGTTATGTTAGGCTATGTGAAAATGTACTAGAGTAGAGTACAGTAGAGTAGAGTAGAGTAGAATAGAGCTGAGCAAAACATAGTAGAGTAAAGAAGAGTAAAGTAGAGTAGAGCAGAGCAGAGCTAAGTAGAGTAGAGTGGAGTAGAGCAAAGTTAGTCTAAGATAGGCTAGGCTAAGCTAGGTTAAAGTAGAGTAGAGTAGAGAAGAATAGAGCTGCTTTAATCTTGGCCAGGCTATGTTGAAGTAGAGAAAAATAGAGTAGAGTAGAGTATAGTAGTCTATAGTAGAGGAAAGTGGAGTAGAGCTAGGTTATGTTAGGCTAAGCTATGCTAAGTTTGGCTAGGCTATGCTAGAGTAGAGTAGAGTAGAGTAGAGAAGAGTATAATAGAGTTAAGTAGAGTAGAGCTAGGTTCCACTAAGCAAGGCTAGGCACAAGTAAAGTAGATTAAAACATAGCAAAGTAGAGTAGAGTAGAGTGGAGTAGAGTAGAGTAGTGTAAAGTATAATACGATAGAACAGAGTACATTATAGCAGAGTAAACCTAGTTGAGACAGGGCTAAGTTAGGCTAGGCTAAGCTTGAGTAGAGTAGAAAAGAGCTAGGTTTAGGCTAGGCTAGGTCAGGCTAAGTTATAAAATTGTAGAGTAGAATAGAATAGTATAGAGTAGTGTAGAGTAGAGTAAAGTATAGTACAGCTAGGTTTGGCCAGGCTAGGCTAGGCTACGCTAATCTAAGTTAGTGTAGTCTATGCTAGGCTAGCCTAGAGTAAAGTAGAGTAGAGTAGAGTAGACTTGAGCTAATTTAGGCTAAGCTTGGCTAAAGTACAATAGAGTAGAGCATAGTAGAGAAGAGTAGAGAAGAGCAGAGTAGAGTAGAGAAAGGTTAAGCTAGGCTGAGCTAAGCTAGAGTAGAGTAGAGTGGTGCAGAGTAAAGTAGAGCTATGCTTTGTTAGGCTTGGCTAGGCTAGGCTAAGTTAAGCTAAGCTTAAGTAGTAGAGTAGAGTAGAGTAGAGTAGAGCTACGTTAGGCTAAGCCAGGCTAGCTTAAGCTAAGCAAGGAAAGGCTAGAGAAAAGCTAAGTAGAGTAGAGCAAGAATAAAACTGAGCAAAGCAGAGTAGAACAAAATAGAGTAGAGTAGAGAAGAGTAGAGCAAAGCAGTGTACAGTAGAGTAGAGTTGAGCAGAGAAGAGCAGAGCAAAGCAAAGGAGAGTAGGGCAGAGAATAGAAAACATTAGTAGAATAGAGAAGAGTAGAGCAGAGTGGAGTAGAGTAGAGTAGAGCTAAGTTAGGCTAAGCTAGAGTAGAGTAGAGTAAAGTATAGTAGAGCTAGGTTAAGCAAGACTAGGCTAGGCTAGGCTTTGAAGGGGAAGGCTAGGCTAGATAGAGTAGAGTAGAGTTTTGAAGAGTGTAGTAAGGTTGAGTAGAGCTTGTTTAGGCTAGGCTAGGATAAACTAGGCTAGGTTAAATAAGGCTAGAGTAGAGTAAAGTTGAGTAGAGTAGAGTAGAGTAGGGTAGAACAAAATAGAAAAGAGTAGAGAAGGGAAGAACATAGATAGATTGAGCAGAGTAGAGTAGAGTAGAGTATAGTGAGGTTAGGCTAGGCTAGGCTATGCTAAGCTAGAGTAAAGAAGAGTTTAGTAGAGCTAATTTAGGCTTTGCTAGGATAGAGTATGGTAGAGTAGAGTAGAGTATAATAGAGTAGAGTAGAGTCAAGTAGAGTAGAGTTGAGTAGAGTAATGAAAATTAGAGTAGAGAGAAGTAGAGATAGTAGGGCAGAGCAGAGCAAACAAAAGCTAGGTTAGGCTAGGCAAGAGTAGAGTAGAGTATAATAGAGTAAAGTAGAGTAGAGTAGAGTAGAGTAGAACTGAACTAGGTTAGGTTAGGCTAAGCTAAGCTAGGCTAGGCTAGGTTATGCTAATGTAGAGTAATAGAGTAGAGTAGAGCTAGGTTAGGCCAGGTTAAGTTAGTTTAGGCTAGGCTAGGCTAGAGTAGAGTGGAGTATAGTAGAGATGAGCAGAGTATAGTATAATAAAATAGAGCATAGAAGAGTAAAGTAGAGCATATGAGAGTGGAGTAGAGTAGAGTAGAACAGAGCTAGGTGATGTTAGCCTGAGCTAGGCTATAATGGAGTTAAGTAGAATAGAGTAGAGTAAAGTAGAGTAGAGCTGACCTTGGTTAACTTAGGTTGTGCTAGCCTAGCATAGAGTAATAGAATAGAGTAGAATGAGTGGAGTTTGGCTAGGCTAGGCAAGCTTAGGCTAGGCTAAGCTATGTTGGAGTAGAGTGGAGTCGAGTGAAGTAGAGTAGAGTATAATAGAACATAATAGAGTAGAGGAGTAGAGAGCAGACTAGAGATAAGTGCAACTGAGCAGAGAAAAGCAGAGTAGACTAGAATAGAGCAGAACAATGTAGAGTAGTGTAGAGTAGAGCAGAGTAGTGTAGAGTAGAGCAGAGTAGAGTAGAGAAAAGCATAAAAGAGTAGAGTACAGAAGAGAAAAGTTAAGCAAAGCTGAGTAGAGTTGGGATAGGTTAGGTTGGCTAAGCTTGGCTAGGCTAGAATAGAGTAGAGTAGGGTAGAGGAGAATAGAGTAGAGCAGAGTAGAGTTGAGTTAAGTAGAGCTAGGTTAGGCTAGGCTATGCTAAGTTAGAGTATAGCAGAGAAGCATAGAGTAGTGTACAGTAGAGTAGAGTGAAGTAGAGTAGAATAGAGTTGGGTAGGGTAGAGTAGAATATAGTGGAGCTAGGTTTGGCTTGACTAATCTAGGCTAGGCTAGGCTAAGCAAGGCTAGGTCAGACTTGAGTAGAGTAGAGTAGAGTATAGTAGAATATAGTAGAGTAAGGTACTATAGAGTTTGGTTAACTTAGGCTAGGCTACGATAAGCTAGAGTAGAGTAGAGTAGATTAGAGTAGAGCATAGTAGAATAGAGCAGAGCAGAACAAAGTAAAATAGAGCAGAGTAGAGCAGAGAATAATAGAGTAGAGTAGAGCTAAGTTAGGCTAGGATAGGCTAGGTAGGGCTAGGTTTGGCTATGCTAGGTTAGAGTAGAGTAATGTAAAGCGATGTTAAGACTATGTTTAGCTAGGCTAGGCTAGAGTAGATGAGAGTAGAGTAGAGTAGACCTAAGTAAGGCTAAGCTAGAGTATAGAGCAAAAAAGTGCAGAGCAAAGATAAGTAGAGTAGAGCAGATCTAGCTTAGGCTAGGTTAGGCTAAGCTAAGCAAGGCTAGGCTAGAGTAGAGTAGAGTAGAGTAGAGTAGAGAGGAGCTTGGTTAAGCTAGGTTAGGCAAGGTTAGAGTAGAGTAAAGTCAAGTAGAATAGAGTAGAGTAGCATGGGGTAGAATAAAGTAGAGTATAAAAGAGTAGAGCTAGGTTAGGCTAACCTAAATAAGCTATGCCAGGCTAGGGTAGGCTGGCTAGGCTAGGCTAGGCAAGGCTTAACTAGAGTAGAATAAAGTAGAATAGAGTAGGTAGAGTTATGTTAAGCTGGGCTAAGCTAGGCTTGGTTAGGCTAGGCTAGAGTAGTATAGTAGAGTATAGTAGAGTAGAGTAGAGTAGAGTAGAGAAGAGTAGAGTAAAGTAGAGGAGAGGAGAGCAAAGTAGAATAGCAGAATAGAGCAGAAGAGTAGAGCAAAGCAAAGTAGAGTAGAGCAGAGTAGAGCTAGGTTAGGGCAGAGTAGAGTAGAGAGGAGTAGACCTAGAATATGTTAGGGTAAGCTAGGCTAGGCTAGGCTAGAGTAGAGGTAGAGCTAGATTAGGTTAGGCAAGGTAAGATTATAGTAGAGTACAGTAGAGTCTAGTAGAGTAGAGTAGAGTAGAGCAGAGAAGAGTATAGTAGAGTAGAGCAGAGCAGTGCAAAGCAAAGTAGTATGGAGCAGAGCATACCAAAAAAGAGTAGAGAAGAGCATAATAGAGCAAAGTAGAGAAAAGTAGAGCATAGCAGAGTAGAGCAGGGCAAAGTAGAGTAGAGTAGAGTAGAGCTAGGTTAGGCTAGGCTAGGCTATGCTAGGCTAGAGTGGCATAGAGTAGAGTAGAATAGATTATAGTAGAGTAGAGTAGAGTAGAAAAGAGCTAGGGTAGGCTAAGCTATGCTAGAGTATAGTAGAGGAAAGTAGATTAGAGTAGAGCAGAGCAATGTAGAGTAGAGTAATGCTAAAAAGGGTAGAGTAGAGTAGAGCAGAGCTAGTTAGGCTTGGCTATGCTAAGCTAGGCTAGGCTAGGTAAGGCTAGAGTCGAGTAAAGTAGAATAGAGCAGAGTAGAGTAGAGTATAGAAGAGCTAGGCAATGCAAAGTTAGAGTTGACTAGAGTAGAGTAAAGTATAGTAGAGCTAAGTTAGGCTAAGCTAAGTTATGTGAGGGTAGGCTAGGATAGAGTAGAACAGAGTAGAGTAAAATAGAGTAGAGTAGAGCAAGGTTTAGTTAGGCTAAGCAAGGCTATTCTAGGCTAGGCTAGGTTGGGGTAAGTTAGGCTAGAGTAGAGAATAGTAGAGTAGAGCTAGGTCAGGCTATGCTAGGTTTGGCTAAGCTAGGCTAGGCTAAAGTAGAGTAGAGTATAGTAGATCAGAGTAGAGAAGAGCAGAACATAGTAGAGCATAGTAGAGTAAAGTAGAGCAGATTAGAGTAGAGTAAAACAAAGTAGAAAATAGAGAGAATAGTAAAGTGAAGTTAGGCTAGGCTAGGTTAGGCAAGGCTAGGCTAGGGTAGGTTAGAGTATGGTAAAGTAGAGCTGTATAGAGTAGAGCTAAATAAAGTAGATTAGACTAGATTAGAGCTAAGTTTGTTAAGGCTAAGCTAGGCTAGGGCTATTATTGGCTAGGCTAGGCTATGCTTGAGTAAAGCAGAGTAAAGTAGAGAAGAGCAAAGCTAGGTAAGGCAAAGCTATGTTAGGCTAGGCTAGAGTAAAGATTAGAGTAGAGTAGAGCAGATCTAAGTAGTGTAAAGCAAAACAGGGAAGAGTAGAGTAGAGCAGAGCAGATTAGACCAATGCACAGCACAGTAGAGTACAACTAGGTTAGGCTAAGCTAGTCTAGGCTAGGCTAGGTAAGGATAAACTAAGCAAGGAAAGGCTAGAGTACAATAGAGCTTGGCTAGGCTGGGCAAGGCAAGGTTAAAGTAGAGTAAACTAAAGTAGAGTAGAGTAAAGTATAGTATAATTAAGTTAGTTTAGGCTAGGCTAAGCTAGTGTAGGTTAGGCTAAGCTAGGATAGGCTAGGGTAGAGTAGAGTAGAACTAGGTTAGGTTATGTTCGATTAGGTTAAGCTAGTGTAGAGTAGAGTAGAGTAGAATAAAGTAGAGTAGAGTAGAGTAGAGCAGAGTAGAGTAGAGTTGAGTGGAGTAGAAAAGAGTAGTGTAGAGCTGAAGAGAGTATAGAAGAGTATAACAAAGTAGGGTAGAGCAGAGAAGAATAGAGCATAACAAAGCAAAGAAAAGCAAAGTAGAGTAGAGTGGAGCTAGGTTAAGCTTAGTTGGGCTTGGTTAGAGTAGAGTAGATTAAAGTAGATTAGAGTATAGTAGAGTAGAGTAAAGGCTACAATAAAGTATTATTAAGTAGGGTAGTTTTTAAAAGAATAGAGTAGAGTAAAGTGGAGTAGAGTAGAGTAGTACTTTGTAAGGCTAGGCTAAAGAAAAGTATAGTAAAGTAGAGTAGAGTACATTAGAGTGGAGTAGAGTAGAGTAGTGTGGATTAGAGTAGAGTATAAGACATTAGAGTAAGGTAGAGTAGAGTAGAGCTATGTTAGCCTAGGCTAGGTTAGGCTATGTTAGAGTAGAGTATAATAGAGTAGAGTAGAGTTGAGCTAGGTTAGGTTAAGTTAGGTTAGGCTAGGCTAGGGTAGAGTAGAACTGAGCAAAGTAGAGTAGAGCTGAGTAGAGGTGAGCAAAGTAAAGCTAGGTTAGGTTAGGCTAGGCTAGAGTGCAGTATAGTAAAGTAGAGTAGAGAAGAGCTAGGTTGGGTTAGGCTAAGTTAGAGTAAAGTAGGGTAGAGTGGATTATAGTAGAGTATAGTAGAGTAGAAAAGAGTTGAGCTAGGTTAGGCTTGGTTAAGCTAGGTTAGGCTAAAGTAGAGTAAAGTATAGTAGAGTAGAGCTAGGTTAGGTTAGACTAAATAAGGATACACTAGAGTAGAGTATTGTAGAGTATAGTAGAGTAGAGAAGAGCAAAGTAGAGTAGAGAAGATAAAAACAAAGTGGATAAGAGCAGAGCTGAGTATGGGAAAGTAGAGTAGAGCAGAGCTAAGTTAGGCTAATCTAAGTTAGGCAAGGCTAGGCTAGGCTAGGCGAGGCTAAGTTAGAGTAGAGAAGAATATAACAGAGTAGAGTAGATTAGAGTAGAGTAGAGTTAGGTTAGGTTAGGATGGCTTAGGTTAAAGTAGAGAAGAGTAGAGTAGAATATAATAGAGTAGAGTATAGAAGAATAGAGTAGAGTGGAATAGAGTAGAGCTAGATTAGGCTAGGCTTGGTTAACAAAAGTTAGGCTCAGCTAGGCTAGAGTAGAGTAAAGTACAATAGAGTAGAGTAGAGCTTAGTTTAGTAAGGCTAGGATAGGCTAGAGTAGAGTTGAGAAGAGTAGAGTAGAGAAGTGGAGAGTAAAGTGGAGAACAATAGGGTAGAGCAGAGTAGAGTAGAGTAAAGAAAAGCAGAGTAGAGCCGAGCATACCAATTAGGAGCAGAGTAGAGTAGAGCAAAGAAGAGTAGAGCAGAGCATAGCATCAAAGAGTAAAGTAGAGTGGAACTAAGTTAGGCTAGGCTATACTAGAGTAGAGTAGATTAGAGAGAGGTTAGGCAAGGCTAGGTGAGGCTAGGGTGGGCTGAGGTAAGCTAAGCTAGGCTAGGCAAGGCTAGAGTAGAGTAGAACAGAATAGAGTATAGCTTGGTTAGGCTAGGCTTGGCTTGGCTAGGCTTGAGTAGAGTAGAGTAGAGTAGAATAGAGTAGAGTAGAATAGAGTAGAGTAGAGTGGAGTTGAATAGAGCACAATAAAGTAGTGTAGAGGAGAGTAGAGGAGAGCAGAGTGGAGCAGAGCAAAAAAAGAGCAAGATAGAGTAAAATAGAGTAGAGTAGAGGAGAGTAGCATAGAGCAAAGTAGAGTATAGTAGAGTAGAGCAGAGTAAAGTAGAGTCAAGCAAAGCTAGATTAAGCTTGGCTATGCTAGGTTAGGCTTGGCTAGGATAGAGTAGAGTAGAGTTTTGTAGAGTAGAGTAAAGTAAAGTAGAGTAGAATAGGATAGAGTAGAGTAGATTATAGTAGAATAGAGTATAGCATAATAGAGTAGAGTGGAGTAGAATAGAGGAGAGGTGAGAAGAGGAGTTGAGAGGAATGGGGAGGAGAGGAGAGTAGAGCAGAAGAGAGGAGAGGGGAGTAGAAAAATGTAAAGTAGAGCAAAGTAGAGTAGATTAAAGTAAAGTAGAGTGGAGCAATACAGAGTAGAGAAAAGTTAAGTAGAGCAGACTATAGTAGACTAGAGTAGAGCAGAGCAGAGTATAGGAGAGTAGAGTAGAGCAAAGAAAAGCAGAGTAAAGTATAGTGGAGTTGAGAAGAGCTATGTTAGGATAGGTTAGGTTAGGCTAGAGTGGAGTAGAGAAGAGTAGAGTGGAGTAGAGTTGAGTAGAGCTAGGTTAGGTTAGGTTAGGCTAGGCTAGGTTAGAGTAAAGTAGAGTAGAGTAGAGTATAGTGGAGTATAGTAGAGTAGAGTAGACTATGGCCATATTAGGTTAGGCTAAGTTATGGAAGGCTAAGCTAGGCTTGGGTAAGCTAGGCTAGGTTAGAGTAAAGTAGATTAGAGTAGAGTAGAGTAAAGTAGAGTAGAGTATAGTAGAGTTTTATATAGTTGAGCTAGGTTAGGCTATGTTAGGCTAGGTTAAAGTATAATAATGTAGAGAAAAGCATAATAGAGAAGAACAAAGCAGAGTAGAGTGGGGCAAAGCAGAGTAGAGTAAAAACGAGCAGAGTAAAGCAAAGTAATGTAGAGTTAGGTTAAGCTAGGCTTGGATTACCAAAGTTAAGCCAAACAATAGTGAAGTAGAGTAAAGTAGAGCTAGGTTAGGCAAGGTAAGGCTAGGTTAGAGCAAAGTAGAATAGAGTAGAGTAGATTAGAGTAAAGTACAGTATAGTAAAGTAAAGTATAATAGAGTTTTGTTAGGCTAGGCAAGGCTAGGATAGGGTAGGCTACGCTCAACTAGGTTATGCTAGAGTAAGGTAGAGTAGAAATGAGTAGAGTAGAGTATAGGAGAGCAAAGAAGAGTATAACAGAGTAGAGGAAAGCAGAGTCGAGTAGGGCAAAGGAGAGCAGAGTAAAAGAGAAAAGAGGAAAATAGAGCAGAGTAGAGTGGAGAAGAGTAGAATAGAGGAGAGAAAAGAAAAGCATAATAGGGTAGAGCAGAGTAGTGTAGAGTAGAGTAGAGTAGAGTAGAGCTAGGTTTGGCTAGGCTAAGTTAGGCTATAGTAGAATAGAGTAGAGTAGAGTAGAGTAGAGTAGAGTAGAGTAGGGTAGAGCTTGGTTAGGCTAGGCAAGGCTAGGTTCAAGTAGAGTAGAGTAGAGTAGAGCTCAGTTAGGATAGGCTAAGCTAGGTTAGGTTAGAGTAGAGTAGGGTAGAGTTGAGCAAAGTAGATAAGTGGAAAGCATAGTAGAGTAGAATAGAGCAAAGAAGTGTAGAGTAAAGTAGAGAAAGCAGAGTAGAGTATAGTAAAGTCGAGTAAAGTAGAGTTAAATATAGTAGAGTAGAGCAGAGTAGAGTATAGTAGAGTAGAGTTGAGTAGAGTATAGTTGAGTAGACTTGAGCAAAGCAGAGTAGAGAAGAGTAGAGCAGAGTAGAGCATAGCAGAACTAAGTTTGGCAAGGCTATGCTAGGCAAGGCTAGGATATGCTAAGCTAGAGTACAATAGAGAAGAGTATAATAGAGTCGAGAAGAGTGGAGTAGAGTAGAGGTTTCCTAAGTTAGGTTAGGCTAGGCTTGTCAAGGTTAAGCGAGGCTAAGATAGGCAAGCCTAGGCTAGGCTAGAGTTGGATAGTAGAGTAAACTAGAGCTAGGTTTGGTTAGGCAAGATAAGGCTATGCTAGGCTAGGTTGGAGCAGAATAGTGTATAGTGGAGTAGAGTCGAGCAGAGTAGAGTGGTACCAGGTAGAGTAGAGCAGACCAGAGTAGAGAATAGAAAAGCATAGTAGAGCATTGTAGAGTAGAGCAAAGTAGAGCAGAGCTATGTTAAGCTTGGCTAGGCAAGGCTAAATTAGAGTAGAGTATAGTAGAGTAGAGTAGAGTAAAGTAGAGTAGAGCTAGGTTAGGTTAGGCTAAGCTAGGTTAGAGTAGAGTATAGTATATAATAGTAGAGTAGAGTAAAGTAGGGTAGAGTACATTATCATAGAGTATGGTATAGTAAAGTAGAGTACGGTAGAGTAGAGTAGATGAGGACTAGGTTTCATTGGCCTAAGATCGGCTAGGATAGATTAGGGTAGAATAAGTTTGGTTAGAGTAGAGTAGAGCAGACTACTTTAGAGTCAAGTAGACCTATATTTTGCTAGGTTAGGTGAGGCTAGGCTGGGCTAAGCTAGAGTAGAGTAGAGTAGAGAGAAGTAATGCAGAGTAGAGTAGAGTAGAGAAACGTAAAGTAGAGCTAAGTTGAGTGGAGAAGACCAAAGATAGGCTAGGCTTTGTTGGGTTAGGTTAGGCTATGCTAGGCTTGGTTAGAATGAAGTAGTGTAGAGTATAGTTGTGTAGAATAGGGTAGAGTAAAGCTAGGATAGGATAAACTAAGCTAAGCTTGGTTAAAGCATAGTGTAGAGTTGGGTAGAGTAGATCATAGTAGAGCATAGCAGAGTATGGTAGAGTAGAATAGAACAGAGCAGGGTAGAGCAGAGTAGAGGAAAGAAGAGCAGAGCAGAGTAGAGCATAACATAGTAAAGCAAAGTAGAGTAGAGTAAAGCTAGGTTAGGCTATGCAAGGATAAGCTAGAGTAAAGTAGAGTAGAGCTTGACTAGGCTAGGCTAGGCTAAGTTAGAGTAAAGTAAAGTAGTGTAGGAAAGAGTATAATAGAGTAGAGTTAGGTTTGGTTAGGATAGGCTAGGTTAGACTAGAGTTGAGTAGCATAGAGCAAGGATAGGCTAAGGTAGGCTAGGCTGGAGTAGATTAGAGTAGATATAGTATAGTAGAGTAGAGTGAAGTAGAGTAGAGTAGAGTAGAGTAAAGAAGAGGAGAGTAGAGTAGAGCCGAGTAGAGAAGAGCAGAGTAGAGCAATATAAAGTGGAGTAGAGCATAGCATAGTAAGGCATTGTAGTGTAGAGTAGAGTAGAGCAGAGCAGAGTAGAGCATAGTAGAGCTAAGATAGACTAGCGTATGCTAGGCTAGAGTAGAGTAGAGTGGAGTAGAGTAGAGCTTGGTTAGACAAGGCTAGGATAAGGTAAGCTATGCTAGGCTGGGCTAAGTTAAGCTAGGTAGAGTAGTGTAGAGTAGAGTAGAGTATAATAGAGTAGAGTAGAGTAGAGCTAGATTAGGTAAGTTTAGGCTAGAGTTGCATAAAGTAGAGAAGAATATAGTAGAGTGGTGTAGAGTGGAGTAGAGAAGAGAAGAGTAGAGTGGAGTAGAGTAGAGTAGAGTAGAGTAAAGGAGAGGAGAGGAAAAAGGAGAGGAGAGGAGAGGAGAAGAGAGTAGAGTTGAGCCAAGTAGAGCATAGTAAGGTAGAGCAGAGATGAGTAGAGGAGAGCAAAGTAATGCAAAGCAGAGTAGACCAGAGGAAAGTAGAGAAGAGTATAGTGGAGTAAAGGAGAGTAGAGTAGAGTAGAGAATAGAGTAGAGCAAAGCAGAGCAGAATAGAGTAGAGCTAAGTTAGGCTAGGCTAGGCTTTGCTAGAGTAGAGTCGAGTAGAGCAAAGTAGAGTAGAGTAGAGAAGAGCAAAGTAGAATAGAGTAAACTAAAGGAAAGTATAGTAGAGCAAAGTAGAGCAAACCATAGTAGAGCAGAGTAGAGTAGACCTTGGTTAGGTTAAGCTATGCTAGGCTAGGCAAGGCTAGGGTATAGTATAGTAGAATAGAGTAGAGTGGAGTATAGTAGAGTAGAGCAACTTTAGGTTATGTTAGGCTAGGTTAAGTTAGAGTAGAGTTGTGTAAAGTAGAGTAGAGTATAGTAGAGAAGAGTAGAGAAGAAGAAAGCAAAGAAGAGTAGAGTAAAGAAGAGCAGAGTAGAGTAGAGTAGAAAAGAGTACATTAGAGTAGAGTTAGGTTAGGTTAGGCTAGGCTAGAGGAGATTTTAGCAGAGTAGTGCTAGGTTAGGTCAGAATAGAGTAGAGTAGAGTATTGTAGAATAGACTATAATATGGTAGATAGAGTAAAGTAAGTAGGATAGAGTAGAGTTGAGTAGCACAAAAAAGAGAAGAGTAGAGTAGAGCTTGGTTAAGCTAAGCTAGTCTAGGCTAGGCTAGAATAGAGTAGAGTAGAGTTGAGTATTGTAGAGGAGAGCAGAGCAGAGTAGAGCAAAGTTGAGTAGAGTTAAGAAGAGTAGAGCAGAGTAGAGTAGAGGAAAGCAGAGCAAAGTAGAGAAAAGCAGAGTAAAGCAAAGTAGAGTGGAGTAGAGTAGAGCAAAGAAAAGCATAGTAAATTTAGGTTACTTTATGCTATGCTAGGCTAGGTTAGAGTAGAGTATAGTAGAGTAGAGTAGAGTAGAGCTGGGTTAGGCTAGGCTTGTCTAGGCTTGTTTAAGCTTGGCTATAGTAGAGTAGTGTAGTGCTTGGTTAAGCAAGGCAAGGTTAGGCTATGCTACCCTAAGCTTGAGTAGAGCAGAGCATTGTAGAGTAGAGTAAGATAGACTTAAGTAGAGCAGTGCAGAGCTAGGTTAAGCTAGGTTA
This sequence comes from Vanilla planifolia, assembly GCA_023846275.1. Classification (NCBI taxonomy): domain Eukaryota; kingdom Viridiplantae; phylum Streptophyta; class Magnoliopsida; order Asparagales; family Orchidaceae; genus Vanilla; species Vanilla planifolia. Next base: position 325,372 of record JAIUJO010000708.1, read on the forward strand.
GGATAAGCTAAACTAGGCCAGAGTAAAGTAGACTAGAGTAGAGCTTAACTAGGCTAGCTAAGCTCAAGTAGGCTAGGTAAGTGTAGTTGAATAGAGTAGAATAAAATAAAGCTAGTTTTGGCTCAGCTAGGTTAGGCAAGGCTAGGGTGGAGTAAAGTAGAGTAGAGCAGAGTAGAGTTATGTTAAGATAGGCTAGGTTAGGCTAGGAAGGTTAGGTTAGGCTAGGCTAGGCCAGGTTATATTAGAGTAAAATATAGTAGAGTAGGGTAGAGCTAGGTTAGGCTAGGCTAGAGTAGAGTAGAGTAGAGTCGGGCAAAGTCAGGTTGCAGTACGGAGTAGCGTAGAGCCGAGAAGAGCAGAGCTGAGTGGAGCAGAGTAGAGTAGAGAAGAGTAGAATATAGCATAGCATAGTAGAGTAGAGTAGAGTTGGATTAGGCTAGTCATGGTTAGGCTAGGTTAATGTAGGTAAGGCTAGGAAAGAATAGAGTAGAGTAGAGTATAGTGGAGCTTGGTTAGGCTAGGCTAAGCTAGTTTTGATTATAGTAGAGTAAAGTGTAGTAGAGTATAGTAGAATGGAGTTTAGTAGAGTAGAGCAAGCGTAGGTTAGGCTAGGCTAGGCTATGTTAAGGTAGGTTAGAGTAGGCTAGAGTAGAGCAGAGTGGAGTAGAGTAGAGTAGAGCAATGTTTTGCTTGGCTAGGCTAGGCTAGAGTAGAGTAGAGTAGAGTGTACTAGAGTAGAGTAGAGTAGATTAAAGTAAAGTAGAGTATAGCAGAGTAGAGTAGAGTAGAAGAGAGGAGAGGAGAAGAGAGCAGAGCAGAGAAAAGCAGAGCAAAGAAAAGTAGAGTAGAAGAGTAGAGCAAAGTAATGTGGAGTAGAGCAGAGTAATGTAGAGTAGAGTAGAATAGAGCAGAGTAGACTAAAGTAGAGCATAGCTAAGTTATTCTATGCTAAGTTTGTTTAGGCTATGCTAGGTTAGTTTAGGCTATGCTAGGCTCAAGTAGACTAGAATAGAGTAGACTAGAGTAGAATAGAGTAGAGTAGAGGAGAGGAGAGGAGAAGAAAGGAGAGGAGAGGAGAGGAGAGGAGAGGAGAGGTAAGGAGAGGAGAGCATAATAAAGCAGAGCTGGGCAGAGCATAATAGAGTAGAGCAGAGCAAAGAATAAAAGAATAGAGTAGAGAGGAGTAGAGCAACGTAATGCAAAGAAGAGCATAGAAGAACAGAGCAGAGAAGAGTAGACATGAGAAAAGTTAACTTGACTAGAGAAGAGTAGAGAAGAGTATAATAGAGTAGAGGAGTATAGAGTAGAGTAGAGAAAAAAAGAGTAAAGTAGAGTAGAGTAGAGTAGAGTAGAGCAAAGGTTGGATTTGCTAGGCTATGGTATTCTAAGCTAGGCTAAAGTGGAGTAGAGTAGAGTAGAGTAAATCAAGGTTAGGATAGGCAAGGCTAGAGTATAGTAGAGTAGAGTAGAGTAGAGTAAAGTAGAGTAGAGCAGAGCGTAGCAAAGTAGAGCAAAGGAAAGCAGAGCAGAGTAGAGCATAATAGAGCAAAGTAAAGTAGAAAAAAGTAGAGTAGAGCTAGTTATGTTAGCCCTGGTTAAGCTATGTTAGGCTAGGCTAGATTAGAATAGAGTTGAATAGAGTATAGTAGAGTAAAGTAGGGTAGAGCTAGGTTATGTTAGGTTAGGCTAGGCTGAGTTTGAGTAGAGAAGAGTAGAGTAAAGTATATTAAAGTGGAGTAGCATAAAGTAGAGTAAAGTTAAGTAGAGAAGAGTATAGTAAAAAAGAGTAGAGTAGAGTAGAGTAGAATGGAGGTTATTAGAGTAGAGTAAAGCTAGGTTAACTTAGGCTAAGTTAAGCTAGGATGAGCTAGGCTAGGCTAGAGTTTGCTAAGCCAGGCTAGAGCAGAGGAGAGTATTATGGAGTAGAGTATATTAGACAAGATTAGAGTTGAGCTAGGTTAGGCTTGGCTAGGTTAGGCTAGGCTAGGCAAGGTTAGAGTAGAGTAGAGTAGAATAGAGTGGAGAAGGGATGAGCAGAGTAGAGTAGAATATAGCAGTGTAAAGTAGAGCAGAGCAAAGTTAGGTTAGGTTAGGCTAAGCTTGTTTAAGTTAGGCTATGTTAGGCTAGGTTATAGTAGAGTAGAGTAGAACAGAGTAGAGAAGAGTAGAGTAGGGTTTAGTAAAGTAGAGCTAGGGTAGGCTATGCTAAGGTAGGCTAAGCTTGGCTAGGCTTGGTTAGAGTAGAGTAAAGTAAAGCTAAGTTAAGCTAGGTTTGGCTAGAGTATAGAGTAGTGTAGAGTACAGCATAATAGAGTAGAGTAAAGCAGAAAAGAGCAGAGCATAGTAAAGCAGGGCAAAGCATAATGGAGTAGACTAGAGCAGTGAAGAGCAAGCTGAAGTAAGGCTAGGCTAGACAAGGCTAGGCTAGAGCATAGTATAGTAGAGTAGAGTAGAGTATAGCAAACCTTGGCTTGGCTTGGCTAGCTTAGGTTAGAGTTGAGAAGAGTACAGTAGAGTAGAGTAGAGTAGAGTAGAGCTAGGTTAGCTAGGCTAGGTTAGGCAAGGGTAGGCTAGGCGAGAAGAGGCTGGAGTAGAGTAGAGTAGAGTAGCGCTTGTTTAAGATAGGACAGGCTAGGCAAGGCTAGGCTAGCTTAGAGTATTGTAGAGTAGAGTAGAGTAGAGCTTGGTTATAGTATAGTAGAGTAGTAGAAGTGAGTGGGTTGGAGTAGAGTAGAGTAGCAAAGAGCCGAGGAGAGCAGAGTAGAGCCTAGTAAAGCAAACTAGAAGAGTAGGGTAGACTAAAATATAATGGAGTAGATTAGAGTAGTGCAGAACAAGATAGAGTAGAGCAGAGTAGGGTTGGGAAAAGCGAGGTTAAGCAAGGCTAGGTTAGGTTACGTAAGGGTAGCATAGAGTAGAGTGGAGTAGAGTAGAGTGGTGTAGAGTAAAGTAGAGTAGAGTAGAGCAAGGCCAGGCTAGGCTAAAGTAGAATAGAGTAGAGCAGAGTAGAGTAGAGTAGAGCAAGGCTAGGCTAGGCTAGGCTAGAGTAGAATAGAGTAGAGTAGAGTAGAGAGCAAGATTAGGCAAGGCTAGGCTTGGTTAGAGTAGAGTAGAGTAGAGTAGAATAGAGTAGAGTATAGTAGAGTAGATTAGAATAGAGTAGAGTAGTATGGAGTAGAGTAGAGAAGAGTAGAGTAAAGAAGAGGAGAGGAGAGAAGAGGAGAGGAGAGGAGAGGAGAACAGAGGAGAGGAGAAGAGAGGTGAGCTGAGCAGAGAATAGTAGAATAGAGGAGGGTAGTGTAGAGTCAAGCAAACTAGATGAGAGTAGAGCATAGTAGAGTAGAGTAGAGTAGAGTAGAGTAGAGAAAAGTAGAGTAGATCAGAGCCAAGTTAAGCTAGGCTAGGATAGGTTAGAGTAGAGTATAATAGAGTAGAGTTAAGTAGAGTAGAGTATACTAGATTAGAGAAGAGCTAGGTTAGGATATGTTAGTCTAGGCTTGGTTATAGTATAGTAGAGTAGACTCGAGCTATGTTAGGTTGGGCTAAGCTATAGGCTAGGCTAAGGTAGGGTATTTTAGGTTAGAGTAGAGTAGAGTTGGGTAAAGTAAAGTATTGTAGAGTAGAATAGAGTAGAGCTTGGTTAGGCTAGGCTAGGCGAGGCTAGAATAGGTTAAAGTAAAATAGAATAAAGCAGAATAGAGCAAAGCATAGAAGAACAAAGTAGAGTAGAACAGAGTAGAGTAGAGTAGAGTAAAGAGAATAGGAAAGAGTGAAGCAGAGTAGAGTAGAGCACAGCAAAGTTAGATTAGTCTAGGCCTTACTAGGGTAGGTTTAGCTAGGCAAGAGTAGAGTATAGTGTAGTAGAGTAGAGTAGAGTGGAGCAGATAAAAAAAGAGTAGGGTAGAGTAAAGCTAGGTTGGTCTAGGCTAGCCTAGGTTAGAGTGGACTAGAGTAGAGCAGAGTAGAGTACAGTAAAATAGAGTAGTGTAGAGCAAAATAGAGAAAAGTAGAGTAGAGCAAGGTTATGCTAGGCTTTGCTAGGATAGGATAGGCTAGGCTCGACTAGACTACGCTAGAGTAAAGTAGAGCAATGTAGAGTAGAGTAGAGTTTAGTATTGTTTAACAGAGGAAAGTAGAGGAGAGTATAGACAAGTAGAGTGAAGTAGATCAGAGAAGAGCAAACCAGAGAAGAGTAAAGTAAAGTAGAGGAGAGCAAGGTAGAGCATAGCATAAAGTAAAGAAAAGTAGAATAGAACTGAGAAAAAAGTATAGTAAAGCAGAGTAGAGTAGAGTAGAGTAATGTAGAGTAGAGTAGAGCTGGGTTAGGATAGGTAAAGCTAAAGAAGAATAGAGTGAAGTGGAGTAGAGTAGAGTAGGATAGAGCTAGGTTAGGCTAGGCTATGCTAGGTTAGAGAGTAGAGTAGAGTAGAGCTAGGTCAGGCTAGGTTAGGCTAGGCTAGGACTAGAGTATAGTGGAGCAGAGTAGGGTATAATATAATTAAGTAGAGCTGAGCTGAATGGTGTAGAAAAGATTAAATTAGAGCAAAGGAGAGCTAGGTTAGATAAGGCTAAGCTAGGGTAGGCTATGCTAGAGTAGGGTAGAGTAGAGCTTGGTTAGGTTACACGAGGCTAAGTTATGTTAGAGTAGAGTAGAGTAGAGTAAAGTAGAGTTGAGCTTGTTTAGGCTAAGTTAGGTTAGGCAAGGCTAGAGTAGTGTAGAGTAGAGTAGAGTAGAGTAGAGTAAAGTAGAGCTAGGTAAGGCTAGGCTAGACTAGGCTTGGTTAGAGTAAAATAAACTAGAGTAGAGTAGAGTAGAGAAAAAAAAGATTAGTGGAGAGCTGAGTAGAGCTGAACAAAGTAGAGCATAGTAGAAAAAAATAGAGTAGAGCATAGCAAAGTAGAGAAGAGCAGAGCAGAGAGAAGTAAAGCAGAGAAATGTAGAGAATGGCTATGTTAGTGAGGATCGTTTAGGCTTAGCTACCCTGGGAAAGGTTAGAGTAGGGTAGAGCATGCTATAGCAAGTTAGGACAGGTTAGACAAGGCTAGGATAATGAAGAGTAGAGTAGAGTAGAGCTAGGTTAGGATAAGTTAGGCTAGGTTTGGATATGCTAGAGTAGAGTAGAATAGTATAGAGTAATAGCAAAGAAGAGTAGAGTAGAGCAGAGTATAGTAGAGTAGAGTTAGGATAGGCTAGGGTAGGCTAGAGTAGAATGTAGTAGAGTAGAGTAGAGTAGGGTAGAGCCATGTTAGGCTAGCTTAGGCTAGTTAGAGTAGAGTAGAGTAGAGTAGAGCAAGGTTTGGCTAGGCTAGGTTAGAGTAAAGTAGAGTAGATCTACATTAGGCTAGGCTATGCTAGAGTATAGTAGAGCAGAGTAGAGCAGAGTAGGGTAGAATAAAGCAGAGTAGAGTAGAGTAGAGAAGAGATTAGTAGAGCATAGTAGAGTGTAGAAAAAAAGAGTAGAGCTGAGCAGAGTAGAGCTAGGTTAGGCAAAGCCAAGCTAGGCTAGAGGCTAGAGTAGTGTAGAGTAGAGTTAGGTTAGGTTAGGCTTGGATAAGTTAGGTTAGAGTATAGTAGAGTAGAGTAAAGTATAGAGAGTAGAGTAGAGTAGAGTAAAGTAGAGTAAAAGAGAGTAGAGTAGAGTAGAGCTAGGTTAGCTTAGGTTTGGCTAGGCTAGGTTAGGCTAGGAAAGGCTAGGCTAAGCTAGGCTAGACTAGAGTAGAGTAGAGTAGAGGTGAGCTAGGTTAAGCTAGAATAGGCTAGGCTAGAGTACATTAGAGTAGAGTAGAGTATAGTAGAGTAAAGTAGAGTAGAGTAGAGTCGAGTAGAGAAGAGAGGCAAAGTGGAAGCTAGGTTAGGCTTGGCTAGGCTAGGGTAGGCTAAAGTAGGGTAGATAAGAGCATGGCTAGGAAATGCTAAGCTAGGTAAGTTAGAGTATAGTAGAGTAGAGTAGAGAATAACATAATAGACTGGAGTAGTGTTGGAGTAGTGTTCGCTAGAGTAGAGTTAGGTTAGGCTTGGCTAGGCTAAGTTAGGGTAGGCTAAGCTAGGCTAGTGGTTAGTAGAGTAGAGTAGAGTAGCATAGAGAAGAGTAGAGTAGAGTAGAGCACGATTACGTTTGGCTTGTTTAGGCTTTGTTGTGCTATAGTAGAATAGAGTAGAGCAAAGCATGGAAGAGCAAAATAGAGAAGACCAGAGAGGATTAGAGTAGAGTGGAGTAGAGTAAAGTAGAGTAGAACAGAGAAAGAAGAGGAGAGCTGAGACCAGGGTAGAGCAAAGCATAGTAGAGCTATGTTAGGCTAAGCTATACTAGGTTAGGCTAGGCAAGGCCTTGTTAGAGTAGAGTAGAGTAGAGTACAGTAGAGTTTAGCATAGTATAGTAGTGAAGAGTCGAGTTGTATAGAGCTATGTTAGGCTAAGCTAGCTTAGGCTAGGCACAGCCATGCTAGAGTAGAGTAGAGCAAGGTTAAGTTAGGCTTGGCTATGTTAGGCTAGAGTTTAATAGGGTGTAATAGTATAGAATAAAGTGAGTAGAACAAAGAAGAGTAGAGCAGATCAGAGTAAAGTAGAGCAGAGTTGAGTAAAGTAGAGTAGAGCCGAGAATAGCTGGGCTAAGTCAGGATAGGCAAGGTTGGAGCAGAGTAGAGTAAGGTAGAGCTAAGTAGAGCAGACTAGAGTAGGCTAGAGAAGAGCTAGGTTAGGCTAGGCTAGGATAAAGTTGACTAGAGTAAAGCTAAGTTAGGCTAAGCTAGGCATGGTTAGGTTAGAGTAGAGTACTGTGGAGTAGAGTAGAGAGAGTATAGTAGAGTACAATAGAGTGGAGTAAAGCAGAGTAGAGTAAAGGCTAGGTTAGGCTAGGCTAGGTTAAGTTAGGCAAGGCTAGGCTAGGCTAGAGTGGACTAGAGTAGAGTAGAGTAGAGTAGAGGTGAGCTAGGTTAAGCTAGGCTAGGCTAGGCTTGAGTACAATAAAGTAGAGTAGAGTAAAGCAAAGCAGAGCAGAGTATAATAGAGAAGAGGAGCAAAGTGGAAGCTAGGCTAGGGTATGCTAAAGTAGAGTGGAGAAGAGTAGGGCTAGGATATGTTAGGCATTGCTAGATTAGAGTAGAGTATAGTAGAGAATAATATAATAAGCTAGAGGAGAGTAGGGCAGAGTAGAGTTAGGTTAGGTTAGGCTAGGCTAGGTTAGGGTAAGCTAAGTTAGGCTAGTGTAGAGTAGAATAGAGTAGAGTAACATAGAGAAGAGTAGAGTAGAGAAGAGCCCAATTAGGTTTGACTTGTTTTGGCTAGGATGGGTTAGAGTAGAATAGAGTAGAGCAAAGAATGGAAGAGTATAGCAGAGAAGACCAGAGAGGAGCAGAGTAGAGTAGAGTTGATAAGAGTAGAATAGTGAAAAGAAGAGCATAGCAGAGAGCATAGCAGAGCAAAGCATAGTAGACCTAATTTAGGGTAAGCTATAGTAGGTTAGGCTAGGCAAGGCTAGGTTAGAGTAGAGTAGAGTAGAGTTGAGTATAATATAGTAGAGAAGAGTCGAGTAGTGTAGAGCTAGGTTAGGCTAGGCATGGCCATGCTATAGTAGAGAAGAGTAGAGTAGAGCTAGGTTAGGTTAGGATAGGCTAAGTTAGGCCAGAGTTTAATAAGGTATAGTAGAGTAGAGTAGAGTAGAGTAGAGAAGAGCAGAGCTTATCAGAGCAAAGTAGACCAAAGTAAAGTAGAGGGGAGCAAAGAAGAGCTAGGCTAGGTTAGGATAGGAAAAGCTAGAGTAGAGTAGAGTAAAGAAGATTAAAGTAGAGTAGAGTAGAGCTGAGTAGAGTAGAGCATTGTTGAGTAGAGTAGAGTATAATAGCATAGAGAAAAGTGAAATAGAGTAGAGCCGAGCAAAGTACAACAGAGTAGAGTGGAGTAAAGTAGAGTAGAGTAAGATTAGACTGGGCTAGGCTAAGCCAGGATAGAGTTGAGTAGAGTAGAGCATCGTAGAGTAGAATAGAAGAGAGAAGAGTATAGATAGGTTAGGCTAGGTTAGAGTAGAGTAGTGTGAGGTAGAGTAGAGTAGAGTAGAGCAAGGTTTGGCTAGGCTAGGTAAGGGTAGGCTAGGCTAGGCTGTACAAGGCTAGAGTAGAGTAGAGTAGACTATAGGGAGTTAGGTTAGGCTAAGTTTACCTAGAGCATAATAAAGTAGAGTAGAGTAGAGCAGAGCATAGTAAAATAAAGCAGAGCAGAGCAGAGCAGTGTGGATCAGAGCTGAGCAGAGTTCGGTTAAGTTAAGCAAGAAAAGGCTAGGCAATGCTTGGCGAGGATATGATATGATAGAGCAGAGTACAGTAAAGAAAAGTGAGCTGGGTTAGGCTAGGATATGCTATGCTAGGTTAAAGTAGAGTAGAGCAGAGTAGTGTGGGGTAGTGTAAAACTTAGTTACGCTAGGCTATGCTAGGCTTGGCTAGCCTAGGCAAGATTAGAGTAGAATAGAGAAGAGTAGAGTAGAGCAGTGTAGAGTGGAGTAGAGTAGGGCTAGGTTCGACTAGGCTAGGCTAGGAAAGGCTAATATGGAGCAGAGTTGAGTCGAGAAGAGCAGAGTAGAGAAGAGTAGAGTAGAGTAGGGCTAACTAGAGTAGAGTATAGTAGATCCGAGCAGAGCTGAGTTAAGCAGATCAGAGTAGAGCTAGGTTAGGCTAAGCTAGGATAAGTTAGAGTATAGTAGAGTAGAGTAGTGTATAGTAGAATAGAGTAGAGTAGAGTAGAGTAGAGTAGAGTAAAGTAGAGTATAATAGAGTAGGGTAGAGCAAGGTTAGGCTAGGCTAGAGTAGAGTAAGTAGAGTATAGTGGAGTAGAGTAGAGCTAGGTTAGGTTAGGCTATGCTAGTTTAGGCTAGGATAGGTTTGGCTAGGCTAGGCTAGGCAAGGCTTACCTTTGCTTAAGTGGAGTAGAGTAAAGCAGAGCAGAGTAGAGTAGAGTAGAGCAAAGCAGAGTAGAAAAGAGTAGAGAAGAGCAGAGAAGAGTAGAGAAGAGCAGAGTAGAGCTAAGTTAGGCAAGGTTAGGCTAGGCTAGGCTAAGCTAGGTTAAGCTAGGCTAAAGTCGAGCAGAGTAGAGTGGACCTAAGGCTAGGCTAGGCTAGAGTAGAGTAGTGTAGAGTGGAGTAGAGTAGAGTAGAGCAGAGTAGAGGAAAGCAGAGTAGAGGAAAGTAAAGCTGAGCAAAGCAGAGCTAAGTTAAGCAAGGTGAGGCTAGAGAAGAGTAGAGTAGAGTAGAGTAGAGCTTGGTTAGTAGAGTAGAGTAGGATAGGGTAGAGCAGAGCAAAGAAGAGTAGAGCAGAGCTAGGTTAGGCTAGGCTAGGCTATGCTGGGCTAGGCTAACGTAGAGTATGGTAGAGCTAAGTTGGGCTAGGCTAGGTAGGATTAGAGTAGAGTTAACTTTAGTAGAGTAGAGTATACTAATGGAGAGGAGAGTAAAGAAGAGCAGAGTAGAGTAGAGAAGAGCTAGGTTAGGCTAGAGTGGAGTATTATGGCGTAGAGTAGAGTAGATTGAGCTAGGTTAGGCTAGGCTAGGCTAGAGTATCGTGGAGTGGAGTAGAGTAGAGTAGAGCAAAGAAAAGCATAGTAGAGTAGAGCAGAGCAGAGTAGAGTAGGGCAGAGCAGAGTAAACGAGAGTCGAGCAAAACAAGTTTGGGTTAGGCTAGGCTAGGCTAAACTCGGTTAGGCTAAAGTAAGGCAGAGTAGAGTAGAGTTGGATTGTGTAGAGTAGAGTAGAGCTAGGTTAGGCTAAGTTAGGCTAGGCTAAGATAAGTTAGTGTAGAATATAATAGAGAAGAATATAATTAGTAAATTAGAGTAGAGTAGAGTAAAGTTGAGTTGAGTAAAGTAGAGTAGAGCTAGGTTAGGTAAGGCTAGGGTAGGCTAGGCTAGAAGGGGCAAGGCTAAAGTATAACAACATAGAGTACAATATAGTAGAGTATAATAGAGTTTAGTAGAGCTAGGTTAGGCTAGACTAGGCTAGAGTAAAGTAGATTAGAGAATAGCAGAGCAGAGAAGAGTAGAGTAGAGTAGAGTTGAGTAGAGTAGAGCATAATAGAGTAAAGTAGAGCAAAGCAGAGTAGAGTAGAGTGGAGCAAAATAGAGTAGAGTAGAGCTAAGTTAGGTTAGGCTAGCTAAGCCTAGAGTAGAGTAGAGTATAGCAAGGTTAGGCACGATCAGGCTAGGCTAAAGTGCCTAGGCTAGGCCAGGCTAGGTTAGGCTAGAGTTAAGTAGAGTAGAGTAGAGTAAAGCAGAGTAGAGCAGAACAGAGTATAGTTGAGTAGAGCTTAATAGAGTAGAGCAGAGTAAAGTAGAGTACAGTACAGTAGAGTAGAGTATAGTAGAGTTCAGTAGAGCAAGGTTAGGCTAGGCTAAAGTAGAATAGAGTATAACTTGATTAGTTTAGGCTAGGCTGGGCTAAGTTAGGCTAAAGTAGAGTAGAGTAGGACAAATATGGAAGAGGAGAGCAGAGCAGAGCAAAATAGAGTGGAGTAGAGTAGAGTAGAGCTAAGCTAAGCTAAGTAGAGCAGAGTGGAGTGAAGCAATGCAGAGTAGAGTAGAGTAGAGCAAAGTAGAGCAAAGTAGAGTAGAGCAGAGTAGAGTAGAGCTAGGTTAAGTTATGTTAGGCTAGTCTAGGCTAGGCTTGAGTAGATTAGAGTAAAGCAGAGAAGAGTATAGCTAGGTTAAGTTAGGCTAGGCTTGTTTAGGTTAGAGTAGATTAGATTAGAGTATAATAGAGTAGAGCAGAGCTAAGTTAGGCTAGGTTAGGATGTTGTAGGTCAGGCTAGGCTAGAGAAGAGTAGAGTTGAGTAGTGTAGATTAGAGCTAGGTTAGGCTAGGCTAGGCTAGGCTAGAGTATAGTAGAGAGGAGTAGAGCAAAGTAAAGAAGAGTATAGTAGAGTGTAACATAGTAGAGCTAGAATAGGCTAGGCTCGACTCAGCTAAATTAGTCTAAGCTAGAGTAGAGTAGAGTTGAGTTGAGTAGAGCAGGATAGAGTAGAGTCGAGTTGATCTAGGCTAGGCTGGGCTAAGTTAGAGTAAATGTAGTAGAGTGGATTAGAGTAGAGTAAAGTAGAGTAGAGCTAGGTTTGATTAGGCTTGGCTAGGCTTAGCTAGGCTAGGCTAAGCTAGGCTAAAATATAGTCAACTAGAGTGGAGTAGAGTAGAATAGAGCAGAGCTAAGTTCAGCTAAGCTAGGCTAAACTAGGCTAAAGTAGAGTAGAGTAGTGAATAGTACAAAGTAGAGTAGAGAAACGTAGAGTAGAGTAGAGCAGAGTAGAACAGATTAGAGTAGAGTAAATAGAGTAGAGTAAAGCAGAACAGAGGTAGGCTAAGTTAGGCTAGGCTAGGGTAGGCTAGAGTATAGGCTAGGGTAGGCTAGAGTAGACTAGACTAGACTAGTGTAAGGTTAGGTTATGTAAGGTTAGAGTGGCTACACTAGGCTAGTTTAGAGTTCAGCAGAGTAGAGTAGAATAGAGCAAAGTAGAGAAGGATAGAGTAGAGCAGAGTATAGTAGAGGAAGGCAAAGTAGAGGAGAAAAGAAAATAGTGGAGTTTTGCAAAGCAAAGTAATGCATAGTAGACCTAGCTTAGGGTAAGCTATGCTAAGTGAGGCTAGTTAGATAATGTTATAGTAAAGTAGAGTAGAGTTGAGTAGAGTAAAGTAGAGTAGAGTGGAGTAAAGTAGAGTAGAGCATTACAGAGCAGAGAAGACCAATGTAAAGCAAACCATAGTAGAGCTCAACTGAGCTTAGATGATCAGATTAGAGTAGAGCAGAGCAGAGCAAAGAAGTGCATGACAGAGTAGAGCAAAGTAGAGTTGAGTAGAGAAGAGAAGAGTAGAGTAGAGTAGTATAGAGTAAAGTAGAGTAGAGTAGAGCTAGGTTAAGCTAGGCTAGGTTGGGTTAGGCTAGAGTAAAGTAAGGTATAGTTGAGTAAAGTTAGGTTAGTTTAGGTTATGCTAGGCTTGGCTTGAGTAGGGTAGTGTAAAGTATAGTAGAATAGAGTATAGCATAACAGAGTAGATCAGAGCCAAGTAGAGTAGAGCTAGACTGGGTCAGGCTAGGCTAGGCTAGGCTTGCCTAGGCTAAAATTGAGTAGAGTGGAGAAAAGTAGAGTAGAGCTAGGTTTGGCTCAGCTAAGTAAGGCTTAATTAGAGTAGAGTAGACTATAATAGAGTATAGTAAAGTAGATTAGAGCACAGCTAGCTTAGCCTATGCTAGGCTATGGTAAGCAAGGGTAGGCTAGGTTAGGCTAGGCTAGGCTAGGCTTGGGTATGCTACGTTAGGCTAGGCTTATAGTAGAGTAGAGTAGAGTTGAATATAGTAGAGTAAAGTAGAGTAAAGTAGAGTAAAGTAAAGTATTATTGAGTAGAGTAGAGTAGAGGAGAAGAGAGTAGAGGGGAGGGGAGGATAGTAGAGTAAAAGAGAGTAGAGGAAAGCAAATCTGAGCAGAGGAGAGGGTAGCATAATAGAGTAGAGTGGAGTAGAGTAGAGTAGAATAAAATAAGACAAGAAGAGGAGAGTAGAATAGAGTGGAGTAGAGTAGACTAGAGTTTGGTTAGGCCAAGTTGGTCTAGGCTAAAGTAGAGTGGAGTAGAGTAGAGCAGAGTAGAGCTAGGTTAGGCTAAGCAAGGCTAGGCTAAGTTAAGCTAAACTAGGCTAGGTTAGGTAGAGTAGTAGAGTAAAGTAGAGTATAGCTAACTTAGGTTAGGCTAGGTTAGGCTAGGCTAAGCTAGAGTAGAGAGAGTAGAGTAGAGTAGCGTATAATAGAGTAGAGTTGAGTACAGAAGAGAAAAATAGAGTTAGGCAGAGTAGAGGAGAGCAGAGCAAAGCAAAGTAAAGGAAAGAGTAAAGTAGAGTAGTAAAGTAGAGCATTGAATATATAACAGAGTAGAGTAGACCAGAGTAAAATAGAGTAGAGCTAGGTTTTCTATTTTAGACTAGGCTAGGCTTGAGTAGAGTAAAGAAGAGTAGAGTAAAGCTCGATTAGGCTGGGATAGGCTAGGCCAGGATAGGCTAGGCTAGAGTAGAGTAGGGTATAATAGAGTAAAGTAGAGCATTATAGAGAAGACTAGAGAAGACTAGAGAAGAGCAGAGTAGAGTAGAGCAAAGTAAAGTAGAGCAGAGAAGAGTAGCATAGAGCAGATCAAAATAAAGCAGTCTAGACTAGAGTAGAGAATGACATAATAGCATAGAGGTGAGTGGAGCAGAGTAGAGAAAAGTAGAGCAAAGTAGAGTAGAGTAGAGAAAAGCTTGTAGACTAGGCTTGGCTATGTTAATCTAGGTTAGAGTAGAGTAGAGTAGAGTAGAGTAGAATAAAGTAGAGCAAAGCTAAGTTGAGCTAGGCTTGATAAGAGTACAATAGATTAGAGTAGAGTTGAGCAGAGTAGAGTAGAGCAGAGCATAGTAGTGAAGGGTAGAGCGGAGCAAAGTAGAGCAGAGCAGAGCATAGCAGAGCATAACAGAAGAAGCAGAGTAGTGTAGAGCAAAGAATAGTAGAGTAGAGTAGAGCTAGGTTAAGCTAGGCTAGGCTAAATTTGAGTAGAGCAGAGTAAAATAGAGTAATATAGAGCAGAGCTAGGTTAGGTAAGGCTAGGCTAGGCTAAGGTAGAGTAGAGTAGAGTAGAGTAAAGTAAAAAAGATTTGAGTTAAGTTAGGCTTGGCTAGGCTAGGTTAGGCAAGGGAAGGCTTGGTTAGACTAGAGAAAAGTAGAGTGGAGCTTGGTTAGGCTAAGCTAAGCTATGCTAAACTAGGATAGAGTAAATAAGGGTAGAGTATAGTAGAGTACAACAGAGTAAAGTATAACAGAGTAAAAAAAATAAGAGTAGAGCAGAGCAAAGCAAGGATAGGCTAGGCTCAATTAGGCAAGAGTAGAGTAGAGTAGAGTACAGTAGAGTACAGCTAGGTTTGGTTAGGCTTAGCTGGGTTAGGGTAGACTAGAGCAGAGTAGAGTAGAGTAGAGCATAGTAAAGTTGAGTATAATAAAGCTAAGTTTGGTTGGGCTAAGCTAGGCTAAGCTTACTAGGCAAGGCTAGGCTAGAGTAGAGAAGAGTAGAGTAGAGTAGGCTAGAGTCGAGTAGAGTAATGCTAGGTTAGGCTAGGTAAGGCTAGGCTAGAGTAGAGTAGAGTGGAGTAGAGCAGAGTAGAGTAGATCAGAGCAAAGCAGAGTGTAGTAGAGCAAAGCTAGGTTAAGTTGGGCTAGAGTATAGTATAGTAGAGTGGAGTAGAGTGTAAAATAGAGCTAGGTTTGGGTAAGATAAGCTAGGTTAGGCTAGGTTAGGTTAGAGTAGAGTAGAGTGTAGTAGAGTAGAGCTAGGTTAGATTAGGCTAGGCTAGGCTAGAGTGCAATAGTGCAGAGTAGAGTAGAACTGAGATGAGTAGAGCAAAGTAGAGTAGAGCTGAGTAGTAATGAGCAAAGCTGAGTAGAGTTAAGCTAGGCAAAGCTCGGATAGGCTACGCTAAGCTAGACAAAGCAAGGCAAGAGAAGAGTAGAGTTGAGTGGAGGTAGGTTAAGTGAGGCTAGGCTAGGTTATGTTAGAGTAAAGTGGAGTAGAGTTGAGTAGAGTAGAGTAGAGTAGACTAGAGGAAACAAGAGTAGAATGAAGCTAGGTTAGGCAAGGCTGAGCTAAGCCAGGCTTGGATTAGTTAGACTTTGTTCGAGTAAAGTAGAGCAGTACCGAGTTGAGTAGAGCTCGATTAGGTTAGGCTAAGATAGGCTTGGCTAATGTACAATAAAGTAGAGTAGAGTAGATTAGAGTAGAGCATAACTAGGTCAGGCTACACAAGGTTAGGCCAGGCTCAGTTAGGCTATGCTAGAATATAGTAGAGTAGAGTACAGTATAGTACAGTAGAGCTAGGTTAGGTTAGGCGAGGCTAGGCTAGGATATAGTACAGTAAAGTAGAGTTAAGTAGAGTAGAGCAAAGTAGAGTTGAGTAGAACAAAGTAGAGAAGAGAAGAGTAAAGTAGAGCATAGCATAGTAGAGTAGAGCAGGGAAGAGCAAAGTAGAGTAGAGCAGAGCAGAGCAGAGCAGAGAAGAGTAGAGTAGAGTAGAGGTTAGTAGGGTAAGCTAGGTTAGAGTAAAATGGAGTAGTGCAGATATAGTAGAGTAGAATTTGGTTAGGCTAGGTTAGGCTAAACAAGGCTAAAGAAGAGTAGAGGAAAGTAGAGCAGAGAAGAGAAGAGCAAAGTAGAGTATAACAGAGCAAAGGAGAGCAGAGTAGAGAAGTGCAAAGCAGAGTAGAGAAGAGCAGAGTAGTGTAGAGCACAACAAAGTAGAGAAGAGTACAGTGGAGTAGAACAATGCAGAGTATAGTAGACTAGTGTAGAGTATAGTAGTGTAGAGTAGTGTAAAGTAGAGTTAAGTAGAACAGAGTACAACAGAGCTTGGATAGGCTAGGCTAGACTTGGCTAGGCTAGGCTAGGATATAGTAGAGTGAGTAGAGCTAGGTTAGGCTAGGCTTGGTTAGAGTAGAGTAGAATATAGTAGAGTAGAGTAAAGTAGAGTAGAGTGGAGTAGAGGAGAGTAGAGTAGAGTCGAGCTAAGATAGGTTAAGCTAGAGTACAACATAGTAGAGTATAGTAGAGTAAAGAGGAGTAGAGTAGAGTAGAGTAGAGCAAAGCAGAGTAGAATAAAGCAGAACAGAGTAGAGAAGTACAAAGCAAAGAAGAGCAGAGCAGAACAGAAGAGTAGAGTAGTATAATACAGAGTAGAGTAGAGTAGAGCATAGTGTAGAGCTATACGTAGATAGAGTAGAGTAGAGCAGAGCAGAGCTAGGTTATTTTATACTATGCTATGCTAGGTTAGGCAAGCTAGAGAAGAGTAGAGTAGAGTAGAGCTCAGTTAAGCGAGGCTAGGCTAGGGTAGGCTTGCAAGGCTAGGCTAGGCTAAGCAAGAGTAGAGTGAAGTAGATTAGACTACAATAGAGCTAGATTAGGTAATGCTAGGCTTCGATAGGCAAGAGTAGAGTAGACTAGAGTAGAGTAGAGTAGAATAAGGTAGAGTAGAGTAGAGTAGAGTAGAGCAGAGTAGAGTAGAGTAGAGTAGAGTAGACAGAGCAGACCAAAGTAGAGTATAACAGACTAGAATAGAGAACAGCAGAGCAAAGAAAATCAGAGTAAGGCAGCACAAAGCCAAGCAGAGCAGAGTAGAGCAAAGCTAGGTTAGGCTTTACTATGCTTTGCTAGGCTCGACTATGCTAAAGTAGAGTAGATAAGAGTGGAGTAGAGAAGAGTAGAGAAGAGCAAAGTAGAGTAGGGCAGAATAGAGTAGAATAGAGCAGAGTAGAGTAGAGCAGAGTAGAGTAGAGCAGTATAGAGCAAAGTAGAGAAATGTAGAGTAGATTAGAGTAGAGTAAAGTATAGTAGAGAAGAGAAAATAAAAGTAGAGCAAAAAAGTGTAGAGTAGAGCAAAGTTATGCTAGGCTTGTCTTGTCTATGCTCAATTAGGCTAGAGTATAGTGGAGGAGATTATTGTAGAGTAGAGTAGCGTACAATAGAGCAGAGCAGGGTAAAGTAGAGTAGAGTAGAGCAGAGTAGAGAAGAGCATAGCTAGATTAGGTTTGGCAAGGCTAGGCTAAGCAAGACGAGACTATAATAGAATAGAGCTAGGTTAGGTTTGGCTAGCCTAGGCTAAGGTAGAGTAGAGTAGAGTAGAGTAGAGTAGGGAAGAGTGGAGTAGTGTAGAGTAGAGTAGAGTAGAGCTAGGTTAGGTTAGGCTAGGCCAGGTTATGTTAGGCTAGGATAGGCTAGGCTTGCCTAGAGTAGAGTAGAGTTGAGTAAAATAGAATAGAGTAGAGCTAGGTTAGGCTTGGCTAGGCTAGAGTATAATAAAGTATAGTGGAGTAGAGCAAGGCAGAGCAGAGTAAAGTAGAGTAGAGAATAGTAGAGAAGAGCAGAATAGAGTAGAGAAAAGTAGAGTAGAGCAGAGTTTAGTTAGGGATGCCAATCTAGGTTAGGCTATGCTAGGGTAGAGTACAGTTTAGTTGACCATGATTAGGCTAGGCTAGGCTAGGCAAGCTTTGAGTAGGGTAGGGTAGAGTAGAGTAGAGTTAAGTTAGGCTCGAATAGGCAAGGGTAGGATAGGTTAGGGTAGGCAAGGCTAGCCTAGGGAAGAGTGGAGTGAGTAGTGTAGAGCTCAAATTGGCTAGGCTAGGCTAGAGTAGAGTATAGTAGAGCAGAGTAGTGTATTGGAATAGAGTGGAGTATAGTAATGCTAGGTTAGGCAAGGTTGGGCTAGGCTAGGTAAGGGTAGAGTAGAGTAGTGTAGAGTAGAGTAAAGTAAAGAAGAGTAGAGTAGAGGAGAGCAGAATAGAGTAGAGCAAAATAAAGCAAAAGAAGAGTAGAGCAGCACAGAGCATTGTAGAGTAGAGCAGAGCTAAGTTATGTTCAGCTAGGCTAGGCTAGGCAAGAGTAGTGTAGAGTATAGTTTTGTTAGGCTAGGCAAGAGTAGAGTAGGGTAGAGTAGAGAAGAGTAGAGCTAGGCTAGGCTAAACTAGAGTACAGTAGAGCCAGGTAGCCTAGGCTAGGTTAGAGTAGATTAGAGTTGAGCATATTAGAGTAGAGCTAGTGTAGAATAGAGTATAGGACTAGGTTAGGCAAGATTAGGCTAGGCTCAATTTGTCTAGGTTAGGCAAGGTTAGGCTAAGCTAGGCTATAGTATAATAGAGTAGAGTGGAGTAGAGTAGAGTAGAGTAGAGCTAAGTTAGGCTTGGTTAGGCAAAACTAGAGTAGAATAGAGTAGAGTAGAGTAGAGAAGAGTAGAGCAGAGTAGACTAGAACAATGCAGAGTAGTACAAAGTAGAGGAGAGCATAGCAGAGTTGAGTGGAGTAGAGTAGAGCAATAAAAAGAAGAGCAAAGCACAGTAGAGTAGAGAAGAGCTAGGTTTGGCTAGGCTAGGCTAAGCTAAGCTAGAGTAGAGTTTATTATGGTAGAGCTAGGTTAAGCTAGACTATACTAGACTAGGTTAGAGTAGAGTAGAGTAGAGTAGAGTAAAGTATAGCAGTGTAGAGCTAAGTTAGGTTAGGCTAGGGTAAGCTAGCCTAGGCTAGGCTAGAGTTTAGTAGAGTTGAGTAGAGTAGAGTAGCATAGAGTAGAGCTTAGTTAGGCTAAGAAAGGCTAGGCAAGAGCATTATGGAGTAGAGTTGAGCATAGCAAAGAAGAGCAAAGCAAAGTAGAATAGAGTAGAGCAGATTAGAGAAGATCAAAGTAGAGCAGAGTAGATGAGAGTAGAATAGAGCAGAGCAGAACAGAGCAGACTAGAGCTTGGTTAAACTAAGCTAGCTAGGTTAGGCTCGGTTAGTGTTAAGTAGAATATAGTAGAGTAGAGTGGAGTAGAATAGAGTAGATTATAGTAGAGTAGAGTAGAGTAGAGGAGAGCTAGGTTAATCAAGGCTAGGAAAGGCAAGGCTAGGGTAAGTGAGGCTAGGCTAGAGTAGAGTAGAGTAAAGCTCGATTAGGTTATGCTAGGAAACGCTAGGTAATGCTAGTGTAGAGTAGAGTAGAGTAGAGCAAGGCAGAGAAGAGTAGAGTAAAGAAAGAAGAATAAGATAGAGCAGAGTGGAGCAAAGCAAAGCATAGATGAGCAAAGTAGAGTAGAGAAGATTAGAGCTAGGTTATGCTAACCAAGGCAAGGTTTGGCTGGGTTAAAGTTGAGTAGAGTATAGTATAGCTGAGTAAGGGCCAACAGAGTAGAGTTTAACAAAGTAGAGCAGAGTAGAGCAGAGCAGAACAGAGTAGAGCAGAGTAGAGCAGCATAGAGTAGAGTAGCACTAGGTTAGGCTTAGCTAGGCTAGGTTTGGCTAGGCTAGGATAGGTTAGAGGTTAGTAAAGTTGAGTAAAGAAGAGTAGATTAGAGTAGAGTAGAGAAGAGTAGAGTATAATATAGTATAATAGAGTAAAGTAGAGTTGAGCAAGGTTTATCAATTGTAGGCAGGGCTAGGATATGCCAAGCTTAGCTAGGCTAGGCTAGAATTTAGTAGAGTAATGTAGAATAGAGAAGAGTAGAGCTAGGTTATGTTAGGCTTAGTGATGCTAAAGTAGTAGAGTAGAGGAGAGTAGAATAGAGTAGAGAAGAGCATAGTAGAGCAGAGTATAATGAGTAGAGTAGAGAAAAGTGGAGCAAAGTAGAGCAGAGCAGAGTAAAGTAGAGTAGAGTAGAGTAGTGCAGAGCAGAGTAGAGAGAGTAGAGCTGAGCTAAGTTAGGCTACGCATGGCTAGGCTAGGCTAGGCTCGAGTAGAGTGGAGTAGTGTAGGGTAGAATGGAGCAGAGCAGAGCATAGTAATAAAATGTAGAGTAGAGCATAGTAGATTAAAGTAGAGCAAGGATAAGCGAGGCTAGGCTAGACATGGCTAGGTTAGGCTAGAGTAGAGTACAGTAAGGTAGAGCTAGGTTAGGCTATGCTAGGCTAGGCTTGGTTAGAGCACAGTAGAGTAAAGTATAGTAAAGTTAAGTAGAGAAGAGTAGAGTAGAGTTAGGGTAGGCTAGGCTAAGCTAAAGTATAGTAGAGTAGAATAGAATAGAGTAGAGCAGAGTAGAGTAATGCAGAGGAGAGTAGGGTAGAGTAGAGCTAGGTTTGGCAAGGCAAGGCTAGGCTAGAGCAGAGTAGAGCAGAGTAGAGTATAGCTACATTCGACTAGGCAAGCTAGGCTAAGTTAGAGTAGAGTATAGTGGAGTAGATTAGAATATAGTAAATTAAAGTTAAGTAGAATAGAGTTAGGTTAAGTTAAGCATTGCTAAGGATGGCTAGGCCAGGCGAGAGTAGAGTAACATAAAATGGAGTGGAGGAATTGAGTAGAGTAGAGTAGAGCTAGAATAGGCAACCCTAGGCTTGGTTATGTTAAACAAGGCTAGAATAGAGTACAGTAGAGTAGAGAATATTAGAGCAGAGAAGAGTATAGTAGAGTCGAGTGAGTAGAGCTGAGTAGAGAAGAGTAATGCAAAGTAGGGCGAGGTTAGGCTAGGCTAGGCTTTGTTAGAGTAGAGTAGAGTAGAGCAAAGTATAGTAGAGTAGAGTAGAGAAGAGTAGAGCTAGGTTAGGCTAGGCTAAGCTAGAGTATAATAGAGCAGAGTAGAGTAGAGTCATGTAGAGCAGAGTAGAGTAGAGTAGAGCTAGGTTTAGCTAGGCTAGGCTACGAAAAAGTAGAGAAGGGTAGAGTAGAGTATGGTTATGTTTGACTAGGCTTGGCTAGGCTAAGCAAGTGTGGAATAGAGTAGGGTTAAGTAGAGTAGATTTGAGTAGAGTAAAGTTAAGTAGATTAAAGCTTGGTTAAGCTAAGCTAGGTTAGGCTTTGGTAAGGTTGGCTAGGCTAGGATAGAGTAGAGTAGAATATAATATAGTGGAGTATTGTAGAGTAGAGTAGAGTAGAGCTAGAATAGGCTTGGCTAGGCTAGGTTATGCAAAATAAGGTTAGAGTAGAGCATAGTAGAGTAGAGAAGAGTAGAGTAGAGCAGAGTAGAGAAGAGTAAAGCAGAGCAGAACAAATTTGAGCAAAGTAGAGCAGAGCAGAGTAGGGCTAGCTTAGGCTAGGTTAGGGTATGGTAGAGTAGAGTAGTGTAGAGTAGAGTAGAGTAGAGCTAGGTTGGGCTACACTAGACTTAGCTAGGATTTAGTCGAGTAGAATAGAGTATAATAGAGTAGGGTAGATAATGTAGTGTGGAGTAGAGCAGAGATAGGTTGGGCTAGGCTAGGCTAAGCTAGGATTTAATCGAGTAGAACACAGTACAGTAGAGTAAAATAGAGTAAAGTAGAGTAGAGTAGAGTATAGTAGAGGAGAGTAGAGTAGAGCTAGGTTAGGCTATGTTAGAATAGGTTAGGCAAGGCTAGAGTAGAGTAGAGTGGATTAGAGTTGAGTATAGTAGAGCATGGCTAGGTTTGGCTTCCTTGGCTAAGCAAAAGTATATAGAGTAGAGTAGAGCAGAGTAGAGTAGAGTAGAGAATAGTAGAGTAGAGTAGAGAATAGTAGAGCAGAGCAGTACAGAGGAGAAAAAACTAGAGCAGAGCAGAGAAGAATAGAGCTAAGTTATGCTAGACCAAGTAAGGCTAGGATAAGCTAGAGTAGAGTGAGCATGGTTTGGTATGCTAGGCTAGGCAAGGTTAGAGTAGAGTAGAATAGAGTAGAGTAGAGTAGATTAGAGCTAGGTTAGAGTAGGCTAGGCTAGGGAAGGCTAGGCTTGGGTCTACAAGAGTAGAATAGCATAGAGCTCGATTAGGCTAGGCTAGGCTAGAGTGGAGTTGAGTATAGTATAGTAGAGTAGAGCAGAATAGAGTAGAGCATAGCAGAGTAGTGTAGAGTAGAGTAGAGCTAAGTTAGGCTAAGCTAATCTGGGTTAAGCTAGGCAAATGTAGGGTAGATTTTGTTAGGATAGGCAATGGTAAAGTAGAGTAGAGTAAAATAGAGCAGAGTAAAATAGAGTAGAGAAGAGTGTTGTAGAGCAAAGTAGTGTAAAGTAGAGAAAAGCAGAGTACAACAAAGAAGAGTAGTGCAGAGTAGAGTTAGGATTGGCTAAGCTAAGCTAGGTTATGCCAGCTAGGCTTGAGTAGAAAAGAGTATAATAGAATAGAGTAGAGTATAATAGTGTGGAATATAATAGAGTAGAGTAGAGTTGAGTAAAGCTAGGTTAGGGTAGACGAGGCTAGGCTAGGTTAGAGAAGAGTAGTGTAGTGTGGAGTAGAGTAGATTAAAGTAATGTAGAGTAAAGGAGAGTAGAATAGAGTAGAGGAAAAGATAGCAGAGAAGGGTCGAGTAGAATAGAGTTGAGCATACAAGAGCAGTATAAAGCAGAGTAGAGCAGAGCTAGGTTGGGCTCGACTAAGCTAGATTAGAGCAGAGCCGAGTAGAGTTAGGTTAGGTTAGCCTAGGCTAGGATAAGTAAGATTATAGTAGAGTAGAGTTGGGTAGACTAAAGCTAAATAAAGTAGAGCAAAGCAGAGTTGAGCTCAATTAGGCTAGGCTAGACTAGAGTAGAGTAGAGCTAGGTAGGCTAAGCTAGGTAAGGTTAAAGTAGAATATAGTAGAGTAGAGCAGATTAGTGTAGAGCTAGAGTAGAGTAGAGCAGAGTAGAGTAGAATGAGGTTATGTTAGGCAAAGCTAGGATAGGTTAGGATAGGTAAGGTTAGGCTTGGCTAGAGAATAATAAAATAGAATAGAGTAGAGCAGAGAAGAGTTAGGTTAGCTAAGCCAAAGTACATCAGTGTAGAGTAGAGTAGAGAAGAGTAGAGTAAAGTAGAGCAAAGCAAAGTAGAGTTGAGCAGAGCAAAGTTGAGCATGATAAAGCAATAATAAGCAGAGCTGAGTATAATAGTGTAGAGTAAAGGAAGGTTAGGTTAGGCTAGGCTAGGTAAGGTTAAGCTAAACAAGAGTAGAGTAGAGTAGGGTAGGGCAAGGTTAGGCTAAGTTATAGTAGAGTGGAGTAGAGCAGGACAGAGTAGAGTAGAATGGAGCAAGGTTAGGGAAGGGTAGGTTAGACGAGGGTAAGCTAGGCTGGGCTATGCTAGAGTTGAGAGCATAGTAGAGCTTCATTAGGCTAGGCTAGGCAAGGCTAGCCTATGTTAGAGTAGAGTAGAGTTGAGTAGAGCAAAGAAAAGCAAAGCAGAATAGAGAAGAGCAAAGTAGAGTAGAGTAGAGCAAAACAGAATAGAGTAAAGTAGTTTAGAGCAGAGTAGAATAGAGCTAGATTATGCTATGCTAGGTTAGGCTAGGCAAGGGTAGCCCAGGTTAGAGTTTAGATGGGTAGAGTAGAGTAGAGTATAGCATAATAGAGTACTGTAGAGTAGAGCTAGGTTAACTTAGGCTAGGCAAGGCAAGGTTAGGCTACGTAGGGCTAGGCTAGAGTAGAGTAGAGCTTTATTAGGCTAGACTAGAGTAGAGTACAGTAGAGTACAATAAAGTAGAGCAGAGTAGAGCAGAGCAAAGCAGAGTAAAGCAGAGTAGAGAAGAGCAGAGATGAGTTGAGCTGAGTAGAGAATAGTAGAGCTAGGTTAGGCTAAACTTGGTGAGGTTAGGCTAGGTTAGAGTAAAGTAGAGTAGAGTGGAGTTGGGTAGAATTTGAGTAGAGTTGAGTAGAGTAGAGTGGAGAAGAGCATGATAGAGCAAAATAGAGTAGAGTAGAGTAGATTAGAGCAGAGTATAGTAGAGTAGAGTAGAGTAGAGTAGAGTATAGTATATTATAATAGAGTAGACTGGAGTAGACTAGAGTTAGGTTAATCTAGGCTAAGCAGGGCTTGGCTAGGCTAGGTATGGTTAAGCTAGTCCAGAGTAGAGTAGAGTATAGCAGAGTTAGGTTAGGTTAGGCTAAGATAAACTAAAGTAGAGTACAGTAGAGAAGAGAAGAGGAAAGTATACTAGAGCATAGGAAAGCAGAGCAAAGCGATGTGGAGCAAAGTAGAGCGAAGCACAGTAGAGCTGAGCAGAGCAGAGAAGAGTGGAGCTAAGTTAGGCTTAACTAGGCTAGAGTATAGTAGAGTAGAGTACAATAAAGTAGGGTGGAGTAGAGGAGAGCAGAGCAATAAAATGTAGAGTAGAGCATAGCAGAGTAGAGTCGAGCTACGTTAGGCAAGTCTAGGCAAGAGTAAAGTAGAGTAAAATAGAGCCAGGTTAGGTTAAGCTAGGCTAGGAAAAGTTAGAGCAACGTAGAGTAGTGTATAGTAGAGTATAATAGTGTAGAGTATAGTAGAGTAGAGCTAGGTCAGGTTAGGCATGGCTAGGATAGGCTTGGCAAGGTTAGAGTGGAGTAGAGTAGAGCAGAGTAGAGTAGAATGGATTAGAGCTTTGTTTGGCTTGGTTAAGACAAAGTATATTAGAGCAAAGCAGATTAGAGTAGAGTAGAGTAGAGCAGAGCAGAGCAGAGTAGAGTAGAGCAGAGTAGATTAGAGTAGAGTAAAGTAGAGTTGACCATAGTAGAGTAGAGCAAAGTAGAGTAGTGTAGAGGAGAGAGAGAAGAGTAGAGTAAAGTAGAGCAAAGTAGAGTAGCACAAGGCTATTCTAGGCTAGAGTAAATTGGAGTAGAGTAGAGTAAAGCTAAGTTAGGCTAGGCTAGACTAGGATTGGTTAAAGAAGGGTAGAGTGGAGTAGAGTAGAAGGGAGGAGAGCAAAGAAAAGTAGAGCAAAGTAAAGCAGAGTGGAGGAGAGTACAATAGAGCAGAGTCGAGTAGAATAGAGCAGTGCAGATTAGAGAAAAGTAGAATAATGTAGAGAAGAGTAGATCAGAGTGGAGCACAGTAGAGTAAGGTTAAGCAAGGCTAGGCTAAGCTAGGCTAGGTTAGATTAGGCTATGCTATAGTAGAGAAGAGTAGGGTAGGGTATTGTAGAGTAAAGAAGAATAGAGTAGGGTAGAATAAAGTAGAGTAGAGTGGAGTAGAGATAGTTAGGCTAGGCTAAGCTAGGTTAGGCTAGCTAGAGTAGAGTGGTGTAGAGTAGAGTAGAGTAGAGCTTGGGTAGGTTCTACTAGGCTATGTTTTGCTAAAGAAGAGTAGAGTAGAGTAGAGGAAAGTAGAGCAAAGAATAGCAAAGCAGAGTAGAGCTAGGTTAGGCTAGGCTAGGCAAGGTTAGGCAGGGTTAATGTGGAGTAGAGTTGAGTAAAGCATAGTAAAGTAAAGCTAAGTTAGGTTAGGCTAGGACAGGCTAGGGTAGAGTATAATGGAGTAGGGTAGAGTAGAGTAGAGTAGATTAGAGCATAGTAGAGTAGGGCAGAGAAGAGTAGAGTTGAGTAGAGTAGAGCAAAAAATAGTGGAGCTGAGTAGGGCTGAGTAAAGTATAGTTGAATAGAGAAGAGTATTGTAAAGCAGAGTAGACCAGAGATAGGTCAGGCTAGTCGAAGCTAGAGTATGGTAGAGTAGAGAAGAGTAGAGTAGAGTAAAGTAGAGCATAGTAGGGTCAAGTAGAGCTTGGTTAGGTTAGGCTAAAGTAGAGTAGAGATAAGTAGAGTAGGGTAGAGTAGAGTTGAGTAAAGTGGAGAATAGTAGAGCTGAAGAAAGTAGAGTAAAAGAGAGTAGAAGAGAGGAGAGTAGAGTAAAGTAGAGCAGAGTAGAGTAGAAGAGTAGAGTAGAGCTGAATAAAGTAGAGAAGAGCAGAGTAGAGTAGAGTTGAGCTTGGTTAAGGAAGGCTAGGCTACGTTAGGCTAGGCTAAGATAGAGTAATGTAGAGTAGAGTAAATCAGAGCAAATCAGAGCAAAGTAGAGCAGAGTAGAGTAAAGTAGAGTAGAGCAGAGAATAACTGGGCTAGGTTACAATAGGCAAGGCTAGAGCAGAGTAGAGAAGGATAGAGCTAAGTAGAGCAGACTAGAGTAGGCTAGAGAAGAGCTAGGTTAGGCTAGGCTAGGATAAAGTGGACTAGAGTAAAGCTAATTAGGCTAAGCTAGGCATGGCTAGGTTAGAGTAGAGTACTGTAGAGTAGAGAGAGTAGAGTAGAGTACAGTAGAGTTGAGTAAAGGAGAGTAGAGTAGAGTAGAGCTAGGTTAAGTTAGGTTATGCTAGGCTAGGTTAAGCTAGGCAAGGTTAGGCTAGGCAAGGTTAGGCTAGGCTAGAGTAGACTAGAGTAGAGTAGAGTAGAGGTGAGCTATTTTAAGCTAGGATAGGCTAGGCTAGAGTACAATAGAGTAGAGTAGAGTAGATCAGAGCAGAGTAGATTAGAGAAGAGGAGCAAAGTGGAAGCTAGGATAGGCTAGGGTAGGCTAAAGTAGAGTTGAGAAGAGTAGGGACAGGATATGCTAGACGAGGCTGGGTTGGAGTATAGTAGAGTACAGTTGAGAATAATATAATAGTTTAGAGGAGAGTAGGGTAGAGTACAGTTAAGCTAGGCTAAGATAGGGTAAGCAAAGCTAGGCTAGTGTAGAGTAGAATAGAGTAGAGTAACATAGAGAAGAGTAGAGTAGAGAAGAGCCCAATTAGGTTCAGCTCGTTTAGGCTAGGATGCGTTAGACTAGAATAGAGAAGAGCAAAGCATGGAAGAGCAGAGTAGAGAAGACCAAAGAGGGGCAGAGTAGAGTAGAGTAGAGTAAATAAGAGCAGAATAGTGAAAAGAAGAGCATAGTAGAGAGTAGAGCAGAGCAAAGCATAATAGAGCTAGGTTAGGGTAAGCTATACTAGGTTAGGCTAGGCAAGGCTAGGTTAGAGTAGAGTTTAGTATAGTATAGTAGAGAAGAGTCGAGTAGTGTAGAGTTAGGTTAGGCTAGGCTGGGTTAGGATAGGCATGGCCATGCTATAATAGAGTAGAGTAGAGTATAATAGAGCTAGGTTAGGTTAGGCTAGGCTAGGTTAGGCCAGAGTTTAATAGGGTATAGTAGAGTAGAGTAGAGTATGTAGAGTAGAGAAGCGCAGAGCTGATTAGAGCAAAGTAGAGTAGAGTAGAGTAAAGTAGAGGGGAGTGGAGAATAGTTAGGCTAGGTTAAGATAGGCAAAGTTAGAGCAGAGTAGAGTAAAGAAGATTAAAGTAGAGTAGAGTAAAGCTGAGTAGAGCTAAGTTGAGCTGAGTAGAGTAGAGCATTGTAGAGTAGAGTAGAGTAGAGTAGAATAGCTTAGAGAAAAGTGAAATAGAGTAGAGCAGAGCAGAGTACAACAGAACACAATAGAGTAGAGTAGAGAAAGATTAGACTAGGCCAGGCTAGGCTAGGATAGAGTTGAGTAGAGTAGAGCATAGTGGAGTAGAATAGAAGAGAGCAGAGTACAGATAGGTTAGGCTAGGTTATGGTAGAGTAGTGTGAAGTAGAGTAGAGTAGAGCAAGGTTTGGCTAGGTTAGGTAAGGACTGGCTAGGCTAGGCTTACCAAGGCTAGAGTAGAGTATACTAGAGTAGAGTAGAGTATAGGGAATTAGGTTAGGCTAAGGTCAGCTAAAGCATAGTAAAGTAGAGTAGAGTAAAGCAGAGCATAGTAAAATAGAGCATAGCAGAGTAGTGTTGGGTTAGAGCTGAGCAGAGTTTGGTTAGGGTAAGTAAGAAAAGGCTTGGCAAGGCTAGGAAAGGCTTGGCTAGGATATGCTAGGATAAAGTAGAGTATAGTAGAGTAGAGTGGAGCTTTGTTAAGCTCGGATATGCTAAGCTAGGTTAGAGTAA
Organism: Vanilla planifolia; assembly: GCA_023846275.1. Classification (NCBI taxonomy): domain Eukaryota; kingdom Viridiplantae; phylum Streptophyta; class Magnoliopsida; order Asparagales; family Orchidaceae; genus Vanilla; species Vanilla planifolia. Next base: position 352,419 of record JAIUJO010000708.1, read on the forward strand.
AGTGGATTAGAGTAGAGTAGTGTGGGGTAGTATAGAGCTCAGTTAGGTTAGGATAGGGTAGGCTAGATTAGAGGAGAGTAGAGAAGAGTAGAGTAGAGCAGTGTAGAGTAACGTAGAGTAGGGCAGGTTTGGCTAGGCAAGGCTAGAAAAGGCTATTGTGGAGTAGAGTTTTGTCGAGAAGAGTAGAGTAGAGAAGAGTAAAGTAGAGTAGGGTTAACTAGAGTAGAGAAGAGTAGATCAGAGCAGAGCTGAGTTAAGCAGAGTAGAGTAGGGCTAGGTTAGGGTAAGTTAGGATAAGTTAGAGTATAGTAGAGTATAGTGGAGTAGAGTAGAGTAGAGTATAGTAGAATAGAATAGAGTATAGTAGACTAAAGTAGAGTATAATAGAGTAGAGTAAAGCTAGGTTAGGCTAGGCTAGAGTAGAGTAAGTAGAGTATAGTGGAGTAGAGTAGAGCTAAGTTAGGTTAGGCTATGCTAGGCTAGGCTGGGATAGGTTTGGCTAGGCTAGGCTGGGCAAGGCTAGGCAAGGCTCACCTTTGCTTAAGAGCAGTATAGTAAAGCAGAGCAGAGTGGAGTAGAGTAGAGCAAAGTAGAGTATAATAGAGTAGAGAAGAGTAAAGAAGAGTGGAAAAGAGTAGAGTAGAGCTAAGTTAGGCTAGGTTAGGCTAGGCTAGGCTCAGCTAGGTTATGCTAAGCTAAAGTCGAACAGAGTAGAGTAGACCTAGGGCTAGGCTTGGCTAGAGTAGAGTAGTGTAGAGTGGAGTAGAGTAGAGTAGAGCAGAGTAGAGTAGAGCTGAGTAGAGCAAAGCAAAGCTGCACAAAGCAGAGCTAAGTTAAGTAAGGTGAGGCTAAAGAAGAGCAGAGTGGAGTAGAGCAGAGCTTTGTTAGCAGAGTAGAGTAGGGTAGAGTAGAGCAGAGCAGAGCAGAGCAAAGAAGAGTAGAGTAGAGCTAGGTTAGGATAGGTTAGGCTAGGCTGGGCTTGGTTAAAGTAGAGTATAGTAGAGCTAAGTTAAGCTAGGCTAGGCAGGATTAGAGTAAAGTGAACTTTAGTAGAGTAGAGTATAGTAGAGGAGAGGAGAGTAGAGAAGAGTAGGGCAGAGTAGGGAAGAGCTAGGTTAAGCTAGGGTAGGCTTTGTAGGATAGGCTAGAGTGGAGTATTATGGAGTAAAGTAGAGTAGATTGAGATAGGTTAGGCTATGCTAGGCTAGAGTATAGTGGAGCACAATAGAGTAGAGTAAAGCAAAGAAAAGTAGAGTAGAGTAGAGTAGAGTTAGAGTAGAGTTGGGCAGAGCAAAGTAAATGAGAGCAGAGCAGAACAAGTTTTGGGTTAGGCTAGGCTAGCCTAAACTTGGCCAGGCTAAAGTAGAGTAGAGTAGAGTAGAGTAGGATAGTGCAGAGTAGAGTAGAGCTAGGTTAAGCTAAGTTAGGCTAGGTTAAGATAAGTTAGTGTAGCATATAATAGAGAAGAATATAATAGAGTAAATTAGAGTAGAGTTGAGTAAAGTAGAGTAGAGCTAGGTTAGGCTAGAATAGGCAAGGCTAGAGTATAAGAACCTAGAGTATAGTAGAGTAGAGTATAGCAGAGTTGAATAGAGCTAGGTTAGGCTAGACAGGCTAGGCTTGGCTAGACTAGTCTAGAATATAGTAGATTAGAGAAGAGCAGAGTAAAGAAGTGTAGAATAGAGTAGAGTTGAGTAAAGTAGAGCATAGTAAAGTAGAGCAAAGCAGAGTAGAGTAGAATGGAGCAAAGTAGAGTAGAGTATAGTATTGTAGAGCTAAGTTAGGTTAGGCTAGCCTAGCCAGAGTAGAGTAGAGCAGAGTAGAGTAGAGTAGAGTATAGCAAGGTTAGGCATGATCAGGCTAGGCTATAGTGCCTAGGCTAGGCTAGGCTAGGTTAGGCTAGAGTAAAGTGGAGTAGAGTTGAGTAAAGCAGAGTAGAGCAAAACAGAGTATAGTCGAGTAGAGCTGAATAGAGTAGAGCAGAGAAGAGTATAGTAGAGTAGAGTACAATAGAGTAGAGTATAATAGAGTTGAATAGAGCTAGGTTAGGCTAGGCTAAGCTAGGATAGAGTAGACTATAGTATAACTTGATTAGTTTAGGTTAGGCTGGGCTAAAGTAGAGTAGAGTAGGACACAATAGAGAAGAGGAGAACAGAGCAAAGCAAAATAGAGTAGAGCAGAGTAGAGTAGAGCTAACCTGATCTAAGTAGAGCAGAGTGGAGTGAAGCAGAGTAGAGCAGAGTAGAGTAGAGCAAAGTAAAGCAAAGTAAAGCAGAGTAGAGTAGAGTAGGGCTAAGTTATGTTAGGTTAAGCTAGTCTAGGCTAGGCTTGAGTAGAGTAGAGTAAAACAGAGAAGAGTAGAGGTAGGTTAGGTTTGGCTAGGCTTGTCTTGGTTAGAGTAGAGTAGAGTGGAGTATAGTAGAGTAAAGTAGAGCTAATTTAGGCTAGGCTAGGCTGTTGTAGGTCAGGCTAGGCTAGAGAAGAGTAGACTGGAGTAGAGTAGATTAGAGCTAGGTTAGGCTAGGCTAGGCTAGAGTATAGTAGAGAAGAGTAGAGAAAAGTATAGAAGAGTATAACAGAGTGTAATAGAGCAGAGCTAGAATAGGCTAGGCTTGGCTCAGCTAAATTAGTCTAAGCTAGAGTAGAATTGAGTTGAGTTGAGTGGAGTAGCATAGAGTATAATCGAGTTGATCTAGGCTAGACTGGGCCAAGTTAGAGTAAAGTGTAGTGGAGTAGATTAGAGTAGAGTAGAGTAGAGTAAAGTGGAGTAGAGCTAGGTTTGGTTAGGCTTGGCTAAGCATAGCTAGGCTAGGCTAAAGTATAGTAAATTAGAGTGGAGTTGAGTAGAGTAAAGTGGAGCTAGGTTCAACTAAGCTAGGCTAAACTAGGCTAAAGTAGAGTAGAGTAGTGAATAGTACAAAGTAGAGTAGAGTAGAATAGATTAGAATAGAGTAGAGCAGAGCTAAGCTAGGTTAGGCTAGGCTAGGGTAGGCTAGACTAGAGTAGAGTAGACTAGCACAAGTTTACGCTAGGCAAGGTTAGAGTGGCTACTCTAGGTTAGGCTAGGATACTTAGAGTTCAGAGGAGTAGAGTAGAATAGAGCAAAGTAGAGAAGGATAGAGTGGAGCAGAGTATAGTAGAGCAAGGCAAAGTAGAGGAGAATAGAAAATAGTAGAGTATTGCAGAGCAAAGTAATGCATAGTAGACCTAACTTAGGGTAAGCTATGCTAAGGCTAGGTTAGACAATGTTAAAGTAAAGTAGAGTAGAGTAGAGTAGAGTAAAGTATAGTAGAGTAGAGTAGAGTAAAGCATTGTAGAGCAGAGAAGAGCAATGTAGAGCTCAACTGAGCTTAGCTGATCATAGTAGAGCAGAGCAGAGTAGAGCAGAGCAGAGCAAAGAAGTGCATGATAGAGCAAAAAAAAGTAGAGTTCTGCAGAGAAGAGTAGAGTAGAGTAGAGTATAGCAGTGTAGAGTAAAGTAGAGAAGAGTAGAGCTAGCTTAGGCTAGGCTGGGTTGGGTTAGGCTATAGTAAAGCAGGGTACAGTAGAGTAAAGCTAGGTTATGTTAGGTTTGGCTAGAGTAAAGTAGGGTATAGTAGAGTAAAGCTAGGTTAGGTTAGGTTAGGCTTGGGTTGGCTTAAGTAGGGTAGTGTAAAGTATAGTAGAATAGAGTACAGTATGACAAAGTAGATTAGAGCCAAGTAAAATAGAGCTAGGTTTGGCTAAGCTAGATTGGGTTAGGCTAGTCTAGGCTTGCCTAGGCTAGAGTTGAGTGGAGTGGAGAAAAGTAGAGTAGAGCTAGATTTGGCTCAGCTAAGTAAGGCTTAATTAGAGTAGAGTAGAGTAGACTATAATAGATTATAGTAGAGTAAAGTAGAGCACAACTAGCTTAGCCTAAGATAGGCTATGGTGAGGTAGGGTAGGCTAGGTTAGGCTAGGCTAGGCTAGGGTAGGGTAGGCTACGTTAGCCTAGGCTTATAGTAGAGTAGAGAAGAGTAGAGAATAGAAGAGTAGAGTATTGTAGTGTAAGGTAGAGCAGAGCAGAGCATTATAGAGCAAATTATAGAAGACCAAAGTAGAGTAGAGCAGAGTAGATTAGAGCAGAGCATAGTAGAGTAGAGCTAAGTTAGGCTAAGGAAGCATAGGCTAGGCTAGGGAATAGTATAATAGAGTATAGTAGAGTAGAGCTATGTTAGCTAGGCTTGGTTAGGCTAGGCAAAAGTAGAGTAGAGTAGAGTAGAGTAGATAGGTTTGGTTTGGCAATGTTAAAGTAGAGTAGAGTAGTGTAGAGTAAACTAGAGTAGAGTAAAGTAGAATAGAGTAGAGTAGAATAGAGCAGGGAATAGAAGAGTAGAGTAGAGTAAAGTAGAGTAGAGCAGAGTACAATAGAGTAGAGTAAAGCTAGGTTAGGTAAGGCTAAGCTTGAGTATAGTAGAGCACACTAGAGTGGAGTTGAGTTGAGTAGTGTAGTGTATAGTAAAGAAGAGTAGAGTGGAGCATAATATAGTAGAGTAGAATAAAGCAAAGCAGAGTAAAGAAGAAAAGTGTAGAGCAAGGTTAGGCTAGGCTAGGTTAGGGGAGGCTTAGTTAGGCTAGAGTAGAGTAGAGTAGATTAGATCTAAGTTAGGCTAACCTGGATAATGCTAAATAAGGCTAGAGTAGACTAGAGTTGAGTAGAGTAGAGTAGAATAGAGCAGAGAAGAGTGAAGAATAGCAAAGTAGAGGAAAGAAGAGGAGTGAAGAGTAGAGTAGAGTAGAGTAGAGAAGAGTACAGCAGAGCAAAGTAGAGTAGAGCAGAGTACAGTAGAGCTTAGTTAGGCTAAGCATGGCTAGGCTATGGTTAGCAAGAGAAGAGTAGATTAGATTAGAGTAGACTGGAGTGGAGTAGAGCTATGTAAGGTTAAGTTAGACTTGGCTAGCTAGGATAATTTAGGCTAGCTAAAGTAGTAGAGTAGAGTAATGTAGAGCTATGTTAGGTAAGGATAGGCTAGGTTAGGCTAGAGTATAGCATAGTAAAGTGAAGATGAGCAATGTAAAGCATAACAGAAGAGAGAAGAGAAAAGTAGAGTAGAATAGAGTAGGGTAGAGCAAAATGGAGCAGAGCTAGGTTAAGGTAGGCTAGAGTAAAGTAGATAAGAGTACAGTAAGGCATAGTTGAGGAATATTAGGCTAGGCTAAGCTCAGGTAGGCTAGGCTAGAGTTGAGTAGAGTGGAGTAGAGTAGAGTAAAGTAGTGTAGAGTAGGGTATAGCTACTTTAGGCTTGTCTAAGCTATGCTAAAATAGGCTTTAGTAGAGTAGAGTAGAGTGTAGAAGAGTAGAGAGGAGAAAAGCAGAGTAAAGTAAAGTAGAGTAGAGCATAACAGAGTAGAGTAGAGCTATGTTAAGGTAGGCTAGGCTAGGTTAGAGTAGAGTAGAGTACAGCTAAGTTAGGCTAGGCTTGGTTAGAGTGGAGTAGGGTAGGGTAGAGCAATGTAGCATAGAGCAAAGTAGAGAAAAAAAGAGTAGGGCAATGCAAAGCAGAGTAGTGTATAGTAGAGCAGAGTAGAGTAGAGCATAGCATAGTAGATCAAAGGAGAGCAGAGTAGAGAAAAGAAAAGTATAGTTGAGTATAATGGAGCAGAGAAGAGTGGATAATAATAGAGTAGAGCTAGGTTAGGCTAAGGTAGAGTAGAGTAGTGTAGGGTAGAGTATAGTAGTGTAAACCTAAGTTAGGCTAGGCTAGGCGAGGCTACACTCATGTAGGCCAGGCTAGGTTAGGCTAGCCTACAGTTGAGTAGAGTAGAGAAGAGCTACTTTCAGCTAGGTTAAGCTAGGGTAAACTAGGCTAGAGTACAGTAGAGTAGAGTAGAGTAGAATAGAGTAGAGTAGAGTAGAGTAGAGCAGAGAAGAGTACGGTAGAGTAGAGTAGAGAAGAGTAGTGTAGAGCAGAGTAGACAGAGTAGAGCTAGGTTAGGATAAGTTAAGGTAGAGTAGAGTAGAGCTACGTTAGGCTTGGCTAGGTTAAGTCAGGTTAGAGTATGGAAGAGTAAAGTAGAGTGGGGTAGAAGTTGAATATCGTAGAGTAAAGTAAAGTAGAGTAGAGTATTATTGAGTAGAGTAGAGGAGAGGAGAGGAGAGGGGAGAGTAAGAGAGTAGAGTAAAGGAGAGTAGAGGAAAGTAAATCTGAGTAGAGGAGAGGGTAGCATAATAAAGTAGAATGGAATAGAGTAGAGTGGAGTAGAGTAGAGAAGAATAAAATAGGATAAGAAGAGTAGAGTAGAATAGAGTGGAGTAGAGTAGACTAAAGTTTGGTTAGGCCAAGTTGGGCTAGGCTAAAGTAGAGTGGAGTAGAGTAGAGTAGAGTAGAGCTTGGGTAGGCTAGGCTAAGCTATGCTAAGTTAAGCTAAACTAGGCTAGGTTTGGGTAGAGTAGTAGAGTAGTGTAGAGTAGAGTAGAGTAGAGCTAACTTAGGTTAGGTTAGGTTAGGCTAGGCTAGGCTAAGCTAGAGTAGAGAGAGTAGAGTAGAGTGGCGTATAATGGAGTAGAGTTGAGTATAGAAGAGAAAAATAGAGTAAGGTAGAGTAAAGGAGAGGAGAGCAGAGCAAAGTAAAGGAAAGAGTAGTAGAGTAGAGCATTGAATATATAACAGAGTAGAGTAGAGCTAGGTTTTCTATTTTAGGCTAGGCTAGTCTAGAGTAGAGTAGAGTAAAGAAGAGTTGAGTAGAGCTCAGTTAGGCTGGGTTAGGCTAGGCCAAGCCAGGCTTGGCTAGAGTAGAGTAGGGTATAATATAGTAAAGTAGAGTAAAGCTTGATTAGGTTTGGCTAAGCTTGGTTAGGCTAGAGTAGAGCAGAGTAGAGTAAAGTAGTATAAAGTAGTGTAGAGTAGAGCAGAGTAGAGTGGAGTAAAGTTGAGTAGAGTAGAGTAGAGTAAAGGAGAGGAGAGGAGAGGAGAGGAGAAGAGAGAAGAGGAGAGGTCAGTAGAGGAGAGGAGAGCAGAGTAGAGCCAAGTAAAGCATTATAGAGAAGAGTAGAGAAGACCAAAGAAGAGCAGAACAGAGTAGAGCAAAGTAAAGTGAAGCAGAGAAGAGTAGCATAGAGCAGATCAAAGTAGAGCAGACTAGACTAGAGTGGAGAACGACATAGTTGCGTAGTGGAGTAGAGTAGAGAAAAGTAGAGCAAAGTAGAGTAGAGCAGAGGAGAGTAGAGTAGAGAAAAGTTTTAAGGCTATGCTAGGCTATGTTAAGCTAGGCTAGAGTAGAGAAGGGTAGAGTAGAATAGAGTAGAGTATAACTAAGATAGGCTAGGCTTCACAAGAGTACAATAGAGTAGAATAGAGTAGAGCAGAGCAGTGTTGACAAGGGTAGAGCCAAGCAAAGTAGAGTAGAGTAGAGCATAGTAGAAGAAGTGGAGTAGAGTAAAGCAAACAATAACAGAGTAGAGTAGAGCTAGGTTAAGCTAGGCTAGGCTAGAGTAGAGTAAAGCAGAGTAAAATAGAGTAATATAGAGTAGAGCTAGGTTAGGTAAGGCTAGGCTAGGCTAAGTTATAATAGAGTAGAGCAGAGTAGAGCAAAGCAAAGTAAAGTAAAAAAGAGTTGAGCAAAGTTAGGCTTGGCTAGGCTAAGTTAGGCAAGGGAAGGCTTGGCTAGACTAGAGAAAAGTAAAGTAGAGTAGAGTAGAGCAAAGTAGAGTGGACCTTGGTTAGGCTAGGCTAAACTAGGCTAGAGTAAATTAGAGTAGAGTAGAGTAGAGTATAGTAGAGTAAAGTATAATAGAGCAAAGAAAATAAGAGTAGAGCAGAGCGGATAAAGTTCAGACTAAGCTCAATTAGGCGAGAGTATAGTAGAGGAGAGTAGAGTAGACTACACCTAGGTTTGGTTAGGCTTAACTAGGTTAGGGTAGATTAGAGCAGAGTAGAATAGAGTAGAGTAGAGTAAAGTTGAGTAGAGTAGAACTAGGTTATCTTGGGCTAAGCTAGGGTAAGCCTTGCTAGGCAAGGCTAGGCTAGAGTAGAGAAGAGTAGAGTATAGTAGACTAGAGTCGAGTAGAGTAATACTAGGTTAGGCTAGGTAAGGCTAGGCTAGAGTAGAGTAGAGTGGAGTATAGTAGAGCAGAGTAGAGCAGAGTAGAGTAGATCAGAGCAAAGCAGAGCATAGTAGAGCAAAGCTAGGTTAAGCTAGGCTATAGTATAGTAGAGTATAGTAGAGTGGAGTAGAGTGTAGAATAGAGTAATGTTAGACTAGGCTAGCTTAGGCTAGGGTAAGCTAGGTTAGGTTAGAGTAGAGTAGAGTGTAGTCGAGTTGAGCTAGGTTAGATTAGGCTAGGCTAGGCTAGAGTATACTTGTGCAGAGTAGAGTAGAGTAGAGCTGAGCAAAGTAGAGCAGAGTAGAGTAGAGCTGAGCAGTAATGAGCAAAGCTGAGTAGAGTTAAGCTAGGCTAAGCTAAGCAAAGCTAGGGTAGGAAGGCTAAGCTAGGCAAAGTAAGGCTAGAGAAGAGTTGAGTTGAGTAGAGCTAAGCTAAGTGAGGTTAAGCTAGGTTATGTTAGAGTAGAGTGGAGTAGAGTTGAGTAGAGTAGAGTAGGCTAGACTAGAGTAGAGTAGGCTAGACTAGAGTAGAGTGGAGCTAGGTTAGGCAAGGCTATGTTATGTTGGGCTAGGCTAGGGTAGGCAAGGTAAGGCTAGGCTCGAGTAAAGTGGAGTAAAGTATAATAAAGTAGAGTACTGGTTGGTTAGGTTAGCTTATGCTAGTCTAGGCTAGGCTAGAATAGAGTAGAGTAGAGTAGAGTAAAGTAGAGTAGAGAACAATAGAGTAGAGTAGAGCATAATAGAGAAGAATAGAGCCTAAAAGAGTAGAGCTGAGAAGATTAAAGTTGAGAAGAGTATAGCTAGGATATGCAAAGCTAGGCTAGGTTAGTGTAGAGTAGAGAAGAATATAGTAGAGTAGAGCTAGTTTAAGCTAGGCTAAGCTAGGCCAGGCTTGGATCAGTTAGGGTTCACTCGAGTAAAGTAGAGTAGAGTAGTACAGAGTTGAGTAGAACTCGATTAGGTTAGGCTAAGATAGGCTTGGCTAATGTATAGTAACAAAGTAGATTAGAGTAGAGCATAACTAGGTTAGGCTAGACAAGGTTAGGCATGGCTCGACTACGCTATGAGAGAATGGAATAGAGTTGAGCAGAGTATAGTAGAGTAGAGTACAGTAGGACTAGGTTAGGTTAGGCCAGGCTAGGCTAGGATATAGTAGAGTACAGTGAGTTAAGTAGAGTAAAGCAAAGTAGAGCTTAGTAGAATAAAGTAGAGAGGAGAAGAGTAAAGTAGAGCAGAGAAGAGTAGAGCAGAGTAGAGAAGAGCAAAGTAGAGTAGAGAAAAGTAGTGCAGAGAAGAGTAGAGTAGAGCAGAGGTTAGAAGGCTAAGCTAGGTTAGAGTAAAGTAGAGTAGCATAGATATGGTAGAGTAAAGTTTTGTTAGGCTAAGTTAGGCTAAACAAGGCTAAAGTAGAGTAGAGGAAAGTAGACCAGAGAAGAGAGAGCATAGTAGAGTAGAGCAGAGCAAGGTAGAGCAGTGCAAAGTAGAGCAGAGAAGAGCAAAGAAGAGTAGAGCACAAAGAAGTAGAGAAGAGTACAACAGAGTAGAATAATGCAGAGTATAATAGACTAGAGAAGAGTAGAGCAGTGTAGAGTAGAGTAAAGTAGAGTTGAGTAGAATAGAGTATATCAGAGTACAATAGAGCTTGGATAGGCTAGGCTAAGATAGAGTAGAGTGAGTAGAGCTAAGTTAGGTTGGGATTGGTTAGAGTAGAATATAGTGGAGTAGAGTAAAGTAGAGTAGAGTGGAGTAGAGGAGAGTAGAGTAGAGTCAAGCTAGGTTAGGATAGGTTAGAGTACACTAAAGTAGAGTATAATAGAGTAGAGTAGAGTAGAGAGGAGTAGAGTAGAGTAGAGCAAAGCAGAGTAGAATAAAGCAGAACAGAGTAGAGAAGTGCAAAGAAAAGAAGAGCAGAGTAGAACAGAAGAGTAGAGTAGTATAATACAAAGTAGAGTAGAGCAAAGTAGTGTAGAGCTGAGCAGAGTAGAGAGCAGAGAGCAGAGTAAAGCAAAGCTGAGCTAGGTTATTCTATACTATGCTATGCTAGGCTAAGCTAGCTAGAGTAGAGTAGAATAAAGTAGAGCTCAGTTAAGTGAAGTTAGGCTAGGCTAGCAAGGCTAGGCTAGCCTAAGCAAGATTAGTGTAAAGTAGAGTAGACTACAATAGAGCTAAATTAGGTAATACTAGGCTTCGATAGGCAAGAGTAGGTAGACTAGAGTAGACTAGAGTAGAATAAGGTAGAGTAGAGTAGTGTAGAGTAGATCAGATAGAGCAGACCAAAGTAGAGTATAACAAACTAGAATAGAGAATAGCAGAGTAAAAAAAAATCATAGTAGGGTAGAACAGAGCCAAGCATAGTAGAGCAGAGTAGAGCAAAGCTAGGTTAGGCTACACTAGGCTTTGTAGGCTCGGCTAGGCTAAAGTAGAGTAGATAAGAGTGGAGTAGAGAAGAGTAGAGAATAGCAAAGTAGAGTAGGGTAGAGTAGAGTATAGCAGAGTAGAGCAAAGTAGAGTAAAGTAGAGCAGTGTAGAGCAAAGTAGAGAAAAGTAGAGTAGAGTATAGTAGAGAAGAGAAAATCAGAGTAGAGCAAAAACGAGTGTAGAGCAAAGTTAGGCTAGGCTTGGCTTGTTTAGGCTCAACTAGGCTAGAGTAGAGTGGAGGAGATTATTGTAGAGTAGAGTACAGTACAGTAGAGTAGAGCAGAGTAGAGTATAGTAGAGTAAAGAAGAGTAGGGTAGAGAAGAGCATAGCTACATTAGGTTTGGCATGGCTAGGCTAATCAAGACGAGACTATAGTAGAAAAGAGCTAGGTTAGGTTAGGCTATCCTAGTCTAAGATAGAGTAGAGTAGTGTAGAGTATAGTAGAGTAGAGAAGAATGGAGTAGTGTAGAGTAGAGTAGAGTAGAGTTAGGTTAGTTTAGGCTGGGCCAGGTAAAGTTAGGCTAAGATAGGTTAGGCTTGCTTAGAGTTGACTAGAGTAGAGTAGAGCTGAGTAAAATAGAATAGAGTAGAGCTAGGTTAGGCCTAGCTAGCTAGAGTATAATAGAGTAGAGTGGAGTAGAGCAAAGCAGAGTAGAGTAGAGTATAGCAGAGAATAGAAGAGGAGCAGAATAGAGTAGAGATAGTTAGGGAAGCCAATCGAGGTTAGGCTATGCTAAGGTAGAGTAAAGTTTAGTAGAGCGTGATTAGGCTAGGCTAGGCTAGGCAAGCTTACAGTAGAGTAGAGTAGAGTAGAGTTAGGTCAGGCTCTACTAGGCAAGGGTAGGATAAGTTAGGGTAGGCAAGGCTAGCCTAGGGAAGAGTGGAGTAGAGTAGAGTAGAGCTCAAATTGGCAAAGCTAGGCTAGAGTAGAGTAGAGTAGAGTAGAGCAGAGTAGTGTAATGGAATAGAGTAGAGTACAGTAATGTTAAGTTAGGCAAGGTTGGGCTAGGCTAGGTAAGAGTAGAGTTGAGTAGTGTAGAGTAGAGTATAGTAAAGAAGATTAGAGTAGAGGAGAGTAGAATAGAGTAGAGAAAAATAAAGCAAAGAAGAGCAGAGCAGCACAGAGCATGGTAGAGTAGAGAAGAGCTAAGTTATGTTTAGCTAGGCTAGGCTAGGGAAGAGTAGAGTAGAGTAGAGCAATGTTAGACTAGGCTAGAGTAGAGTAGAGCATAGCAGAGAAGAGTAGAGCTAGGCTAGGCTAAACTAGAGTACAGTAGAGCTAGGTAGGCTAGGCTAGGTTAGAGTAGATTAGAGTAGAGCGTATTAGAGTAGAGCTAGAGTAGAATAGAGTATAGGACTAGGTTAGGCAAGATTAGGCTAGGCTCAATTTGTCTAGGTTAGGTAGGGCTATGCTAAGCTAGGCTAGAGTATAATAGAGTAGAGTGGAGTAGAGTAGAGTAGAGCTAAGTTAGGCTTTGCTAGGCAAAACTATAGTATAATACAGTAGAGTATAGAACAGTAGAGCAGATTATAGTAGAGCAATACAGAGTAGTGCAGAGCAGAGGAGAGCAGAGCAGAGTTGAATGGAGTAGAGTAGAGCAATAAAAAGAAGAGCAAAGCATAGTAGAGTAGAGAAGAGCTAGGTTTGGCAAGGCTAGACTAAGCTAAGCTAGAGTAGAGTTTATTGTGGCAGAGCAAGGTTAAGCTAGACTATGCTAGACTAGGTTAGAGTAGAGTATAGTAAAGTATAGCAGAGTAGAGCTAAGTTAGGTTAGGCTAGGATAAGCTAGCCTAGGCTAGGCCAGAGTTTAGTAGAGTTGAGTAGAGTTGAGTAGAGTAGAGTAGAGTAGTTAGAGCTTAGTTAGGCTAAGAAAGGCTAGGCTAGAGCATTATGCAGTAGAGTTGGGCATAGCAAAGAAGAGTAAAGCAAAGTAGAATAGAGTAGAGCAGAGTAGAGAAGATCAAAGTAGAGCAGAGTAGATCAGAGCTGAATAGAGCAGAGCAGAGCGGAGTAGAGTAGAGCTTGGTTAGGCTAAGCTAGCTATGTTAGAGTTAAGTAGAATAGAGTTGAGTAAAGTAAAGTAGAGTAGAGCTAGGTTAGCTAGGCTTGGCTATGCTAAGCAAGGCTTTGGTAGGCTATGCTATAGTAGGGTAGAGTATAGTAGACTAGAGCTAGTTTAGGCTAGTCGAGGCTTGGCTAGGTTAAATTTGGCCAGTATGGAGTAGAGTAGAGTAAAATAAAGTAGAGCAAAGTAGAGCAGAGAAGAGAAGAGTAGAGCAGAGTAGGGTAGAGTAGAGCAGACCAAAGTTGGGCTAGGTTAGGCTAGCTTAGACTAGAGTAGAGCAAGGTTAGGGTCGACTAAGCTAGGCTAGGTTAGAGTAGAGTAGAGTAGAGTATAGTAAAGTAGAGTGTAGTGGAGTAAAGTATAGTATAGTAGAGTAGTGTTGAGTAGAGTAGAGTAGAGTATGTAGAGGAGAGGAGAGGAGAGTGGCCGAGAGGAGAGCAGAGGAGAGCATATCAGAGTAGAGAAAAGGAGTTAATTGTAGAGCAAAGTAGAGTATAGTAGAGTAGAGCTAAGCTAGGTCAGGTTAACCTAGGCTAGGCTAAGCTAAGCTGGGCTAGAGTAGAGTAGAGAAGAGCTAGGTTAAGCTAGGTCAGGTTAGACTTGGCTAAGCTTGGCTAGAGTATAGTAAAGTACAATATAGTAGAGTTGACTAGAATATAGTATAGTATAATAGAGAAGAGTAGGGCAAAGTAGAGTAAGGTAAAGTAGAGCAGAGCAAAGTAGTGCAGAGTACAGCTAGGCTATGCTAGGCTAAGTTAGGATAGAGTAGAGTAGAGTAGATGAGAGTTGAGTAGAGTTAAGTGGAGTAGAGATGGGCTAGGTCAGGTTAGGCTCGACAAGGCTTGAGTAGTAGAGCGGAGTAGAGTAGAGTAAAGTAAGGTTAGGCTTGGCAAGTTGAAGCTAGGTTAGATTAGAATGGAGTAGAGTAGAGTATGATAGAGCAGAGCAGAGTAGGGCAGAGTAAAGTAAAGTAGAGATGAGTAGAGTAGAGTAAAGCAAAGAAAAGCTAAGTAGAGACAAGCATCACAGAGTGTAGCAGAGTAGAATATAGCCAAGGAGAGAAAATTAGAGAAAAGAAAAGTAGAGCGGAGTAAAGTAGAACATAGCTAAGTTAGGTTGGTAGGGTTAGGCAAGATAGAGTAGAGTAGAGTAAAGTAGAGTAGAGTAGGGTAAACTAAAATATAGCTATGTTAGGTGAGGCTAGGCTAAGCTAGGCTAGAGTAGAGTAAAGCAGAGCTGGGTAGAAAGGGGCAAAGTAGAGCAGAGTAAGACAAAGCAGAGCAGAGCATAATAAAGCGTAGTAGAGTAGAGTAGAGTAGAGTAAAGTAGAGTAGTGTAGAGCTAGGTTAAGCTTAATAAGGCTAGGTTAGTCTAGACTAGGGTAGGGAAGATTAAAGTAGAGTAGTGTAGGGAAGAGTACAGTAGAGTAGAGTGGATTTAGGTTAGCATAGGCGAAGCTAGGCTAGCCTAGGCTATGGTCGACTAAGCTAGAGAAGAGTAAAGTATAGTAAAGTAGAGTAGAGTAAAGTGGAGCTAGGTTATACTTGGCTAAGCTAGAGTATAGAGTAGAGAATAGTAGAGCAGAGTAGAGTATAGTAGAGCAGATAGAGTAGAGCAGAGAATAGTAGAGCAGAGCATAACATAATAGAGTAGGGCAGAGTAGAGTATAGCTAGGTTAGGCATGGTTAGGCTAGGCTAAGTAAGACAAGGCTAGGCTAGGCAAGGCTAGGCTATGGTAGAGTAGATTATAATAGAGTAGAACTTGGTTAAGCTTGGCAATGCTATGTTAGTGTAGAGTAGACTAGAGTAGTGTAGAGTAGAGTAGAATAGAGTATAATAGAGTATAGCTACATTATGTTAGGCCAGGCTATGTTAGACTTCGCTAAGGTAGGCTATGCTAGGCAAGGCTAGACTATAGTTGAGTGGAGTTGAGTAAAGTAGAGCTAAGTTAGGCTAAGCTAGACTATGTTAGGCCAAGCTAGAGTATAGTAGAGTATAGTATACTAGAGTAGAGTAGTGTAGAGTAGAGTGCAGTAGAGTAAAGAAGAGTAGAGTATTGTAGAGTTAAGGAGAGGTTAAGAGAGCAGAGGAGAGCAGAGTAGAATAGAGGAATAGAACTAAGCAATACAGTGTAGAGCTGAGCAGTGCAGAGTAAGGTAGAATGGAGTAGAGCTAAGTTAGGCTAGGGTAGGCTAGGCGATGCTTGGCTAGGCTAAAGTAGTGTAGAGTAGAGTAGAATAGAGCATAATAGAGCAAAGTAGTGTAGAGTAGACCAGAGCAGAGTAAAGTAGAGTAGACCAGAGTAGAGTAAAGAAGAGCATAAGAGAGTAGAGGAGAGCACAATAGAGTAGAGAAAAGTAGAGTAGAGTAGAGTAAAGCAGAGTAGTGTAGAGCAAAGCTAGGTTAGGCTAAGTTAGGAAGAGTAGAGTAGAGTAGAGTAGCATAGAGTAGAGTAGAGTAGGGTAGAGTAGGGTAGAGTAGAGTAGAGTTAAGTAAAGCATAATGAGGTTAAGCTAGCAAAGCTAGAGTACAGTAGAGTAGAGCAGAGCAGAGTAGAGTTGAGTAGAGCAAAGTATGGTAGAGTAGAGCATAGCATAGCAAAACAGAATAGTGCATAACAGAGCAGACCAAAGTAGATCTAGGTTATGCTAAACTAGGCTAGGTGAGGCTATAATATAACAGAGTAGAGTAGAGTGAAGTAGAGTAGAGTAAAGTAAAGCAAGGTTAGGATAAGCTAGGCTAAGTTAAATTAGAGTAGAGTAGAGTAGAGTAAAGAAGAGTAAAGCAAGGTTAGGCTAGGCTACCATAGGCTAGGGTAGTCTAGGCAAGGCTAGAGTATATTAGAAAAGAGTAAGCAGATTAGAGTAGAGTAGGGTAGAGAAAAGTAGAGTTAGAGTAGAATACAGTAGAGTAGATTAGATTAGAGCTAGGTTAGGATAGACAAGGTTAGGCTAAGCTAGGCTATGCTAGAGTAGAGTAGTGTAGAGTAGAGTAGAGCATAAAAGAGTGGAGCAGAGTAGATTAGAGCAATGTAGTGCATAACATTACAGGGTAGAGCAGAGTAGTGTAGAGAAAAGTAGAGCAGAGTAATGTTAAGTTAGGCTAAGCTAGGTTAGGTTAAGCGAGGTTAAAAAAGGCTATCCTAGGCTTGTTTAAAGCAGAGTAGAGTAGATTGGAGCTAGGTTAGGCTTGGCTAAGGTAGGCTAGCCTAAGCAATGTTAGGTTAGGCCATGCTAGGCTATAGTAAAGTAGAGTAAAGTTATGTTATGCTAGAGTACAGAGCTGAGTAGAGTAGAGTAGAGCAAAGCAAAGTGGACTAGAGTAGAGAAGAGCAGAGCAGAGGCAAGCATAATAAAGCAGAGTAGAGAAAAAGAGAACTAGGTTAGGCTAAGCTTGGCTATGCTATGCTAGGCTAGGTAAGGTTATTCTTGAGTATAGTGTAGTAGAGTGGAGCTTGGTTAGGCAGGGCAAGGCCCAGTTAAAATAGAGTAACATAGAGTAGAGTAGAGTAGAATATTGTAGAGTAAAGCTTGCGTTGGTTTGGCTAGGCTTATCTAGGGTAAGCTAGGCTAGGCTAGCATAGGCTAGAGTAGAGCAGAGTAAAGCTAGGTTAGGCTAGGCTAGAGTAAAGTATAATAGAGTAGAGCAAAATAGAGTAGAGGAGAGTTAAGTAGAGAAAAGTAGAGTAGAGCAAAAAAGAGTATAAGAGCAGAGTAGAGTAGAGCAAAATAGTATTGAGTAGAGTAAAATAGAGCTAGGTTAGTTTATCCTAGGCTAATCTAGGCTTGGCTAGGCATGGGTAGAGTTGAGTAGAGTAGAGTAGAGGTAATACAGGCTAGGCTAGGCAAGGGTTGGCTAAGTTAGGCTAAAGTAGAGAAGAGTTGGGTAGAGTAGAGTATAGTAGAGGAGATTAAGGTATAGTAAAGCAAGGATAAGCTATGTGAGGCTAGGTTGGGCAAGAATTGAGTAGAGAGGAGTATAGTAGAGTATAGTAGAGCAAGCTTAAGCTAGGCTAGGCAATGCTTGTCTAAACAAGGCAAGGCTAGGCTATGTTAGAGTAGAGTGGAGTCGAATAGAGTAGTGTATATAGTGTAGAGTACAATAGAGTAGAGTAGAGTAGAGTAGAGCTAGCTTAGGCAAGAATAGGCTAGGCTAAGCTAGTAGGGTAGGCTAAGCTAAGCTATAGTGGAGTAGAGTAAAGTAGGAAGAGCTAGGTTAGGTTAAGCTAGGATAGTGTACAGTAGAGTAGAGAAGAGAAGAGCAATATAGAGTCGAGTGGAGTAGAGTAGAGTAGAGTAGAGAAGAGAAGAGCAATATAGAGTCGAGTGGAGTAGAGTAGAGTAGAGAAAAATAGAGAAGAGCAAAGGAGAATATAGTAGAACAGAGTAGAGCTAGGTTAGGCTAGGCTATTTTTTATTAGAGTAGAGTAAAATAAAGCTAGGTTAGTTAAGGTAGGCTAGGCTAGGTTAGAGTGGAGTAAAGTAGAGTAGAGGAGAGTAGAATAGGCTTGAGTCTAATGGTGCAGAGTAGAGCATAATAGAGTGGAGTTGAACTAGTTAGGTTATGCTAGGCTAAGCTATAATAGAGTAAATAGAGTAGAGTAAAGCTCAATTAGGCTAGGCTAGGCCTTAATAGAGTAGAGTAGAGTAAAGTATAACAAAGTAGAGCAAAGTAGAGAAGAGTAGAGCAGAGTAGAGAAGAGCAAAGTAGAGTCGACTAGAGTAGAGCAGAGCAGAGTAGAGTAGAACAGAGGTGAATAGAATAGAGTAAAGTAAAGAAGAGTAGAGCTTTGTTAGCCTAAGCGAGGCTAGGCTAGGTTCATCTAGACTAGGTTAGAGAAGAGAAGAGTAGAGTAGAGTGAGTAGACTAGGGTAGAGTAGTGTAGAGTAGAGGTAGTAGGGTAGAGCTAGGTTATGCTAGGAAATGCTAAGCTAGGTTAGGCTATGCTAGAGTAGAGTAGAGTACAATAGAGTAAACCAAGGTTAGGTTAGGCTAGGCTAAGTTAGCATAGAGTAGAGTAGAGTAAACAAGGTTAGGGAAGACGAGCAGAGTAAAACAGAGTTGAGTAAAGTAGATCAGAGCAGAACAGAATAGAGTAGAATGGAGCATAGCAGAGTAGAGTAGAGCTGAACAAAGTAGAGCACGGCAAAGTTAGGTTAAGGTAGGCTTGGCTAGGTTAAAGTAGTGTATAGCAGAGTAGAGTAGAGTAGAGAAGAATACAACAATATTAGGTTAGGCTAGGCTAGGTTAGAGAAGAGTAAGGTAGAGTAGAGGATAGTAGAGTATAGTAGAATAAATTATAGCAGGGCTAGGTTAGGCTAGGCTAGGCAAGGTTAGCCTTGGCTTGACTAGAGTAGAGTACAGTAGACTAGAGTATAGTAAAGTAGACTGGAGAAGAGTAGAGTAGAGAAGAGTAGATTAGAGTAGAGTAAAGCGAGGTTAGACAATGTTAGGCACGAGTATAATGGAGTAGAGTAGAGTAGAGCAGAATAGAGCAGAGTAGAGCAGAGAAAAGCAAAGAAAAGTATTGTAGAGTAGAGCATACAAGAGTAGAGTATAGTAGAGCTAGGTTAGGAAAGTCTAGGCTAAGCTAGGTTAGGAAAGTCTAGGCTAAGCTAGGTTAGGATGTTGTAGAGTAGAGAAGAGCTAGATTAGTTGTGTTAGGCTAGCTTAGAGAAGAGAATAGTAGAGAAGAGTAGAGTGGAGTAGAGTAGAGCAGAGTAGGGTAGAGTAGAGTAGAGCTAGGTTAGGTTAGGTTAGGCTAGGCTATGTTTGGATAGAGTAGAGTAAAGTAGAGAAGGTCAGAGTAGAGCAAAGTAGAGCAGAACAGAGTAGAGTAGAGTATAATAGAGCATAGTAGAGCAGAGCAGAGCAGACCAAAGTAGAGTAGAGCAGAGCAAGGTTAGTTTATCTTATGATAGGCTAGGCTAGGCTAGAGTTGAGTAAAGTAAAGAAGAGAAGGATAGGGCAAGGTTTAGCTAGGTTAGGCTAGGCTCGACTAGAGTAGAGTAGAGTAGAGAAAAGTAGAGTATAGTAGAGTAAGTAGAGCTAAGTTAGGCTAGGCTATGAAAGGCTAAGCTAAGGTAGGTTAGGCTTGGTTAGGCTACACTTGAGTAAAGTAAAGTAAAATTGAGTAGAGCAAAATAGAGAAGAGGAGAGTAAGGTAGAGCAAAGTAGAGTAGAGTAGAGGAGAGGAGAGTAGAGGAGAATAAAGTAGAGAAAAGTAGACTAGAGCAAAAAAGAGTATCAGAGTAGAGCAGAGAAATGTAGAGTAGAGTAGGGTATAGTAGAGCAGTATAGATTAGACTAATATAAAATAGAGCTAGGTTAGGCTATCCTAGGCTAATCTAGGCTTGGTTAGGCTAGAGTAGAGTTGAGTAGAGTAAAGAAGAGCTAGGTCAGGCTAGGCTAAGCTAGTGGCTAAGCTAGGCTAGAGTAGAGAAGAGTATAGTAGAGTAGAGTATAGTAGAGTAGATTAAAGTATAGTAGAGCAAGGTTAAGCTATGTGAGGCTATGTTAAGCAAGAATTGAGTAGAGAGGGGAGGAGTAGAGTATAGTAGAGCAAGCTTATGCTAGGCTTGGCTAAACTAGGCAAGGCTATGCTATGTTAGAGTAGAGTGGAGTCGAGTAGAGTAGAGTAGAGTAGTGTAGAGAAAAGTAAAGTATAGTAGAGTAAAGTAGATTAGAGCAAGGTTAGGCTAGGCCAAACAAGGCTAGGTTAGGGTCGGTTAGGCTAGGTTAGGCTAAAGTATAGTATAGTAGAGTAGAGTAGAGCTTGGTTAGGCTCAATTAAACAAGGCTAGGCCCAAGTAGAGTAGTATAGAGTAGAGCAGAGCAACACAGAGCAAAGCAGAGAAGAGTAGAGTAGAGCAGAGCTAGGTTATTTAAGGCTAGGTTAGGCTAGGCTCAGCTATAGTAGTGTAGAGAAGAGCTAGGTTTGGCTAGGCTAGCTTAGGCTAAGTTAGAGAAGAGTAAAATAGATTAGAGTGGAGTGGACCAGACTAGTGTAAAGTGTAGTAGAGTAGAGAAGAGTAGGGTATGAGCTAAGTGAGGTAAGGCTAAGCTAGGCTAGGCTAGGCTATAGTAGATTAGAGTAAAGTATAGTAGAGCTGGGTTAGGCTAGGCTAGGCTATAGTAAAGAGCAGAGAATAATAGAGCAGAGTAGGATAGAGTAGAGTAGAGGGGGTAGAGTAGAGAAGAGTAGAGTAGAACATAGTATAACAGAGTAGAGTAAAGTAGAGTAGAGCTTGGTTAGGCCAGGCAACGTAGGCTAGGCTTGGCTAGGTTAGGATAGGCTAGAGTAAAGTAGATTAAAGTAGAGCTTTGTTAGGTTATGCTATGCTATATTAGAGTAGAGTAGAGTCTAGTAAAGTAGATTAGAGTAAAGTAAAGTAGAGTATAATCGAGTATAATAGAGCTAGGTTAGGCTAAGTTAAGGTAAGCTAGAATAGAGTTGAGTAGAGTAGAGTAGAGCTAGGTTAGGCTACTCAAGGATAAGCTAGGCGAGGCTAGATTAGATTAGAGTAAGGTAGAGCTAGGATAGCCTAGAATAGAGTAGAGTAGAGTAAAGTAGAGTATAGAAGAGTAGAGTAGAGTAGAGTAGAGTAGAGTAGAGTAGAGAAGAGAAGAGTAAAATAGAGTAAAGTAGAGTAGACTAGAGTAGAGTGGAGTAGAAGAGAGGAGATGGAGGAGAGTAGAGTAGAGCAGAGTGATGGAGTAGAGTAGAGCAATACAGAGCAGAGTAGTGTAGAGCATAACAGAGTATAGTAGATGAGAGCTATGTTAGGTGGGTGTAGGCAAGGCTAATTTAGGCTAAGCTAGAGTAGAGTAGAGTAGAGTATAATAGAGTAGAGTAGAGTGGAGCTAGCTTAGGCTAAGCTAGACTAGGCTAAGCTAGGCTAGATTAGAGTAGAGTAGTGTAAAGTAGAGTTGAGTAGTGGTAGATTAGGCTAAGCTAGGCTACGCTTGTGTATGGTGGGGTAGAGTAAAGTAGAGTAGAATAGGATGGAGTATAGTAGAGTAGAGTAGAATAGAGAAGAGTACAGTAGAGTTGAGTAGAGTAGACTAGGAAAGAGTATAGTAGAGCAAAGAGGAGTAGAGTAGAGAAGATAAGAGGAGAGGTGAGGGGAGGAGAGGAGAGGAGAGGAGAGTCGATGAGAGCATAACAGAGCAGAGCAGATTAGAGTAGAGTAGAGAAGAGAAGAGTGGAGTAGTGAAGGATAGAGTAGAGCAGAGTAGTGTAGACCAGAGCAAAGTAGAAAAGAGCATAAAAGAGTAGAGAAGAGCAAAGCAGAGTAGAAAAAAGAAGAATAGAGCAGAGCAAGGTTAGGCTTGGCTAAGCTAGGCTGGGCTAGAGTAGATTATAATATAGTAGAGCAAAGCAGAGTAGAGTATAGCTTGGTTAGGCTAGGCTATTCTAGAGTAATGTATAGCAGAGTAGAGTAGAGTAGGGTAGGGTAGAATAGAGAAGAGTATAATAGAGCAAAGCATAATAAAACATAACAAGTAGAGAAAAGTAGACCAAAGCAGAGCTAGTTTAGGCTAAGCTAGAGTAGAGTAGAGGAGAGCTAGGTTAGGATAGGCCAGACAAGGCTAAGTTAGAGTAGAGTATAGCAGAGTCAAGTAGAGTAGAGTTAGGTTAAGCTAGGTTAGGGTAGGCTTGGCTAAGAAAGGTTAGGCTAGGCTATCTTATAGTAGATTAGATTAGATTAGAGTGGAGTAGAGTTGAGTAAAGTAGAGTAGTGTAGAGTAGAGTAGAGTAGAGCTCGATTTTGTTGGGCTAAGCTAGTTAGGTTAGGCTAGACTAGGTTAGGCTAGGCTAGGCTAGAGTAGAGTAGAGTTAAGTAGAGTAGAATAGAGTAGTGTAGAGTAGAGTAGAGTAGAGCTAGGTTAGGCTATGCTAGGTTTGGCAAAGCTAGGCTAGGCTAGAGTAGTGTAGAGTAGAGTAGAGTAGAGCAAAGAAGAGCAGAGGAGAGGAAAGTAGAGCTTAGTTATGCTAGGCCAGGTTAGGATAGGCTAAGTTATGCTATGCTAGGCTAGGGTAGGTTGGAGTAAAGTCAAGCAGAGGTTTGTGGAGCAGAGCATAGTGGAGTACTTTAGAGTACAGTAGAGCTGGGCTAGGGTAGGCTTAACTAGGGTAGGCTTGGCTAGGATATGGTAGGCTAGGCAAGGCTGGCCTAGAGTGGAGCAAAGTAGAGTAGAGTATAGCTAGGTTAGGCAAGACTAAGCTAGGCTAGGCTAGGGTACAGAGTAGATTAGCATAGAGTAGAGCAGAGTAGAGCAGAGCAGAGTGGAGCAGAGTAGAGAAGAGGTATATTAGGTTAGGGTAGGCTTGGTAGGATAAGCTAGAGTGGAGTATTATCGAGTAGAGAGGAGTTGAGGTAAGTTATGCTAGGCTAGGCTAGAGTATAGTGGAGCAGAGTAGAGTAGAGTAGAGCAAGGAAGAGTAGTGTAGAGTAGAGCAGAGTAAAGGAGAGTAGAGCAGAAGTAGTTTTGGGTTAGGCTAGGCTAGGCTAAACTTGGCTTGGTTAAACTAGAGTAGAGTAGAGTAGGATAGTGTAGAGTAGAGTAGAGCTAGGTTAGGCTAAGCTAGGCTTGGCTAAGATAAGTTAATGTAGAGTATAATAGAGAAGAATATAATAGAGTAAATTAGAGTAAAGTAGACTAGAGCTAGGTTAGGTAAGGCTAGGGTAGGCTAGGTTAAAATAGGCAAGGCTAAAGTATAACAGCATAGAGTATAGTAGAGTAGAATATAGTAGAGTTGAGTATAGCTAGGTTTGGCTAGGCTAGACTTGGCTAGGCTCGGTTAAACTAGGCTATAATAGAGTAGATTAGAGAAGAGTAGAGAAAAAAATAGTATAGTAGCATAGAGTTGAGTAGAGTAGGGCATAGTATTGTAAAGTAGAGCAAAGTAGAGTGTAGTAGAGTGAAACAAAGTAGAGTAGAGTACAACAGAGTAGAGCCAAGTTAGGTTTGGCTAGCCTAGCATAGAGAAGAGTAGAGTATAATATAGTAACGTTAGGTAAGAGCTAGGTAAAAAAGAGCTATACAGGCTAGGCAATGTTAGAGTAGACTAGATTAGAGCATATTAGAGTAGAGCTAGAGTAGAATAGAGTATAGAAATAGGTTATGCAAGATTAGGCTAGGCTTAATTGGTCTAGTTTAGGTAAGGCTATGCTAAGCTAGGCTAGAGTATAATAGGGTAGAGTGGAGTATAGTAGAGTAGAGCTAAGTTAGGCTTGGCTAGGCAAAACAAGAGTATAATAGAGTAGAGTAGAGTACAGAAGAGTAGAGCAGATTATAGTAGAGCAATACAGAGTAATGCAGAGCAGAAGAGAGCAGAGCAGAGTTGAGTGGAGTAGAGTAGAGTAATAAAAAGAAGAGCAAAGCATAGTAGAGTAAAGAAGAGCTAGGTTTTGTTAGGCTAGGCTAAGCTAAGCTAGAGTAGAATTTATTATGGTAGAGCTAGGTTAAGCTAGACTATGTTAGACTAGGTTAGAGTAGAGTAGAGTAAGGTATAAAAGAGTAGAGCTAAGTTAGGTTAGGCTAGGATAAGCTAGCCTAATCTAGGCAAGAGTTTAGTAGAGTTGAGTAGAGTAGAGTAGAGCTTAGTTTGGCTAAGAAATGCTAGGCTAGAGCATTATGGAGTAGAATTGAGCATAGTAAAGAAGAGCAAAGCAAAGTAGAATAGAGTAGAGTAGAGAAGATCAAAGTAGAGCAGAGTAGATTAGAGCTGAATAGAGCAGAGCATAGTAGAGTAAAGTAGAGCTTGGTTAGGCTAAGCTAGCTAGATTAGGCGATGTTAGAGTTAAGTAGAATAGAGTTGAGTAAAGTAAAGTAGAGTAGAGTAGAGCTAGGTTATGTTTAGCGAGGCTAAGCACGACTAGGAAAGAGTAGAGTAGAGTAGAGTTATGTTAGGCTAGGCTAGAGTAGAGTAGGGCAGAGCAGAGAAGAGTATAGGTAGGCTAGTCTAGACTAGAGTACAGTAGAGCTAGGTAGGCTAGGCTATGTTATGGTAGAGTAGAGCATATTAGATTAGAGCTAGAGTTGAATAGAGTATAGAACTAGGTTATGCTAGATTAGGTTAGGTTGTATTTGTCTAGGTTAGGCAAGGCTAAGCTAAGCAAGACTAGAGTATAATGGAGTAAAGTGGAGTAGAGTAGAGTAGAGTAGAGTTAAGTTAGGCATTGCTAGGTAAAGCTAGAGTACAATAGAGTAGAGTAGAGTAGAGAAGAGTAGAGCAGAGTAGAGTAGAGCAATGCAGAGTAGAGGAGAGTATAACAGAGTTGAGTGGAGTAGAGTAGAGTAATAAAATGAAGAGCAGAGCATAGTAGAGTAGAGAAGAGCTAAGTTTGGCTAGGCTAAGCTAAGCTAAGCTAGAGTAAAATATATTATGGTAAAGCTAAGTTAAGCTAGACTTTGCTAGACTAAGTTAGAGGATAGTAGAATAAAGTTTAATAGAGTAGAGCTAAGTTAGGTTAGGCCAGGGTAAGCTAGCCTAGGCTATGCTAGAGTGTAGTAGAGTAGAGTAGAGCAGAGTAGAGTAGAGTAGAGCTCATTTAGGCTCAGCCAGGCTAGGTTAGAGCATTATGGAGTAGAGTTAAGCATAGCAAAGAAGAGAAAAGCAAAGTAGAATAGAGTAAAGCAGAGCCGAAAAGAGCAAAGTAGAGCAGAGCAGATCAGAGCAGAATAGAGCAGAGCAGAGTAGAGTAGAGTAGAGCTTGGTTAGGCTATGCTAGCTAGGTTAGGCTAGGTTAGAGTTAAGTAGAATAAAGTAGAGTAGAGAGGAATAGAACAAAGTAGATTATAATAGAGTATACTAGAGTAGAGTAGAGTAGAGCTAGGTTAATTATGCTAAGAGGGCAAGGCAAAGGTAGGCGAGGCTAGGCTAGAGTAAAGTAGAGTAGAGTAGAGTTGGTCGATTAGGTTATGCTTGGCATCGCTAGGCAATGCTAGTGTAGAGTAGAGTATAGCAGAGCAGGGCAAAGAAGACTAGAGCAAAATAAAGAAGAATAAGGTAGAGCAGAGCAAAACAGAGCAAAGCATAAATGAGCAAAGCATAGTAGAGAAGATTAGAGCTAGGTTATGCTAACCTAGGAAAGGTTAAGCTAGGTTAAAGTAGATTAGAGTATAGTATAGTTGAGTAGGTTATAGTAGAGTAGAGTTTAGCAAAGTAGAGTAGAGAAGAGCAAAGTAGAGTAAAGTAGAGCAGAGTAGAATAGAGTAGAGCAGAATAGACTAGAGTAGAGTAGAGCAGTGTAGAGTAGAGTAGCTCTAGGTTAGGCTTAGTTAGGCTAGGTTTGTTTAGGCTAGGATAGGTTGGAGTTGAATAAAGTTGAGTAGAGAAGAGTAGATTAGAGTAGAGTAGAGAAGAGTAGATTAGAGTAGAGTAGAGATGAGTAGGGTATAGTATAGTATAATAGAGTAAAGTAGAGTAGAGTAGAGCAAGGTTTATCAAGGGTAGGTAGGGCTAGGATATGCTAAGTTTAGCTAAGCTAGGCTAGAGTTTAGTATAGTAAAGTAGTGTAGCATAGAGAAGAGTAGAGCTAGGTTACGTTAGGTCAGCAAGGCTAAAGTAGTAGAGTAAAGGAGAGTAGAATAGAGTTGAGAAGAGCATAATAGAGCAGAGTAGTGCAGAGTATAATGAGTAGAGTAGAGCAAATTGGAGTAAAGTAGAGCAGAGCATAGTAGAGTAGAGTAGAGCAGTATAGAGCAGAGCAGAGAGAGTAGAGTAGAGCTAAGTTAGGCTATGCATGGCTAGGCTAGGCTAGGCTTGAGTAGAGTAGAGTGGAGTAGTGTAGGGTGGAGTGGAGTAGAGCAGAGCATAGTAATAAAATATAGAGTAGAGCATAGTAGATTAGAGTAGAGCAAGGTTAGGCTAGGCTAGGCTAGGCTAGGCTAGAGTAGAGTGTAGTAAGGTAGAGCTAGGTTAGGCTATGCTAGGTTCTACTTGGATAGAGTAGAGTAGAGTAGAGTAGGGTAGAGTAAAGTATAGTAGAGTAGAGTAGAGAAGAGAAGAGTGTAGTAGAGCTAGGTTAGGTTAAGCTAAGATAAAGTATAGTAAAGTAGAGTAGAATAGAATAGACTAGAGCATAGTAGAGTGGTGTAGAGTAGAGTAGAGTAGAGTAGAGCTAGGTTTGGTAAGGCTAGGCTTGGCTAAAGTAGAGTAGAGCAAAGTAGAGTAGAGCTACATTTGACTAGGCAAGGCTAGGTTAAGTTAAAGTAGAGTAGAGTGGAGTAGATTAGAATATAGTAAAAAAGAGTTAAGTAAAGTAGAGCTAGGTTAGGCTGGGTTAGGATAGGCTAGGCTTTGCTAAGATTGGCTAGGCTAGAGTAGAGTAGCATAGAATGGAGTGGAGGATTTGAGTAGAGTAGAGTAGAGCTAGAATAGGCAATCCTAGGCTAGGTTATGCTAAACAAGGCTAGAGTAGAGTACAGTAGAGTAGAGAAGAGTAGAGTAGAGCAAAGCAGAGTAGAGAAGAGTAGAGTAGAGTAGAGAGAGTAGAGAGAGCATAGTAGGGCTAGGTTAGGCTACACTAGGCTTGGTTAGAGTAGAGTAGAGTAGAGTAGAGTATACTAGAGTAAAGTATAGTAGAGTAGAGTAGAGGAGTAAAGTAGAGCTAGGTTAGGTTAGGCTTTGCTAGAGTGTGAAAGAGTGGAGTGGAATTGAATAAAGCAGAGCAAAGTATAGTAGAGTCGTATAGAGCAGAGCAGAGTAGAGTAGAGCTAGGTTTAGCCAGGCTAGGCTAGAAAAAGTAGAGAAGAGCGGAGTAGAGTAGGGTTATGTTTGACTAGGCTTGGCTAGGCTAAGCTAAAGTGTAGTAGAGTAGAGTAGAGTAGATTTGAGTAGAGTAAAGTAAAGTAAAGTAGAGTAGAGCTAGGTTAAGCTAAGTTAGGCTAGGCTAAGCTTTGGTATGTTTGGCTAGGCTAGGCTAGAGTAGCATAGAATAGAGTAGAGTGGAGTATTTTAGAGTAGAGTAGATTAGAACTAGAATAGGCTTGGCTATGCTAAGTTATGGTAAATAAGGCTAGAGTAAAGCATAGTAGAGTAGAGAAGAGTAGAGTAGAGCAGAGCAGAGAAGAATAAAGCAGAGCAGAACAGAGTAAAGCAGAGTAGAGCAGAGCAAGGCTAGGTTAGGCTAGGTTAGGGTATAGTAGAGCAGTGTAGAGTAGAGTAGAGTAGAGCTAGGTTGGGCTATGCTAGGCGAAGCTAGGATTTAGTCAAGTAGAATAGAGTATAGTAGAGTAGCATGGAGTAGAGTAGAGTAGAGTAGTGTAGAGTAGAGCAGAGCTAGGTTGGGCAAGGCCAGGCTAAGCTAGGATTTAGTCGAGTAGAATAGAGTATAGTAGAGTAAAGTAGAGTAGAGTAGAATATAGTAGAGGAGAGTAGAGTAGATCAAGGTTAGGCTAGGCTCAGTTAGGCTATGCTAGAATAGGTTAGGCAAGGGTAGAGTAGAGTAGAGTAGATTAGAGTTGAGTAGAGTAGAGTAGAGCAGAGCTAGGTTAGGCTTCCTTGGCTAGGCTAGAGTACAATAGAGTACAGTATAGTAGAGCAAAGAAGGGTAGAGCAGAGTAGAGTTAGGATAGGCTCGGCTATGCTTAGATAGGCTAGAGTAGAAAAAAGTATAGTAAAATAGAGTAGAGTAGAGTCTAATAGTGTAGAATGGAATAGAGTAGAGTAGAGTAAAGTAAAGCTAGGTTAGGGTTGGTGAGGCTAGGCTAGGTTAGAGTAGAGTAGTATAGTGTAGAGTAGAGCAGATTAATGTAATGTAGAGTATAGGAGAGTAGAATAGAGTAGAGGAAAAGATAACAGAGAAGAGTTAAGTAAAGCAGAGCAGAGTAGAGTAGAGGAGAGCAACATAGGGCAGAGTAGAGCAGAGCAAGGTTTGGCTCGACTAGGCTATTTTAGAGCAGAGTAGAGTAGAGTTAGGTTAGGTTAGCATAGGCTAGGATAAGTAAAACAACAGTAGAGTAGAGTAGACTCATCTACAGTTGAATGTAGCAAAGTAGAGCTCAGTTAGGCTAGGCTAGACTAGAGTAGAGTAGAGCTAGGTAGGTTAGGCTAGGCTAGGCAAGGAAAAAGTAGAATAGAGTATACTAGAGTAGAGTAGAGCAGATTAGAGTAAAGCTAGAATAGAGTAGAGTAGAATGAGGTTAGGCTACGCAAAGGTAGGATAGGTTAGGCTAGGCTAGGTTAGGCTAGCCTAGAGAATAATAAAATAGAGTTGAGAAGAGTAGAGAAGAGCTAGGTTAGGTTAGGCTGGAGTTCAATAGTGTAGAGTATAGTAGAGAAGAATAGAGTAGAGTAGAGCAAAGTAGAGTTGAGCAGAGCAAAGCAGAGCAGAGTTGAGCGGAGCATAGTGGAGTAATAATAAGTAGAGCTGAGCACAGTAGTGTGGAGTAAAGCAAGGTTAGGCTAGGCTTGGTAAGGCTAAGCTAGGCTAGGTATGGCTGTGCTAGACAAGAGTAGAGTAGAGTAGGGTAGAGCAAGGTTAGGCTAAGTTAGAGTAGAGTGGAGTAGAGTAGAGTAGAGTGGAGCAAGGTTAGGGAAGGCTAGGCTACATGAGGGTAAGTAAGGATAGGCTATGCTAGAGTTGAGTAGAGTAGAGCAGAGTAGAGCTCAGTCAGGCTAGTCTAGGCTAGGCTAGCCTATGCTAGAGTAGAGTAGAGTGGAGTTGAGTAGAGCAAAGAAGAGCAAAGCAGAACAGAGAAGAGCAAAGTGGAGTAGAGTAGAGCAAAGTAGAATAGAGTAGAGTCGAGTAGAGTAGAGCAGTTTAGAGTAGAGTAGAATAGAGCTAGATTATGCTATGCTAGGCTAGGCTAGGCAAGGGTAGGCTAGGTTAGAGTTTAGTAAGGTATAGTAGAGTAGACTAGAGTAGAGTATAGTAATGTAGAGAGGAGAGAAATGTAGAGGAGAGTAAAAGAGAGGAGAGGAGAGCAGGTTAGAGCAGAGCATAGTAAAGTAGAGCAAAGTAGAGCAGAGAAGAATAGAGCAGGGTAGAGCATATTAGAGAAGAGATTAGTGGAGCAGAGATGAGCAAAGCTAGTTTAGGTTAGGTTAGGCTAGAGTAGAGTAGAGTAGAGTAGAGCAGAGCCAAGCTTGGTTAAGTTAGGTTATGCTAGGCAAGGCTAGGCTAGGCTATAGTAGAGTAATAGAAAAAAGCATAGTAGAGTAGAGTTAGGTTGGGTTAGGTTAAGCTTGGTAAGTCTAGGCTAGAGTAGAGTAGAGCATAGTAGAGTAGGTAGAGTAGAGCAGAGCCAAGCTTGGTTAAGTTAGGTTATGCTAGGCAAGGCTAGGCTAGGCTATAGTAAAGTAATAGAAAAAGCATAGTAGAGTAGAGGTAGGTTAGGTTAGGTTAAGCTTGGCAAGTCTAGGCTAGAGTAGAGTAGAGCAGAGTAGAGTAGAGCAGAGTAGAGAAGAGTCGAGCAGAGTAGAGAAGAGTCGAGTAGAGCATAGTAGAATAGAGCAGAGCAGAGTAGAGTAGAGCAAAGCAAAGTATAGTAAAGTTGAGTAGAGTAGAGCAAAGTAGTATAGAATAGAGCAGAGTAGAGTAGAGTAGAGAAGAGTAGAGTAAAGGATTGTAGAGTAGAGAAGAAAAAAGTAAAGTAGGGTAGAGTAGAGTAGAATGGAGTAGAGAAGGGTAGAGTAGAGTATAATAGAGCTAATTTTGGCTAGGCTAAGCTAGCTAGGCTAGGCTAGGCTTGGATAGGATAGGCTAAGCTAGGGTAGAGTAGAGTAGAGTAGACTAGTGTAGAGTAAAGCAGAGCTAGGTTTGGCTAGGCAAGGTTAAGCTAGAGTAAAGTGGAGCTTGGTTATGTTAGGCTAGGCTTTGTTAGAGTAGAGTAGAATAAAGTAGAGTAGAGTAGAGTAATGTAGAGTATAGTAGAGTAGAGCTAGGTTAGGCTAGGACAGGCTAGACTAGGCTAAGCTAGTCTAGAGTAGAATAGAATAGAGTAGATTAGAGTAATGTAAAGAAGTGTAGAGTAAAGTAGATAAGAGCAGAGCAGAGTAGAGAAGTATTTGACTAAGTAGAGTAGAGAAAAGATTAGTAAAGTAGAGCAAAGCAAAGCAGAGTAGAGCATAGAAAAGTTGAGTAGAGCAGAGAAGAGTAGAGCAAAGTAGAGCAAAACAAAGTAGAGTAGGGTAGAGTCGAGCAGGGCACAGTAGAGTAGAGTAATGCATAAGAAAGCAAAGCAAAGCATAGCAATGCAAAGCAGAAGAGTAGCATAGAGCAATACGAAGCTGAGCAGTGTAGAGCAAAGCAATGTTGGGTAGAGAAGAGTAGAGCAGAGTAGAGTAGGGTAGAGTAGAGCAAAGTAAAGCATAATAGAGCTTAGTTAGGCTAAGCTATACTAGGTTAGGCTAGGCTAGGCTTCGTTAGAGTAGAGAAGAATAGAGTATAATAGAATAGAGTGGAGTAGAGTAGGCTAGAGTAGAGTAGATTATAGTATGGTATAGTAGAGTAGAATAGAGTAGAGTAAAGTAGAACTAACTTAGACTAGGCTAGGTTAGGCTTGACTAGAGTAGAATGGAGTAAAGTAGAGTAGAGTAGGGCTAGGTTAGGTTAGGTAAGGCTAGGCTAGGCTAGGCTTGGCTCGAGTTGAGTAGAGTAGTATAATAGAGTAGAGTAGAGCTAAGCAGACAAAAACAGAGTAGAGCAGAGCAAAGCAGAGAAGAGCATAGTAGAACAGAGAAGAGAAGAGTGGAGCAGAAAAGAGCTGGGTTAGGCTAAGCAAGGCTAGAGTATAGTAGAGTAGAGTAGAGTAAGGTAGAATATAGTAGAGTAAAATAGAGTAGAGTATAAAAGAGTAGAATAGAGTAGAGTAGAATAAAAAAAGTAGAGTAGAGCAAAGTAGAGTAGAGTACAGTTAGATTATGCTAGGCTATGCTAGGTTAGGTTAGAGTAGAGTAGAGTATAGTAAAGTAGAGTTGAGTAGAATAGAGTAGAGTAGAGTAGTGCTAGGTTATGCTAGGCTAGTCTTAGGTCAGTTAGGCTTGGCTATGCTAGGCTAGAGTAGAGTTTAGTATATTAGAGTAGTGTAGAGTTAAGCTAGGTTAGGCTAGGCTATGCTAGAGTATAGTAGAGCAGAGTAGAGTAGAGTAGAGTGGAGAGTAGAATAGAGTAGAGTATTGTAGAGATAGGTTAAACTAGGCTTGGCTAGTGTAGAGTAGCATAGAGTAGAGTAGAGTAGAGTAGACTAGAGTAAAGTATAGTAGAATAGAGCTCAATTAGGCTAGGCTAGGCAATGCCAGAGTAGAGTAGAGTAGAGTAGACTAGAGTAGAGCAGAGTAGAGTGGAGTGAAGTAGAGCTAAGTAGAGACGAGTAGAGCATAGTTGAGCAGAGCAGAGCAGACCAGAGTAAAGTTAGGTTAGGCTAAGCTAGACTAGGTTAGGCTAGGTTATAATAGAGTAGAGTAAAGTAGAGTAGAGTAGAGTATAGTATAATAGAGTAGAGTAAAGTAGAGCAAGGTTAGGTTAGGTTAGGCTAGGCTTGGCTAGTTAGGCTAGGTTAGAGTAGAGTAGAGTAGAGTAGAGTAGAGTAGAGTGGAGTAGAGGAGAGCTTGGTTAGGTTAGGCTAGGCTATGCTTTGTTAAAGTTAGTTAGAGTTGAGCAGAGTAGAGCAAAGAAGAGTAGAGAAAAGTAAAGCAAAGAAGAGTAGAACAGAGCAGAGTAGAGTTATAGTAGAGCAGAGTAGAGCTAAGTTAGGTTGAGCTAGACTAGGCTAGGGTTGAGTAGAGTAGAGTAAAGTAGAGCTAGGTTAGGTTAGGCTCTGTTAGGCTAGAGTATAGTAGTGTAGAGTAGAGAAGAGTAGAGTAGAGTTGAGTAAAGCATAGTAGAGTGTAGTAGAGCTGGACATATAGAGTAGAGCATAGCATAATAGAGCAGAGCTATGTTAGGTTTTCCAAGGCTAGAGTGGAGTAGAGTAAAGTTGAGTACAACATAGTAGAGTAGAGTAGAGCTTTGTTAGGCTATGCTGAGTTAGGTTAGGCTAAACTAGGCTAAAGTAGAGTAGAGCAGAGTACAGTAGAGCAGAATGGAGCAGAGTAGAGTAAAGCAAAGTAGAGTAGAGTAGAGTAGAGCAGAGTGGAGCAGAGCAGAGCATGGCTTAATAGAGTAGAGCATAGCTAGGTTAGGCTAGGCTAAGCTATAGCAGTGTAGAGTAGAGCTAACTTTAGCTAAGCTAGGCTTGGTTAGAGTAGCATAGAGTAGTGTGGAGTAGACTAGAGGAGAGGAGAGTATAGGAAAGTAGAATTATGTTATTTTAGGTTATGCTAGGGTTTGGGTAGGATAGGCTGTGGTAGAGTAGAGTCAAGTAGAGTAGAGTAGAGTAAGGTTATGCAAGGCGAGGCTAAGCTAGGCTATGTTAAAATAGAGTAGAGTAGAGTAGGGTAAAGTAGACAAGAGCAGAGTAGAGTAAAGTAGAGCATAGTAGGGGTAGAGTAGAGCAGAGCAGAGTAGAGTAAAATAGAGTAGACTAAAGGTAGGTTAGGCAAGGTTAGCCTAGGGTAGGCTAAGTTAGGGTAGAGTAAAGTAGAGTAGGGAAAAGTTAGGCTAGGCTAGGCTAGAGTTTAGTATAGTAGAGTAGAGTAGAGCAAAGTAGAGCAGAGCAATAGAGTAGGTTAGAGCTAAGTAGAGCAGAGCTAAGTTAGCTTAAGCTAGGCTAGGCTGAACAAAGCTAGGCTAGAGTAGAGTAGAGTAGGGAAGAGTAGAGTAGAGTAGAGTGGAGAAGAGTAGAGTATAATAAAATAAAGTTTTGTGGAGTAAGGTAAAGTATAGTAGAGTAGTGTTGAGTAGAGTAGAGTTGAGTAGAGTATAGTAGAGGAGAAGAGAGGAGAGGGGAGGAGAGTAGAGGAGAGCATATCAGAGTGGAGAAGGGGAGAGAAGTGTAGAGCAGAGTAGAGTGTAATAGAGTAGAGCTAAGCTAGGTCAGGTTAGGCTAGGTTAGGCTAAGCTAGGTTGGGCTAGAGAGGAGTAGTAGAATAGAGTAGAGTAGAGATAGGTTAAGCTAGGTCAGGTTAGACTTGGCAAAGCTTGGCTAGAGTATAATAGAGTAGAGTATAGTATAGTATAATAGAGAAGAGTATAGTAAAGCAGAGTAAGGTAGAGCAGAGTAGAGCAGAGTAGAGTAGAGTAGGGCTAGGTTAGGCTAGGCTAGTTAGGCTTGAGTAGAGTAGAATAGATTAGAGTAGAATAAAGTGGGGTAGAGATGAGCTAGGCCAGGTAAGGCTCTGTTAGGCTCGGTAAGGCTAGGCTAGGCAAGGCTTGAGAAGCATAATAGAGTAGAGTAGAGTAGAGTTAGGTTAGGCTATGCAAGGTGAAGCTAGATTAGAGTAGAGTAGAGTAGAGTATGATAGAGTAGAGCTAAATAGAGTAGAGTAAAGTAAAGCAGAGATGAGTAGAGTAGAGTATAGCAAAGAAAAGCTGAATAGAGACATGCATCACAGAGTAGAGTAGAGTAGAATAAAGCCAAGAAGAGCAAAGCAGAGAAAAGAAAAAAAGTAGAGTATAGTAGAACATAGCTAGGTTAGGTTGGTATGACAAGGCTAGATAGAGTAGAGTAGAGTAGAGTAGAGTAGGGTAGAGTAGAATATAGTTAGGTTAGGTGAGGCTAGGCTAAGCTAGGCTGGAGTAGAGTAGAGTAGAGTTGTGCAGAGCTGGGTAGAAACGACAAAGTAGAGCAGAGTAAGGTAGAGCAGAGCAAAGCATAGTAAAGCATAGAAGAGTAGAGCAGAGTAGAGTCGAGCAGAATAGAGCAATGTAGAGCTAGGTTAGGCTTAATAACACTAGGTAGTCTAGGATAGGCAAGATGAGAGTTGAGTAGTGTAGAGAAGAGTAGAGTAGAGTAAAGTAGAGCTAGGCTAGGCAAGGCTATGGTTGGCTAAGCTAGAGAAGAGTAAAGTATAGTAAAGTAGAGTAGAGTAAAGCTGAGCTAGGTTAGGCTTGGCTAAGCTAGGCTAAGCTAGAGTACAGAGCAATGAATAGTAGAGTAGAGTAGAGTATAGTAGAGTAGAGTAAAGTAGAGCAGATAATAGTAGAGCCGAGCATAGCATAACAGAGTAGAGCAGAGTAGAGTACAGCTAGGTTAGGCTTGGTTAGATTGGGCTAAGCATGGCAAGACTAGGCTAGGCAAGGCTAGCCTATTATAGAGTAGATTATAGTAGAATAGAGCTTGGTTAAGCTAGGCAATGCTATATTAGAGTAGAGTAGACTTGGGTAAAGTAGACTAGAATGTGTATAGTAGAGTAGAATAGAGTATAATAAAGTACAACTAAGTTATGCTAGGCCAGGCTATGTTAGACTTCGCCAAGGTAGGTTATGCTAGGCTAGGTTAGACTGTAATAGAGTGGAGTTTAGTAAAGTAGAGCTAAGTTAGGCTAAGCTAGGCTAGGTTAGGCAAGGCTAGAGTAGAGTAGAGTATAGTATAGTGGAGTAGAGCAGACTAGAGTAGAGTGTAGTAGAGTCGAGAAGAGCGGAGTATAGTAGAGTTAAGGAGAGGTCAGGGGAGAAGAGGAGAGCAGAGCAGAGTAGAGGAGTAGAACTAAGCAATACTGTGTAGAGCAGAGTAATCTAGAGTAGAGTAGAATAGAGAAGAGCTAGGTTAGGCTAGGGTAGGCTAGTTGATTCTTGGCTAGAGTAGAGTAGAGTAGAGTAGAGAGAGTAGAGTCGAGCAGAGCATAATAGAGCAGAGCAGAGTAGAGTAGAACAGAGTAGAGCAGAGTAGAGTAGACCGGAGTAGAGTAGAGAAGGGTATAAGAGAGTAGAGGAGAGCAAAGATGAGTAGAGAAAAGTAGATTAGAGTAGAGTAGAGCAAAGTAGTCTAGCAGAGATAGGTTAGGCTTAGTTGGGCAAGAGTAGAGTAGACTAGAGTATGGTAGATTAGGGTAGAGTAGAGTAGAGTTAAGTAGAGCAGAGCGAGGTTAGGCTAGCAAAGCTAGAGTATATTAGAGTAGAGTCGAGTAGAGTAAAGTAGAGTTAATTAGAGTGGAGTAGGGTAGAGTAGAGTAGAGTAGAGCAGAGCATAACGTAGCAGAACAGAATAATGTAGAATAGAGAAGACCAAGGCAGAGCTAGGTTATGCTAGGCTAGGCTATGTGAGGCTATAATAGAATAGAGTAGAGTAGAGTGAAGTAGAGTAGAGCAAAGTAGAGCAAGGTTAGGATAGGCTAGGCTAGGATAAATTAGAGTAGAGTAAAGAAGAGTAGAGCAAGGTTAGGCAAGGTTGGGCTAGGCTACCATAGGCTAGGGCAGTCTAGGCAAGGCTAGAGTAGATTAGAAAAGAGTAAAGTAGATTAGATTAGAGTAGGGTAGAGAAAAGTAGAGTCAGAGTAGAATATAGTAGAGTAGATTAGAGTAGAGTAGAGCTAGGTTATGCTAAGCAAGACTAGGCTAGAGTAGAGTAGAGTAGAGCAGAGCATAGAGGAGCAGAGCAGAGCAAAGTAGAGTAATGTAGTGCATAACATTACAGGGCAGAGCAGAGTAATGTAGAGAAAAGTAGAGCAGGGTAAAGCTAAGTTAGGCTAGGCTAGGCTAGGTTAGGCGAGGTTAAAAAAGGCTAGGGTATGCTTTTTTAGAGCAGAGTAGAGTAGATTAGAGTAGAGTAGAGCTAGGTTAGGCTTGGCTAAGGTAGGCTAGACTAGGCTAGGCTAGCGTAAGTAATGCTAGGTTAGGCCGTGCTAGGCTATAATAGAGTAAAGTAGAGTAGAGCAGAGTAGAGTAAAGTTAGGCTAGGCTAGAGTACAGAGCAGAGTAGAGTAGAGTAGAGCAAAGTAGAGCAAAGCAAAGTAGACAAGAGTAGAGAAGAGTAGAGCATAGCGAAGCGTAGCAAAGCAGAGTAGAAAAAATAGAGCTAGGTTAGGCTAAGCTAGGCTATGCTATGCTAGGCTAGGTAAGGTTATTCTAGAGTATAGTGTAGTAGAGTGGAGCTTGGTTAGGTAAGGCAAGGCCTAGTTAGAGTAGCATAACATAGAGTAGAGTATAATAGAATATTGTAGAGTAAAGCTTGGTTAGGCTAGGCTTAACTAAGATGAGCTAGGCTAGGCTAGGATAGGCTAGAGTAGAGTAGAGTAGAGTAAAGCTAGGTTAGGCTAGGCTAGGCTAGAGTAGAGTAAAGTAAAATAGAGTAGAGCAAAATAGAGTAGAGGAGAGTAAAGTAGAGCAGAGTAAAGTAGATGAGAGGAGAGGAGAGCATAGTAGAGAAGAGTAAAGTAGAGAAAAGTAGAGTAGAGCAGAGAAGAGTATAAGAGCAGAGTAGAGAAATGTAGAGTAGGGTAGAGTAGAGCGACGTAGTATAGAGTAGATTAAATTAGAGCTAGGTTAGCCTATCCTAGGCTAATCTAGGCTTGGCTAGGCTAGAGTAGAGTTGAGTAGAGTAGAGTAGAGCTAGGTGAGGCTAGGCTAGGCTAGGGTTGTCTAAGCTAGGCTAGAGTAAAGAAGAGTAGGGTAGAGTAGAGTATAGTAAAGGAGATTATGGTATAGTAGAGCAAGGTTAAGCTATGTGAGGCTAGGCTAGGCAAGAATCGAGTAGAGAGGAGTAGATTAGAGTATAGTAGAGCAAGCTTAGGCTAGGCTAGGCAAGGCTTGGTTAAACTAGGTAAGGCTAGGCTATGTTTGAGTAGAGTGGAGTCGAGTAGAGTAGAGCAGAGTAGTTTAGAGTACAGTAGAGTAGAGTAGAGTTGAGTAGAGCAGAGTAGAGCTAGCTTAGGCAAGAATAGGCTTGGCTAAGCTAGTAGGGTAGGCTAAGCTAAGCTAGAGTGGAGTAGATTAGAGTAGAGTAGAGCTAGGTTAGGTTAGGTTGGGGTAGTGTTACAATAGAGTAGAGTAGAGTAGAGAAGAGAAGAGCAATGTAGAGTCGAGTGGAGTAGAGTAGAGTAGAGCAAAATAGAGAAGAGCAAAGGAGAATAGAGCATAGCAGAGTAGAGCTAGGTTGGGCTAGGCTATGTGAGGCAAGGCTATGTTTGTTAGAGTAGGTAGAGTAGAGTATAATAAAGCTAGGTTAGGTTGAGGTAGGCTAGGCTAGGTTAGAGTAAAGTAGAGTAGAGTATAGAAGAGTAGAATAGAGTTGAGCCTAATGGTACAGAGTAGAGCATAATAAGAGTGGAGCAGATCTAGGTTAGGTTATGCTAGGCAAGGCTACAGCAGAGTATAGTAGAGTAAAGCTCAGATAGACTAGGTTAGGACTCAATAGAGTAGAGTAGAGTTAAGTAGAAAAAAGTAGAGCAAAGTAGAGAGGAGTAGAGTAGAACATAGTAGAATGGAGCAGAGCAGAGCAGAGTAGAGTAGAGCTAAACAAAGTAGAACACTACAAAGCTTGGTTAAGGTAGGTTTGGCTAGGCTAGAGTAGTGTATAGTAGAGTAGAGTAGAGTAGAGTAAAGAAGAGTAGAGTAGAGAAGACTATAGCAAGGTTAGGTTATGCTAGGCAAGGCTATGCTATGTTAGAGAAGAGTAAGGTTGAGTAGAGTATAATAGAGTATAGTAGAATAAAGTAAAGGAGAGTTAGGTTCGACTAGGCTGGGCTAGGTTAGGCTAGGCTTGGCTAGAGTAGAGTAGATTAGGGTATAATAAAGTAGAGTGGAGATGGGTAGAGTAGAAAAGAGTAGATTAAGGTAGAGTAGAGCAAGGTTTGGCTATGTTAGGCATGTGTACAGTGGAGTAGAGTAGAGAAGAGTAGAGTAGAGCAGAGCAGAGTAGAGAAAACCAAAGAAAAGTAGAGCAGAGAAGGGCGAGTATAGTATAGCTAGGTTAGGAAAGTCTAGGCTAAGCTAGCTTAGGATATAGTAGTGTAGAGAAGAGTTAGATTAGGCTTGGTTAGGTTAGGCTAGGTTTGAGAAGAGAAGAGTAGAGAAGAGTAGAGTAGAGTAGAGCAAAGTAGGGTAGAGTAGAGTAGAGTAGAGCTAGGTTAGGTTAGGTTAGGCTAAGCTATGTTAGGCTAGAGTAGAGTAGATTAGAGTAAAGTAGAGAAGATAAGAGTAGAGCAAAGTAGAGAAGAACATAGCAGAGTAGAGTATAGTAGAGTATAGTTGAACAAAGCAGATCAGAGAAAAGTAGAGCAGAGCAGAGCTAGGTTAGTCTATGTATGATAGGTTAGGCTAGGCTAGAGTTTAGTAGAGTAGAGTAAAGTAAAGAAGAGAAGAATAAATCAAGGTTTGGTTAGGTTAGGCTAGGCTCGACTAGATAGAGTAGAGTAGAGTAGAAAAAGTAGAGTATAGTAGAGTATAGTATAGAAGAGCTAGGTTAGGCTAAGCCAGGTAAGGCTATGCTATGGTAGGTTAGGCTAGGATAGAGTAGAGTAAAGTAAAATAAATTAGAGCAAAATGGAGTAGGGGGGAGTAAAGTAGAGCAAAGTAGAGGAGAAGAGAGCAGAAGAGAGTAAAGTAGAGAAAAGTAGAGTAAAGCAGAAAAGAGTATAAGAGCAGAGTAGAGAAATGTAGAGTAGAGTAAAGTATAGCAGAGCAGTATAGAGTAGAGTAGAGTAAAATAGAGCTAGGTAAGTCTATCCTAGGCTAATCTAGGCTTGGTTAGGCTAGAGTAGAGAAGAATGGTGCTAGGTCAGCCTAGGCTAGGCTATGTTTGGCTAAGCTAGTATAGAGTAGAAAAGAGTAAGGTAGAGTAGAGTATAATAGAGTAGGTTAAAGTATAATAAAGCAAGGTTAAGCTATGTGAGGCTAGGCTAGGCAACAATCGAGTAGAGAGGAGTAGAGTAGAGTATAGTAAAGCAAGCTTAGGCTAGGATAGGTTAGAGTAGAGCTTGCTTAGGTTTTTTAAACTAGGCTAGGCCAACTATAATAGTATAGAGTAGAGTAGAGCAGAGCAGAGCAAAGTAGAGAAGAGTAGAGTAGAGTAGAGCTAGGTTATTCAAGGCTAGGTTAGGCTATGCTCAGTTATAGTAGTGTAGAGAGGAGCTAAGTTTTGCTTGGCTAGCTTAGGCTAAGTTAGAGAAGAGTAAAATAGATTAGAATGGAGTGGAGAACACTAGAGTAGATTGTAGTAGAGCAAAGTAGAGTAGATATGAGCTAAGTGAAGTAAGACTAAGCTAGGCTAGGCTAGGCTATAGTAGAGGAGAGTAGAGTAGAGTAGAGCTATGTTAGCCTAGAGTAAAGAGCAGAGAATAATAGAGCAGAGCATGATAGAGTAGAGTAGAGATGGGTAGGGCAGAGAAGAGTGGACCAGAACACAGTATAACGGAGCAGAGTAAAGTAGAGTAGAGCTTGGTTAGGCAAGGCTACGTAGGTAAGCTTGGCTAGGCTAGGCTAAGCTAGAGTAAAATAGAGTAGAGTAGAGCTTGGTTAGGCAAGGCTACGTAGGTTAGGCTTGGCTAGGCTAGGCTAAGCTAAAGTAAAATAGAGTAGAGTAGAGCTTTGTTAGGTTATGTTATGCTATATTAGAGTAGAGTAGTGTCTAGCAAAGTGGATTAGAGTAGAGTAAAGTAGAGTAGAGTAGAGTAGAGTAGAGTAGAGTAGAGTATAATAGAGCTAGGTTAGGCTAGGCTAGGGTAGGCTAGAATAGAGTGGAGTAGAGTAGAGTAGAGCAAGGTTAAGCTAGACAAGGCTAGAGTAGATTAGAGTAAGGTCGAGCTAGGATAGGCTAGGCTAGGCTAGAATGGAGTAGAGTAGAGTAGAGCAAAGTAGAGCAGAGTAGAGAAGAGTAGAGTATAATAGATTAGAGTAGAGTAGAGTAGAGTAAAGTAGAATAGAGTAGAGTAGACTAGAGTAGAGTGGAGTAGAAGAGAGAGAGGGAGGAGATTAGACTAGAGCAGAGTGAAAGAGTACAACAGAGTAATACAGAGCAGTGCAAAGCAGAGTAGTGTAGAGCATAGCAGAGTATAACAGAGGAGAGTTAGGTTAGGTGGGTGTAGGTAAGGCTTATGTAGGCTAAGTTAGAGTAGAGTAGAGTAGAGTAGAGCTAGCTTAGGCAAAGCTAAGATATACTAAGCTAGACTGGGCTAAGTTAGGCTAGATTAGAGTAGTGTAAAGTAGAGTTGAGTAGTGCTAGATTAGGCTAGGCTATGCTTGTGTATGGTAGAGTAGAGTAGAGTAGAATAGAATGGAGTATAGTAGAGTAGAGTAGAATAGAGAAGAGTACAGTAGAGTTGAGTAGAGTAGAGTAGAGTAGAGTATAGTAGAGTAGAGGAGTAGAGCAGAGAAGATAAGAGGAGAGGTGAGGGGAAGAGAGGAGAGGAGAGTCGACGAGAGCATAATAGAACAGAGTGGATTAGAGTGGAGTAGAGCAGAGAAGAGTGGAGTACTGAAGGGTAGAGTAGAGCAGAGTAGTGTAGACCAGAGCAAGGTAGAGAAGAGCAAAGTAGAGTAGAAAAAAGTAGAATAGAGCAGAGCAAGGTTAGGTTGGCTAGGCTAGGTTGGGCTAGAGTAGATTATAGTAGAGCAGAGCAAAGTAGGGTAGAGTAGAGCTAGGTTAGGCTAGGCTATTCTAAAGTAATGCATAACAGAGTAGAGTAGAGTAGAGTAGAGTAGAGTAGAGTAGAGTAGAATAGAGAAGAGTATAGTAAAGTAGAACATAGCAAAATAGAATAAAGCAGAGAAAAGTAGACCAGATCAGAGCTTATTTAGGCTAAGCTAGAGTAGAGTAGAATCGAATAGAGTAGATTAGAGTAGAGTAGAGGAGAGCTAGGTTTTGATAGGCTTGACAGGGCTAAGTTAGGGTAGAGTAAAGTAAAGTAGAGCTAGGTTAAGCTAGGTTAGGGTAGGCTTGGCTAAGGTAGGCTAGGCTAAGCTATCTTAAAGTAGATTAGAGTAGAGTAGAGTTGAGTAAAGTAAAGTAGAGTATTTTAGAGTAGAGTAGAGTAGAGCTTGGTTTGGTTGGGCTAAGCTAGGTTAGGTTAGGCTAGACTAGGTTAGGCTTGGCTAGGCTAGAGTAGAGTAGAGTAGTGTCGAGAAGAGTACAACTAGGTTAGGCTATGCTAGGTTAGGCAAAGCTAGGCTAGGCTAAAGTAAAGTAGAGTAGAGTAGAGTAGAGCAAAGAAGAGTAGAGCATAATAGAGCAGAGGAGAGCAGAGTAGAGCTTAGTTATGCTAGGCCAGGTTAGGCTAGGCTAAGTTATGCTACACTAAGATAGGGTAGGTTAGAGTAGAGTCAATCAGAGCTTTGTGGAGTAGAGCATTTACATTAGAGTAGAGTAGAGCTAGGTTAGGGTAGGCTCAGCTAGGGTAGGCTTGGCAAGGATATGGTTGCCTAGGTAGGGCTAGCCTAGAGTAGAACGGAGTAGAGTATAGTAGAGTATAGCTAGGTTTGGCAAGGCTAAGCTATGCTAGCCTATGGTATAGAGTAGAGTAGAGTAGAGTAGAGCAGAGCAGAGTGGAGAAAAGTGGGGAAGAGCAAAGAAGAGTAGAGCATAATAGAGTGAAGCAGAGTAGAGCAGAACTAGGTTAGGCTAAGCTAAGTTAGGTCACACTAGGCTAGGCTAAGCTAGGTAAGGCTAGGCTAGATTAAGTAGAGTATG
The DNA here is from genome assembly GCA_023846275.1 of Vanilla planifolia. Lineage (NCBI taxonomy): Eukaryota > Viridiplantae > Streptophyta > Magnoliopsida > Asparagales > Orchidaceae > Vanilla > Vanilla planifolia. The sequence goes on from JAIUJO010000708.1 coordinate 393,420, forward strand.
GTAGAGTAGAGTAGAACTTTGTTAGGCTATGCTACGTTAGGTTAAACTAGAGTAAAGTAGAGTAAACTAGAGTAGAGCATAGTAGGGTATAGTAGAGTTAGGTTATGTTAGGTTAGGCTAAGCTAGGCTAGGCTAAGCTATGCTAAGCTAGAGTAGAGTAGAGTAGAGCTAGGTTAGGTTAGGCTCAAATAGGCTAGGCTAGAGTAAAGTAAGTTCGAATGGAGTAGAGTAGAGTAGAGTAGAGTAAAGTAGAGTAGAGTAAAGTTGAGTAGAGTAGAGTAAAGTTGAGTAGAGTAGAGTGGAGTAGATTATGATGGAGTATAGCATAGTAAAGTAGAGTAGAGGAGAGGAGAGGAAAGTAAAGAAGAGCAGAGCAGAACAAAGAAAAGTAGAGTAGAGCAAAGAAAAGTAGAAGAGAAGAATAGAGTAATGTAGAGCATGGTAGAGTAGAGTAGAGTAGAGCAGAGCAGAACCAAGCAGAGCAGAGCAGAGAAGAGCAGAGTAAGGTAGAGAAGAGCTAGCTTAGGCTTTGTTAGGCAAGGTTAGACTAGATTAGAGTAGAGTAGAGCTAGGTTAGGCAAGGCTCGTGCAGGCTAGGCAAGGCTAGTGTAGAGTAGAGTAAAGTAGAAAAAAGTAGAGCTAAGTTAGGCTAAGCTAAGCTAGACTAGGCTAGGTGAGAACAAAGTAGAGTAGAGTGGGGTAGAGTAGAGAAAAGTTAGGCTAGGCATGGATAGAGTATAGTAGAGAAGAATAAAGTAGAGTATAGCAAAGTAGAGATGAGTATAGTAGAGTAGAGTATAGTATTGTATAGTGGAGTGGAGCAGAGAAGAGCTAGGTTAGGCTAAGCTAGGCTAGGCAAGGTTAAGTAAGCTAGAGTAGATTAAGCAAGGTTGGGTTTTGATAGTCTAGGCTTTGTTAGTATGGAGAAGAGTAAAGTATTGTAGAGAAGAGTAGAGTACATTAGGGTATTGTTTAGTTAGGATAGGCTATGCTAGGCTAGGCTAGGTTAGGCTAATTTTGCCTAACTAGGCTAGGCTAAGCTAGAGCTAAGTTTGGCTAGGCTAGGCTAGTCTAGGCTAGAGCATAATAGAGTATAGTAGAGTAAAGTGTAGTATAGTTAGGTTAGGTTATGATAAACTAGGCTTAGCTAGAATAGAGTAGAGTAGAGCATGGTAGAGTAGAGCAGAGTAGAGTAGAACAGAGTAGAGTAGAGGAGGGCAGAGCAGAAGAGAGCAGAGTAGAACAGAGAAAAGTTGAGCAATGCAAAGTAAAACAGAGTAGATAAGAGCAAAGCAAAGTAGAGCAGAGCATTATAGAGCAAAGCATAATAGAGTTGAGTAGAGCTAGGTTAGGGTAGGCAAGGCTAGGTTAGGTTAGTGTGGAGTATAGTAGAGTAGAGTAGAGCTAGGTTAGGCTAGGCAAAGCAAGGCAAGAATAGGCTAGGCTAGAGTATAATAGAGTTGAGTAAGGTAGAGTAGAGTAGAGCAGAGGTAGGTTTGGCTAGGCTAGAGTGTAATAGAGCATGTTAGAGTAGAGTAGAGCAGATTAGAATAGACAAAGCAGAGTAGAGTAGATTAGAGCTAGGTTAGGCTAGGCTAGAGTAGAGTTGACTAAAGTAGAGTAGAGTAGAGTATAACTAGGTTATGATAGATTAGGCTAGGCTAAGTTAGAGTGGAGTAGAGTAGAGTAGAATAGATTTGTTTATAGTAGATTAGAGTAAAGTAGAGTGGAGCTAGGTTAGGCAAGGCTAGGGTGGGGTAGGTTAGGCTACGCTGCGGTAAGCTAGGCTAGGCTAGTGATGAGTAGAGTAGAGTAGAGTAGGGTAGAGTAGAGTAGAATAGAATAGAGCTAGGTTAGGCTAGGCACAGGTAAGCAAGGCTAAACTAAGTTAAAGTAGAGTAGAGTATAGTAGAGTAGAGTATAGTAGAGTAGAGTAGAGCAGAGTAGAGTAAAATAGAGCAGAGTAGAGAAAAGTAGAGTAAAGTAGGGCAAAGTAGAATAGAGTAGAGCAGAGTAGAGTATAGGTAAGTTAACTTAGGCTATGCTAGGCTAGGTTAGAGTAGAGTAGAGTAGTATAGAGCAGAACAAAGTAGAGCATTATAGAGTAGAGCAGGCTAAGTTGAGCTCAACAAAGAAGGGCAGAGCATAATAGAGTATAGTAAAGCTAGGTAAGATTAGATTAGGCTATGTTAGAGTAGAGCAAAGTAGAGTAGAGAAGAAAAAAGTAAAGCATAATAGTGTAGAGCAGAGTATATTAGTTTAGAGCAAAAAAGAGAAGAGTTGAGCAAGTGTAGAGTGAGTAGAGTAGAGCAAGGTTTGGCTAGGCTAGGTTAAGCTAGCTTAGAGTAGAGTAGAGTAGAGTAGAGTAGAGTAGAGTGGAGTAGAGTAGGGTATAATTGGGTAGAGTAAGTAGAGTAGAGTAGAGTACAATATAATATAGCAGAGTAAAGTAGAGAAGAGGTAGGGTGGGCAAAGCTTGGCTAAGGTAGGCTAGGCTAGGTTAGGCTAGGCTAAAGTAGAGTAGAGTAGAGTATAGTAGAGTAAAGAAGAGTAGAGTAGAGCTTTGTTAGGCTAGGCTAGTGTAGAATAGAGTGAAGAATAGCAGAGAAGAACAAACTAGAGTAGAGTAGAGCAGAGTAGAGACTTGTAGAGCAAAGTAGAGAAGAGTAGAGTAGAGTAGAGTAGAGTAGAGTAGAATAAAGCAGAGCAGAGTAGAGTAGAGTAGAGTATAGTAGAGCTAGGTTTTGCTGAGCAAGGCAAGGCAAGGCATGACGAGGCTAGGTTAAAGTTGAGTAGAGTAGAGTAGAGTAGAGTAGGGTAGAGTAGAGTAGAGTGAAGTAGAATAAAGTAGAGTTGAGTAGAGTAGAGTATAATAGAGTAGAGTAGAGTTTAGCTAGGTTAGGCTGGGCTAGGCTTGGTTAGGCGAGGCTAGGTTAGTTTAGGCTAGAAGAGTAGAGTAGAGACGAGTAGAGTAGAGAAGATTGGAGTACAGTTGAGTAGAGTAGAGTACAGTAGAGTAGTGTAGAGTAGAGTAAACTAGACCTACGTTAGGTTAGGCTTGACTGGGCTATTCTAAACTAGGCTACAGTAGAGAAGAGTATTGTAGAGTAAATTAGAGTAGAGTAGGGTAGAGTAGAGAAGAGTAAAGTAGAGTAAAGTAGAGAAGAGTATAGTAGAATAGATTAGATTAGAGCAAAGTATAATAGAGCAGAGTAGAGCTAAGTTAACCTAGGTTAAGCTAGGCAAGGCTATAGTAGAGTAGAGTAGAGGTAGGTTAGTCTAGGCCAGGCTAAGCAAGGTTTGAGTATAGAAGACCATAATAGAGAAGAGTATAGTAGAATAGAATAAGGTGTGGCTAGGCTAGGCTAGGCGAGGTTAGGCTAGGTTTGGCTAGGCTAGGCCAAGCTATGTTAGAGTAAAATAGAGTAAAGTAGAGCAAGGTTGGGCTATGCTTGGATAAGCTAAAGTATAATAAAGTAGAGTAGAGTAGAGAAGAGCATAGTAGAGTAGAGTAGAGCAGAGTAGAGAAGAGTGGAGTAGCAAAGAGTAGAGCAGAGCAGAGCAGTGTAGGCAAGAGCACAGTAGACAAGAGCATAGTAGAGTAAAGGAGAGTAGAGCAGAGTAGAAAAAGTAGAGTAGAGCTTAGTAGAGTAGAGCTAAGTAGAGCTATGAAGTGTTAGACTATGTTTGGTAAGGGTAGGCCAAGCTAGTGTATAGTAGAGTAGAGTGTAGTAGAGTAGTGTAGAGTAGAGTAGAGTAGAGCAGAGTAAAGCAGAGCAGAGCAGAGTAGGGTAGAGTAAAGTAGGGCTAGGTTAGGCTAAGCTAAACTACGCTAGGTTAGAGTAAGGTAGAGAAGAGAAAAAAGAGAAGAGTTGAGCAGAGTAGAACAGAGTCAAGCATAGGAGAGTAGAGCTAAAGTCAGCTAAGCTGAGCTAACCAGAGAATAGTAGAGAAGAGTATGTAGTGTTAGGTTAAGGTAGGCTAGGCTAGGTTAGAGCAGAGCTGAGTAGGATAGAGTAAAGCAGAGTAGAATAAAACAGAACATGATAGAGTAGAGCAGAGCATAACAGAGCAAAATAGCAGAGAGCTAGGCTTGGCTAGGCTTGGCTTGGCTAAGCTAAACTAGAGTAGAGCATAGTAGAGTAGGGCTAGGATCTATTATACTAGGATAGGCTAAGTTAGAGTAAAGAAGATTAGAGTAGAGTAGAGTAGAGTAGAGTGGAGTATAGTTGAGTATAAGAGTGTAGAGCAATGTAGAGTGGAGTGGCGATGTGTATTATGTAATAGAGTAGAGTAGAGCTAGGTTATGCTAGGCTAGGTTAGGCTAGGCTAGAGTTGAGTAGAGTAGAGAAGAGTGAAGTAGAGTAGAGTAGTGCTTGGTTAGGCTAAGGTAGAGTAGAATAGAGTAGAGTAGAGCGGAGCACAACAAAGCAAAGCAAAGCTGAGCAGAGCAAAGTAGAGAAGAGCAGAGTAGAGCAGAGTAAAATTTAGTAGAGTAGAATAGAGAAGGGTAGAGAAAATCAGAGCAGAATAGAGTATAGTAGAGCTAGGTTAGGCTGGGCTAGGCTAGGTTAGGTTAGGCTAGGCTAGCTTAGAGTAGAGTAGAGTTGAATAGAGTAGAGTATAGTAGAGTAGAATAGAATAGAGTAAAATAGAGTAGAGTAGAGTATAGTAGGGTACAGTAGAGTAGAGTAGAGTAGAGCAAGGTTTGGTTAGGCTAGGCTAAGCTTTGCTATGCTAAGTTATGTAGGGTTGGAGAAGAGTAGAGAAGAGTAGAGAGGAATAATGTAGAGTAGAGTAGAGCTAGCCTAGGCTAGGCTTGGTTAAAGTATAGTAGAGCAAACTAGAGCAAAATAGAGTAGAGCAAGGTTGAGCTAGGCTTGGCAAAGCTAAGTTAAATTTGGGCATAGTAGAGTAGAGTAGAGTAGAGCAAGGTTAGGCTAGGTTGGGCTAGGATAAGCTAGGCTAGGCTAAAGTAGAGTAGATTAGTATAGAGTAGAGTAATATAGAGTAGAGTAGAGTATAGCTATGTTAGGCTAGGCTATGCTACACAGAGCAAAGCAGAGTAGTAGAGAGCATAGTAAAGCAGAATAGAGAAAAATAGAGTAGAGCAAAGCGGAGCACAGCCAGTGTTATACCCGGTAAAATATTATAGGTTTAATCTTTAATAATTCAATTGTGGTTTGGATGATTTCAGATCGACAGTAGGATGAGCCAGGAGCTCAATTTGCGGCTATTGGAATTTTTGAAATTTTTTGGGGATTTTTCGGAGCACCGAGATTTTTTTTAAAAACCGGAATTTGGATTTTTTTTTTCTTTTACCGCGCGTGAACCGGACCGGAGCGGTTCAGCGAAGGCGGGGCGGTTCGCCGAGGTGCGTTTGCGCGTGCGTTTGGATAAGCCGCGGATAAGAGGATCGGACGGGCGAGATCAGCGGTGGAGATTAACCGGCTGATCGGGTGTTAAGCGGTGTTTTTGGAAGGTCAACCGGCGCTTAATGGGTCTTAACGGGTTATTACCGGTTTAAGCTGGGTATTTAACCTGAACTGTTCGGCTGTTAGGGTTTCGAACGGCGGTTAGAGGCGAAGTGTTCGAAGCGAACGGCGGTTAGAGGCGAAGTGTTCGAAGCGAACGGCGGTATTTTCCGGCAGCCTTCCGAGGGGCTTTTGGTAACCAGAGGTTCGCGGGACAGAGGCGAGCATTTTGGTACCGGTTTCGTTCGGCGAGGAGCTGCGGTTGATCGCGTGCGAGCTTCACCGTCGTCGGCGACGAGCAAAGGTAGGAAATTCAGTTTTAAATTAGTTAATTAGTAGAAATTAAAAGCATGGAATATTTTGCTTAATGAACACAAGCATGTGGATGAAAAATCGGACTTAGTTGAATGCTAGCCTGCGTGCCTGAGGGTGGCAGGGGTGTCTCACGTTGGCTAGAGTTCTATGTGACTGGTTCTGTCTATAGTCTCCAGAAGATTGATTGACGAGAGACGCTGCGGTGTCGGGTGCTAGGCGTTGTGATGCGTGCACAGAGATGGGCGTGTCCCGCTGGCATGCTTTGCCTAGGCGCCATGCGTGCGCAGAGATGGGCGTGTCCCGCTGGCATGCTGCCTGGGAGCACAGAGGAGAGCTACTCTGGTGTGATTGGGGGTGACTGTGGTTGGTCAGAGTCTGGGACTGAGAGTGCCTTTCCACCCTACATTGTTATGCTGTATTCCTATACTCTTGCTATTATCCTTCTCTTGCATGTGAGTTTTTACTAGCTGTCTTTCCTACTGGGCATAGCTCACTCCTCTATTATCTATTTTTCCAGCGGCTCGACAGCCTTGACGCCACCCAGATTAGGTGGGATCGTGGTCAGCAGGCTAGTGGAGGATATCTGATCTGTGATTTTCTGAGACATTTTGGTTAGTGTGATTGATACTATTGGATGTATTCAGGGAGACTGTTATTCTTATGTCATGTAATATGTGAGGGTGATTCTGACTTATGTATCTAGTTGGATGATATTGTATTTGTTGGAATTGGATCTTATTCTTGTGATGTAGTTTCCATTCACTGTTTTACTTTATTGTCTTGGTGGTATAGTGTGTGGAGTGCCATATTTTATCTGAGGATGTTATGTATTTTATTTTTGATGGTGAGGTCATTACATGACTATGGAACTTAACCGTGGGGATTCAGACTTCTATTAGATCGGTTCTCCTACCGGTATGGGTTAGGAGTATGGGGTCTAGTAGGAGTAACATTGTGCGAGTCCATTTGTTAATTCAGGAGTCATGAACCTGATTTGATGGTGTACCCGGGAGATGGGATCCACATTGTTAAGGAAAGTAGGTGTGTAATGATGTGTTATATCCTATGTTTTTCGTAGGCTACTCAGATTGGTATGGGACGATCTGAGCTGTCTATATGTAAAAAAAAAAATATGCCAAAAATCAGCCTAGGAAAAAAATGGGGTGTAACAGCTAGGTTATGTTAGGCAAGCTAGGCTAGGCTAGAGTAGAGTAGAGGTAGGCTTGGCTAAGCTAGGCTAGGTAGGGTTTGAGTTGAGTAGAGTAGTGTAGAGTAGAGCAGAGTAGAGTAAAGTAGAGATAGATTAAGCTTGGCTAGGCTATGCTAGGCTAGAGTATAATACAGTAAAGTAGAGTAAAGTAGAGCAAAGTAGAGCAAAGCAGAGTAGAGTAGAGTAGAGAATAGTAGAGCATTGTAAGAAAAAACAAAAGCAGAGTAGAGTAGAGTAGAGTGAAGGAGAATAGAGCAGAGTAGTGCTAAGTTAGGCTAGGCCAAGCTAGGCTAGGCTAAGGTAGAGTGCAACAGAGTATAGTAAGGTTAGGCTTGGCTAGGCTAGGGAATGCTAGAGTAAATTATAGTAAAGCTAGGTTTGGTTAGGCTAGGCAAGGTTAGGCTAAGTTATAGTCAAGTAGAGTAGAGTAGAGTAGAGTAGAGCAGAGCTGAGCTCAATTAGGCATGGTTAAGCTAGGCTAGGTAAGAGTAAAGTAGGGTTGAGTAGAGTATAGAGTATGGCAAAGTAGAGTAAAGAAAAGTAGAGTAGAATAGAGTAAAGCAGAGTAGAGCAGAGAAGAACAGAGTTAAGGAGAGCAAAGAAGAGTGTAGAAGAAAAGAGAAGAGTAGAGCTGTGCATAGCAGAGCAGATCCCAGGTGAGGCTAGGCTAGGCTAGGGAAGAGTAGAGTAGAGAGAGTAGGTTAAAGTAGAGTTTAGCAAGGCAAGGCTAGGCTATTCAAGGTTATGGTAGGCTCAGCTAGGCTAGGCTAGGTTAAGTAAGAGTAGAATAGAGTAGAGTAGTATAGAGTTGCATAGAGCTATGTTAGGCTTAGCTAGGTAAGAGTAGAGTAAAATAGAGTAGAGTATAGTAGTACATAGTAGAGTAGAGTAAAGTAGAGTAAGGCCAAGCTAGGTTAGGTGTGGTTAGGTTTGGATAGGTTAAGCTAGGTTAGGCTTGACTAGGCTAGGCTAGGTCTGGCTGGGCTTGGCTAGGCTTGGCAAGGCGAAGCTAGAGTCGAGTATAGTAGACTAGAGTAAAGTAGAGTTGAGCAGAGTACATTATAAAATAGCTGAGTAAGGCTAAGATAGCTTAGGCCAAGCTAAGGTAAGATAAGATAGGCTAGAGTAGAGTAAAGTTGAGTCGATATAAAGCTAATTTAGGTTATTATGCTAGTGTAGAGTAAAATAGAGTAGAGTAGAGTAAGGCTAGGCAAGGCGTGGCTAGGCTAGGCTAGGCTAGTGTAGTGTAGAGTAAAGTAAGACAGAGTAGAGTATAGTATGGTTGGGCTATGATCGTTATGTTAGACTTAGGTAGGTTAGGCAAGGCTAAGTTAGGTTAGGGTAGAGTAGAGCAGAGTAGAGTAGAGCGGCATAGAGCTAAGATAGGCTTAGCTATGCTAGAGTGGAATAAAATAGAGCAGAGTAGAGTATAGGAAGGTTAGGCTAGGCTATGCAAGGTTAGGTTAGGCTAAAGTAGAGTAGAGTAGAGTAGAGTTGGGTAGAGTATAATAAGGCTGGGCTAGGTTAGGCTAGGATGGCTAGGCTACGATAGGTTAAGCTAGAGTGAATTTGAGGAAAGTAGAAGAGCATAGATCTAAGTTATGCATAACTAGGCTAGAGTAGAATAAGATATTATAGAGTGTAATAGAGCAGAGTAAACTAGAGTAGAGTGAAGAAGAACAGAGAAGAGCATAGCATAGAAGAGCAAAGTAGAGCAGAATAGAGCAGAGCAGAATCGAGTAGAGCAGAGTAGAGCACATTAGAGTAGAATAGAGTAGAGGAGAGAAGAGTAGAGTAGAGCTAAATAGAGTACCACAAATCAGAGCAAAGTAAAGCAGAGCAGAGCAGAGTAAGGTTGAGTAGAGCTTAGGTGAGGTTAGGCTAGATTAGAATTAAGTAGAGTAGGGTAGAATAGAGTATAGTAAGGTTAGGCTAGACTAGGTTGGGTAGGCTAGGCTAGGTTAGGCTAGGCAAGGCTAGGTTAGGCAACGTTAGGATAGAGTAGAATAGAGTAGAGTAGAGTAGCATAGAGTTATGTTAGGCTTTGCAAGACAAGAGTGGAATATAATAGCGTAGAGTCGAGCTTAGGTGAGGTTAAGCTAGGCTAGGCTAGTCAAGAGTAGAGTTGAGTAGAGCTGGGTAAAGTAGAGTATAGTATGGCTAGGTTAGGCTAGGCTACGTAAGGCTATATTTGACTAGAGTAGAGTAAAGTAGCATAGAGCTAGGTTAGGCTTAGTTAAGTTAGAGTAAAGTAGGGTAAGGCTATGCTAGGCTAGATGAGGTTTGCTTAGAATAGGTTAGGCTAGGCTCCACTTGGCTAGGTTAAGCTAGGCTAGGCTAGACAAGGTTAGGCTAGGCATGACTAGGTTAGGCTATGGTAAGGGCTAGGCTAGGCAAAGCTAGAGTAGAGTAAAGTAGAGTAGAGTATAGTAGAGTTGTGTAGACTATAGTATAGTAAGGTTGGGTAAGGCAAGGATTGGTTAGGTTAAGCTAGGCTAGGCTAGGTTAGGATAGAGTAGAGTAGGGTAGATTAGAGTAGTACAAAGCTTGGTTAGTCTTAGCTAGGTAAGAGTAGAATAAAATATAGTATAGTAGAGTAGAGTAGAGTAGAGTTTGCCTAGACTAGGCTAGGTGAGGTTAGGTTAGGTAAGGACAGGTTAAGCTAGGCTAGGTTAGAGTAGGGTAGGGTAGAGTAGAGTAGAGTAGAGTAAAGTAGACTAGAGTAGAGTAGGGTAGAGTGGAGTATAGTAGGGTAGAGAAGAGTATAATAGAGTAGAGTAAAGTAGAGTAAAGTAGGACAGAGCTATGTCAGGCTTAGCTAGGTTAGAGTAAAATAAAATATAGTAGATTAAAGTAGAGTAGAGTAGAGTAAGGCTAGGCTAGGCTAAAGTAGAGTAGACTAGAGTAGGGTAGAGTAGAGTATAGTAAGCCTAACCTAGGCTAGGCTAGGTTAGGCTAGGCTAGGCTAGGCTAAGTTAGGTAAAGTTAGAGTAGAATAGAGTAGAGTAGAGTAGCATAGAGCTAAGTTAGGATTATCTAAGCTAGACTTGGATAAAATAGAGTAGAGAAGAGCAAGACCAGGCTAGACTAGGCAAGGTTAGCATAAGCTAGGTTGGGCTAGGCTAAGTAGTGTAGAGTATAGTAAGACTGAGCTTGGCTAGACTAGGTTGGCTTAGTTTTCTCAGGATAAGCTATGTTAGGCTAAAGTAGAGTAGAGTAGCATAGAGCTAAGTTAGACTTAGCTAAGCTAGAGTAGAATAAAATGGACTGTGGTAGAGTAGAGTAGAGTAGAGTAGAGTATAATAGAGTCGAGTAAGGCTAGGCTAAGCTAGGAGACGTTAGGTTATGATAGCTTAGGCTAGAGTAGGCTAAGTTTGGTTTAGCTTGGCTAGAGTAGAATAAAATAGAGTAGAGCAGAGTAGAGTAAGATGTGGCTAGGCTAGGTGAGATTAGATTAGGTTAGGATAAACTAGGCTAGCTATGCTTGGTTTGAGTAGGGTATGGCAAAGTAGAGTAGAGTAGAGAAGAGCAAAGTAGACTTGAGCATAGTAGAGTAGAGTAGAGTAGAGTAGAGTAGAGTAAAACAGAGCTACATCAGGCTTGGCTAAGTTAGAGCAAAGTAGAGTAGAGCTAGGTTAGGCTAGGCTTTGCTAGGTTAGAGTGGAGTAGAGCATAGTAGAATATAGTAGAGTTGAGTAGAGTGGAGTTAAATATAGTAGAGTAGAGTAGATCAGATCAGAGCAGAGCTAAGCTAAGTTAGTTTATGCTATGCTAGAGTAGAGTAGAGTAGAGATACATAGGGTAGGCTATGCTAGGCTTGGTTAGATTAGAGTAGAGTAGAGTTGAATAAAGCAATTTAGAGTAGAGTAGAACAAGGTTATGCTAGGTTAGGCCTGCCTTGGTTAAGATAGGCCAGAGTAGAACATAGTAGAATAGAGTTGAGTAGAGTAGAGCTAGGTTACGTTCTACTAGGCTAGTTTTGAGCAAAATAGAGTAGAGTAGAGTAGAGAAGAGTAGAGCAAAGCAAAGTAGAGCAAAGAAGAGTAGAGCAAAGTAGAGCAAAACATTAGAGTAGCGTAGAGTAGATGGAGCAGAGTAGAGCAAAGTAATAAAAAATGAGCAGAGCATAGTAGAGTAGAGCTAGGTTAGGCTAAGCTAGGCTAGAGTAGAGTAAACTAGAGTAGAGTAGATCTAGGTTAGGTTAGGTTTGAGTAAAGTAGAGTAGAGTAGAGTTGAATAGAGTAGAGTTAGGTTAGGCTACGCTAAGCTAGTCTAGGCCAGACTGTAGTAGAGTAGAGTGGAATAGAGTAGAGTATAATATAATAGATTAGTGTAGGGTATAGTAGAACTAGGTTACGATAGGCAAGGCTTGGTGAGGCTAGGCAAGGCTAGGTTAGGCTAGGCTAGAGTAGAGTTGAGTAGAGCTAAGTTAGGTTCAGCTTTGCTTGGCTAAGTTAGGCTGGAGTTTAATGGAATAGAGTGGAGCAGAGCTGAGCAGAGCAGAGTAGAGTAAAGTAAAGCTAGGTTAGGTTAAACTAGGCTAGACTGATGTAGAGTAGACTACAGTAGAGTAGAGTATAGTAGAGTAGAGCAGAGTAGAGCATAGTAGAGTAGAGAAGAGTTTAACAAAGTAGAGTGGAGTAAAGTGGAGTAGAGTAGAGTAGAGTAGAGTAGATTAGAGTTTAGTAGAGTATAGTAGAGTAGAGTAGATTAGAGAAGAGTAGAGCTATGTTAGGGTAGGTTAGGCTAGGCTAGGCTTGAGTAGAGTAGACTAGAGTAGAGCAGGGAAGAGTAGAGCTAGGTTAGGCTTGGCTAGGGTAGGTTAGAGTAGAGTAGAGTAGAGTTGAGTTGAGTAGAGTAATGTAGGATAAAGCTATGTTAAGCTTAGCTTGGCTAGAGTAAAATAAAATAGAGTAAAGTAAGACTAAGCTAAGCATGGCTAGGCTAGGTTAGGCTAGGCTAGAGTAGAGTAGACTATAATAGGGTGTAGTAGAGTATAGTAAGGCTTGGCTAACCTAGTCTAGGTTAAGCTAAGCTAGGCTAGGCAAGGTTAGGTTAGGATAGGCTAGAGTAGAATAGAGTAAAGTAGAGTAGCATAGAGCTATGTTAAAGTTAGCAAGGCTAGAGTTGATTAAAATAGATTAGAGTATGGCAAAGTAGATCATAGTAGAGCAAGGCTAGGCTAGACTAAGCTAGGTTAGAGTATAGTAGAGTAGGATAGAGTATAATCAGACTTAGCTAGGCTAGGCTTGGTTAAGTTAGGCTAGGTTAGGATGGGCTATATTAGGCTAGTGTAGAGTAGAGTAACATAATGCTAAGTTAGGTTTAGCTAAGCTAGTGTAGAATAAAATAGAGTATAGTTGATATAGAAGAGTAGAATAGAGTATAATAGAGCAGAGAAGGCTAGAAAAAGCTAGGCAAGGTTAGGTTAGGATAGGTTAGGCAACAAGGCATGGCGAGGCTAAGCTTGGCTAGGGTAGGTAGAGGAGAGTAGAGTAGGGTAGAGTATATTAGCATAAAGCTTAGTTAATCTTAAGTTGGCTATAGTAGAATAAAATAGAGTAGAGTAAAGTAGAATAAGGTTTGGCTCGACTAGGGAGGTTTGATTAAGTTAGGCTAAACTAGGCTAGGCTAGGCTAAGTTCGAGTAGGGCATAGTTGAGTAGAGAAGAGTAGAGTAAGGCTAAGTTAGGTTAGGGTATGCTAAGATGAGGTACAATAGAGTAGAGTAGTGAAGAGCATAGAAGAGCAGAGAAGACCAGAGTAGAGTAGAGCAATACAGAGTAGAGTAGAGCAGTGTAGAGTAGAGTAGAGCAGAGTTAGGATGGGCTAAACTATGCTAGACTAGGCTAGGCTAGGCTAAGCTTTGCTAGAGTAGAGTAGAATATAGTAGAGCTAGGTTAGGCAAGGCTAGGCTAGGCAAGTTTACAATAGAGTAGAGTAGAGTAACGTTAGGTTAGGTTAGACTAGGAAAGGATAGGCTAAGCAAGGCTAGGCTCATGTAGTATAGAGTAGAGTATAGAAGTGTAGAGTTTAGCTTTATTAGGCTAGGGAAGGCTAAGCTTTAATACAGTATAGTAAAGTAGAGCAAAGTAGAGTAGAAGAGAGCAGAGAATAATATAGAAAAAAAGAGTAGAATTGAGAAGAGCAGAGTAGAGTGTAGAAGAGCTGAGAAGAGTATAGCAGAGTAGAGTAGGGCTTCGTTAGGCTAAGCTAGGCTAGGTTAGCCTACGTTAGAGTAGAGTAGAGTATAGTAGAGTAGAGAAGAGTAGAGTAGAGTAAAATAGAGTATAGTATGGTAGAGTAGAGTAGAGCACGGTTGAGCTAGGCTTGGCTAGTCTAGACGAAGCAAGGTTAGGCTAGGCTCGAGTAGAGTAGAGTTGAGTAGAGCAAGGTTAGGGTAGGCTATGCTAAGCTTGGCTTGGCAAAGTAGGGTAAGGTGGAGCTGAGTAGAGTAGAGCAGAGAAAAGGAGAGCTAAGCAAAGCTAGGTTAGCCTAAGCTAGGTTGGAGTAGAGTAAAATAGTGTATAACAAAGTAGAGTAGAGCAAAGAACTATAAATAAAAGTAGAGCAGAGAAGAGAAGAGTAGAGTAGAGTAGAGATAAGAAGAGTAGAGTATAGCTAGGTTAGGTTGGGCTAGGTTTGGCTAGGCGAGGCTAAGTGAAAGTCGAGTCGAGTAGAGAAGAGTAGAGTGGAGTAGAGCTAAGTTTGTTTAGGCTAGACTAGGCTTGGGTAGAGTAGAGTGGAGAAGGATAGAGCAGAGCAGAGTAGAGTTGAGAGGAGTAGAGATAGTAGAGTAGGGTGAAGCAGAGTAGAGTAGAGCAGAGTAGAGTAGAGTAACATAGAGTAAGGTTAGGTTAGGCTAGGTTAGAATAGAGTAGAGTACACTATAGTATAATAGAGTTGAGCTTTGTTAGGCTAGCTAGTCTAAGCAAGGATAAAAAAGGCTAGGGTAGAGTAGCATAGAGATGAGTAGAGTAGAGAAGAGCAGAGCAGAGTAGAGTAGAGCAAGTCAGAGTAGAGCTGAGTAGAGAAGAGCAAAGTAGAGTAGAGCTAAGTAGAGTAGGGCAGAGTAGAGAAGAGAAGAATAGAGCAGTGCAAAGTAGAGTCAGGCAGAGTAGAGCAGAGTAGAGAAGGTCGAGTAGAGCAGAGAAGAGTAGAGCATAGCAGAGTAGAGGAGAGTAGAGTAGAGTAGAGAAGAGCTAAGTTTGGTTAGGCTAAGATAGAGTAGAGTAGAATAGAGCTAAGTTAAGCTAGGCTAAGCTTGGTTTGGTTAGAGTAGATTAAATTAGAGTAGAGTAGATTAGATTAGAGTAGAGTAGAGTAGAGTGGAGTAAAGGAGAGTAGGGTAGAGTAGACCTAGGTTAGGTTAGGTTAGGTTAGGTAAGGCTAGGCTAGGTTAAGCTAGGCTAAGCTAGGCTAGTCTATATTAGAGTAGAGTGGAGTAGAGTAAAGTAGAGTAAAGTGGAGTAGGATAAGGTTCGGCTAGGCTAGGCTAGAGTATAATAGAGTAGAGTAGAGAAGAGCAGAGCAGAGAAGAGTAAAGTAGAGTCGAGCAAGGCAGAGTAGAGTAGGACACTGCAGAGTTAGGTTAGGCTAGGCTTGGGTAAGCTATAATAGAGTAGAGAAGAGTAGAGCTTGGATAGACTAGGCTAAGCAAGGCTATGCTAGATTAAATTAGAGTAGAGTATAGTATAGTAGAGTAGAATAGAGTAGAGTATAGTAGAGTATAGGATAGTAGAGTAGAGTTTTGTGGAGTAGAGCAGAGTAGATTTTTGTGTGGCTAAACCAGGCTAGGGTAGGCCAGGCTAAGCTAGGCTTGAGTAGAGTAGAGAATCATAGAGAAGAGTAGAGTAGAGTAGAGCTCGATTAGGCTAGGCTAGTCCTGGCCAGGCTAGGATAGAGTAGAGTAGAGAAGAGCATAGAAGAGAAAAGCAGAGCATAGGTTTAGAAGACTGTAGTAGAGTAGAGCAGAGTAGAGAAATAGAGTAGAGTACAACAGAGTGGAGCAAAGTAGAGCAAAGCATAGAAGAACTATGTTAGGCTAAGCTATACTAAGTTAGGCTAGGCTAAGCTAGGTTCGAGTAGAGTAGAGTAGAGTATAGTATAATATAGTATAGTATAGTAGAGTTAGGTTTGGCTAGGCCAGGTAGGCTAAGCTAGAGTAAAATAACGTGGAGAAGAGAAGAGCACAATTGGGAAAAGTAGAGGAGAGTTGATTAGAGCAGAGCAGAGCATAATTAGGTTAGGATAGGCAAGGCTCTAGTAGGGTTAGAGTAGAGTAAGGTTAGACTAGGCTAAGTTAGGTTTTGTTAGAGTAGAGTAGAGTCGGGTATAGTAGAGTAGAGGATAGCATAATAGAGTAGAACAAAGAAGTGTAGAGTAGAGTGGAGCAGAGTAGAGAAGTGTAGAGCAGAATAGAGTAGAGAAAAGTAAAGCATAGTTGAACAGAGTAGAGTAGTGATAAGCAAAGCAAGGTTTTGCTAGGATAAGCTATGGTAGGCTAAGTTTGGCTAGGGTAGAGTATAGTAGAGTAGAGTAGAGTAAAAAAGAGTAGAGTAAAAATAGGATAGGCTATGTTAGAGTAGAGTGGAGTAGAGTAAAGTAGAGCATACTAGATTAGAGTATAGGAGAGCTAGGTTTTGCTAGAATAGGCTCGGATATACAAGGCTAGGCTATGTTAGGCTAGAGCAGAGTATAGTATAGTAGAGTAGAGTATAGTAGAGTAGAGCTACGTTATGCTAGGCTAGGCTAGAGCATATTAGAGCAGAGTATAGTAGTGTAGAGCAGAGCTTCACAGAGTTAGGTTAGGCATAGCTAGATGAGGGTAGACAAGGCTGAGCAAGGCTAGGCTTAGCTAGGCTAGAGTAGAGTAGAGAAAAGTAGAGCTAGGTTAGGGTAGCTAGGCTAAGCTATGCTAGAGTATAGTAGTGTAGAGCTCATTTAAGTCAGGTTAGGCTAGAGTAAAGAAGAGTATAGAAGAGTAGAGTAGAGCAGAGTAGAGTAGAGTAAGGCTCAGTTAAGCAAGGCTAGGTTATGCTAAGAAAGGCTAGAGTGGAGTTGAGTAGATTTGAGTAGTGCATAAAAGAGCAAAGTAGAGAAAAGTAGAGTAGAACAGAGCAGAGAATAGTAGAGTAGAGCAGAGCAGAGTTGTGCAGAGCAGAGTAGAGTTGAGCTGAGTAGAGCAGAGTAGAGCTAAGTTAGGTTATGCTAGGCTGGCTTTGAGTAAAGTAGAGTAGCATAGAGTGGAGTAGAGTAGAGTATAGCAGAGTATAGTAGGGTTGAGTAAAGGTAGGTTTAGCTAAGATAGGCAAGGTTAGGTTAGGCGAGGCTAGAGTAGAGTGAGTAGAGTAGAGTGGAGTAGGGTCAAGTTAGGTTAGGTTTGGCTAGGCTAGGCTAGGATAGGTTAGGTTAGGCTACATTAGGTAGGGCTAGGCTTTGCTAAATAAGAGTAGAGTAGAGAAGAACAAAGCTGAGTGTAAGGTAGAATAGAGAAGCATAGAGCATAGTAGATCAGAGTAGAGCAAAGCTAGGTCAGGCTAGGTTTAGTTAGGCTAAGCTAAGCTAGGTTAGACAAGGCTAGAGGAGAGTAGAGTAGAGTAGAGCATAGTAGAGTAGAGCATAATAGAGTAGAGCAGAGCACAATAGAATAGAGTGGAGTAGAGCAGAGCTAAGCAGAGTAGAGCATAGAAGAGCAGAGCTAGGCTAGGCTAATTGAGGCTAGAGCAAATTAGAGCAAACTAGAGTAGAGCTTGGTTAGGCAAGACTAGGTTAAGCAAGACTAAACTAGGCTATAGTAGAGTAAAGAAAATTGGAGAAGAGTAGAGTAGAGTAGAGTAGAGCAGAGAGTAGTAGAGCAGAGCAGAGTAGAATAGAGTAGAGCATAGGTCAGGCTAGGGTAGTGTGGAGAAGAGTAGGGTTAAGTTAGGCTTGGCTAGGCTAGAGTAGAGTTGACTAAAGTATAGTAGAGTAGAATATATTTTAGTAGAGTAGAGTATGGTAGAGTAGACGAGAGTAGAGTAGAGTGGAGTAGAGTAGAGTAGAGTAGAGTAGAGCTAGATTAGGTAAGGCTAGGTTAGGCGAGGCTAGGATAGGTTAGGCTAAGCAAGGCTAGGCTAGGCTAGAGATGAGTCGAGTATTAGACTATACCATGATTTGGCTAGGCCATGCTAGGCTAGGCTAGAGTATAATAGAGTAGAGTAGAGTAAAATAGAGTAGAGTAGAGTAGAGTAGAAAAAAGTAGAGTACAGTAGAGTAAAGAAGTGGAAGGTAAAGTAAAGGATAGCAAAGCAAAGAAGAGCATAGCAGAGTTGAGCAATGTAGTGCAAGGCATAGTAGAGCAGAGCAATACAGAGTAGAGCAAAGCAAAGTTGAGTAGAGCAGAGCATAGATAGGTTATTCTATGCTGGGCTATGCCAATCTAGACTAGGCTATAGTAAAGTAGAGTAGAGTAGAGCTCAGTTAGGCATAGCAAGAGTAGAGTATAATAGAGTTGAGTAGAGTAGAGCTAGATTAGGTAAGGCTAAGCTATGTTGTGCCAGAGTAGAGGAGAGTAGAGTATAGTAGAGCAGAGTAGAGTGGAGCAAGGTAGAGTAGAGTAAAGTAAATTAGAGAAGAGTAAAGTATAGAAGATGAGAAGAGAGGAGTGGATAGAAGGGTAGAGGTGATAAGAGGAGAGGAGAGTAGACTAGAGTTGAGTAGAGCAAGCTTAAGTAAGGCTAAAGAAGAGTAGAGAAGAGTAGTGTAGAGTAGAGCAGAGTAAAGAAGAGAACTATAGAGCATAGTCGAGCAGAACAGAGTAGAGTAGAGCCAAGAAAAGCAGAGTATAGTAGAGTATAGCTAGTTTAGGCTAAGCTAGGCTAGGTTAAGCTAGATTAGATTAGAGTAGAGTAGAGCTAGGTTAAGCTAGGCTATGCTAGCTATGGTAGGCAAGGTTAGGTTAGCCTCGAGCAGAGTAGAGTAGAGTAGAGTAGAGTAGAGTTGTGTAAAGCTTGGTAAGGCGAGGCTATGCTAAGCTAGGCTTTGCTAAAGTTGAGTAAAGAAGAGTAAGGAATATAAGAGCAGAGTAGAGTAGGGTAGAGCAGAGCTAGGTCAGGCTAGGCTAGAGTCGAGTAGAGTTGGGTAGAGTAAAGTAGAGCTAGGTTAAGTTAGGCTAGGCTAGGTTGGGCTAGGCTAGAGCAGAGTAGAGTAGAGTAGGGTAGAGCAGAATGGAGAAGAGTATAGCAGAACAGACCAAAGTAGAGTAGAGTAGACTAGGGTAGAGTAGAATAGAGTAGAGTAGAGTAGAGTGGACTATAGCAGAACAGATTAGAACAGAGTAGAGTAGAGTAGAATAAAGTAAAGCAAAGCAGAGTAGAGTTGATAAGAGTAGAAAAGAGTATCATATATTAGAGCAAAGTAGAGTAGAGTAGAGTAGAGAAGTGCTAAGCAAGGCTAGGCTAGGTTAGAGCATAGTAGAGTAGATTAAAGTAGAGCTTGGTTAGGTTAGGCTAGACTAAGCTAGGCTAAACTATACTAGAGTAGAGTAGATTAGAGTGAAGTAGAGTAGAGTTGACTAGAGTTGAGTAGAGCAGAGTATAGCAGAAAAGGGTAGAGTAGAGCAAAGTAGAGTAAAGTAGAGCAAAGTAGAGTAGAGCAGAGTAGAGTAGAGCAGAGTAGTATAGAGCAGAGTAGAGCAGTACCATATTAGGCTAAGCTTGGATAGAGGAGAGTAGAGTAGAACTAAGTTAGGCTAAGCTAACTAGGCTAGGTTAGAGTTGAGTAGAGTAGAGTAGGGGAGAGTATAGTAGAGTAGAGCTAGGTTAGGCTAGGTTAAGCTAGGATAGGATATTCTAGGTTAGGTTAGGGTTAGCAAGAGCAGAGTAGAGTTGAGTAGAGTAGAATAGAGTAGAGTAGAGTAGAGTAGAGTAAAGTAGAGAAGAGTAGAGTAGAGCAAAGTATAGTAGAGCTAAACTAGGCAAAGTTAGGCTAGGAAAACTTAGAGTAGAGTATAGTAGAGTAAAGTAAAGTATAAAAGAGTAGAGTAGAGTAGAATAGAGCAAGGTTAAGTTGTGCTAAGCAAGGCAATCTTCAATGAGGCTAGCCTAGAGTAGAGTAGAGTAGATTACAATAGAGTAGGGCATAATAAAGTAGAGTAGAATATAGTTGGGTTAGGCAAAGATAGCTTAGGCTATGCTATAGAATAGAATAATAGAGTAGAGTAGAGCCAATAAGAGTAGAATAGAGTAGAGCAGAGCAGAGTAGAGCAGAGATGAGCAAGGTAGGTTTAGGCTAGGCTAAGTTAGGCTAGGTTAGAGAATAGTAGAGTTATGTTAGGCTAACCTAGGCTTGGTTAGGATAAAGTAGAGTAGAGTAGAGAAGATTAGAGTTTAGTAGAGTAGAATAGAGTAAATTAGAATAGAGTAAGGTTATGATAAGCTAGGGTAGGCTCGGCTCGACTCGGCTATGCTAGAGTAGAGTAGAGTAGAGCAGAGTAGAGTAGAGTAGAGTAGAAGAGAGTAGAGGAGAGCAGAGTAGAGAAGAATAGAGCAGTGTAAAGCAAAGTAGAGTAGAGTAGAGTAGAGTAGAGGAGAGGAGAGGAGAGTAGAGCATAATAGAGCATAGAAATAGAGAGCTAGGTTAAACTAAGCTAGGCTACGCTAGGCTAGAGTTGAGTAGAGTAGAGTAGAGTAGAGTGGAGTAAGGTTGAGCTAGGTTAGGTTAGGCTAGGATAAATAGAGTTGAACTAGGTTAAGCTAGGCTTGGCTAGGCTAGAATAGGCTAGACTAGGCAAGGCTAGAGTAGAGTAGAGTAGAGTAAAGTAGAGAAGAGTAGAGTAGAGCTAGGTTGGGCTTGGCTAAGCTAAAGTATAGTAGTGTAGAGTAGAGTAAAGAAGAGTAGAGGATAGTAGGGTAGAGTAGAGTAGAGTAGTACAAAGTAGAGTAGATATGAAAAGAGATGAGTAGAGGAGAGCAAAGAAGAGCAGACTAAAGCAAAGTTAGATAGGGTTAGGCTAAGCTAGGCTAGAGTAAAGTAGAGTAGAGCTAGGTTAAGTTAGGCTAGGCTTGGTTAGGTTATAATAGATTAGACCAAAGTTTAGTAAAGTAGAGTACAATAGAATAGAGCTACTGTAGGCTGTGCTAGGCTAGGCTAAGTTTTGTCTATGCTAGACTAGGCTAGAGTAGAGGAGAGTTGAGTAGAGTGGAGTAGAGTAGAGTAAAATAGGGTAGAGTAGAGTTAGGTTAGGCTAGAATAGGTTAGGATAAGCTATAATAGAGTAGATTAGAGTAGAGTAGAGCTAGATTAGGCTAGGTTGGGCTAAGCTAAGCTAGACTAGAGTAGAGTAGAGACGGGTAGAATAAAGTAGAGTAGAGGAGAGTAGAGTAGAGTAAATTAGAGTAGAGTAAAGTAGAGTAGAGTAGAGTAGAGTAGAATATAGGAGAAGAGAGGAAAGGAGAGTAAAGTAGAGCAGAGAAAAGTAGAGTAGAGCAAAGTAGAGTGAAGTGTAGAGTAGAGAAATATAGAGTAGAGAAGAGTTGCATAGAGTAGTGCATAGTAGAGCAGAGTAGAGTAGAGCAGAGGTAATTCAGGCTATGCTAGGCCAATCTAGGCTTGGCTAGGCTAGAGTAGAGCAGAGTAGAGTAGAGTAAAGCTAGGTTTGACAAGGCTAGGCCAAGGTAGGGTTTGCTAGGCTAACACAAAGTAGAGTAAAGTAGTGTAAAGTAAATTAGAGTAGAGCTAGCTTAGGTTAAGCTAGGTTAGGCTAGGCGAGGGTAGGCTAGGCTAGGCTAGGGTAGAATAGAGAAGAATAGAAGAGACTAGAGTAAAGTAAAGTAGAGCAAGGTTAGGATTGGTTAAGATAAAGTATAGTAGAGTAGAGTAAAATAGAGTAGAGTAGAATAGAGAAGAGCATAACAAAGTAGAGTAGAGCAAAGAACTGTAAAGCAATGTACAGTAGAGCATAGCATAGTAAAGCAAAACAGAATAGATTAAAGGTCAGTTAAACTATGCTAGGCAAAGTAGGCTAGGTTAGAGTAGTGTAGAGTGGAGCTATGTTCAGCTTGGCTGGGCTAGGCTTGGTGTGAGTAGAGTAGAGTGGAGTAAAGTAGAGTAGAGAAGAGTAAAATAGAGTAGAGTAGAGCTAGGTTATGCTAAACTATGCTATGGAGGCTAGGCTAGGCTTGGCAAGGCAAGGTTAGGCTAGGATGGGCTAGGTTAGTCTATAGTAGAGTAGAGTAAAGCTAGGTTAGGCTAGGCTAGACTACAGTACATTAGAGTAGAGCAAGGTAGAGTAGAGCAGACAAGAGTAGAACAGAGTAGAGTAGAGCAAAATAAGGTTAGGCTAGACAAGGCTAGGCTAAGCTAGGTTGGAATAAAGTAGAGAAGAGTAGAGTAAAGCTAAGTTAGGCTAAGCCAGGCTAAGTGATTGAAGAGTAGAGTAGAGTATAGTAGAGTAGAATAGAGTCAAATTGAGTAAAGTATAATAGTGTGGAGTAAAGCTAAGTTATGCTTGGCTAGGTAAGGATATGTTATTCTATGGTAGGCTAGGCTAGGCTAGGCTAAATTAGAGTAGAGTAGAGTAGAGCAAGATTGGACGAGGCTAAGCTAGGCAAGGATAGAGTAGAATATAGTGCACAAGAGTAGAGTATCGTAGAGTAGAGGAAAGTAGAGTAGAGTAGAACAGAGAAGAGTAGAGGAGAGTAGACTAGAGTAGAGCAAAGTAGAGTAGAGCATAACAAGACAGAGTAGAGTAGAGCTTGGTTAGGCTAAGTAAGGCTAGGCCAGGCAAAGCTTGGTTAAGGTATTATAGAGTAGAGTAGAGCTAGGCTAGGCTAGGCTAGGATAGGCTAGGCACGGTTAGGCTAGGTTAGAGTAGAGTAGAGTATAGTAGGGCTAGGTTAGGCTAGGCTAGGTTAGGCTGGAGTAGGGTAGAGCAGAATAGAGTAGAGTATAGCAGAGTAGAGCAAAGTAGAGTAAAGTATATAAGAGTAGAGTAAAACAGAGTAGAGTAGAATAGAGTAAAGTAGAGCAAACCAGAATAGAGTAGAGCTTGGTTAGTCTAGGTTAAGCTAGGCTAGAGTATAGTAGAGTAGAGAAGAAGAGAGCTAGGTTAAGTTAGAATAGAGTAGAGTATAATAGAGTTAAGTAGAGTAAAGCTAGGTTAGGCTATGCTAGGCTAAGCTAGGCATGGCTAGGTTAGGTTAAGCTAGGCTAGAGTAGAGTAGAGCAGAGTAGAGTAGAGTAGAGTAGAGTAATGAAGAGTAAATTATGGTAGAGTAGAGTAGAGTAGAGCAGGGCTGAGCAGAGTAGAGAAGAGCAAAGTAGAGTAGAGCAGAGTTAAATAGAGCTAGGCTAGGCTAGACTAGGCTAGAGTAGAGTAGACAAGAGCAAGTTTATGCTAGGCAAGGTTAGAGAAGAGTTGACTAGAATAGAGTACAGTGGAGTAAAGTAGAGAAGTGCAGAGCATAGCCTAGCATAGCAGTGCAGAGCTAGGCTAGGCAAGGATATGGTTGACTAAGCTAGGCTAGGCTAGAGTAGAGTAGAGGAGTTGAGTAGAGTAGAGCAAGGTTTGGCTAGGCTATAGTACATAGTAGAGAAGAGTAAAGTAGAGTAGAGTAGAGCAGAGTAGAGAAGTGCAGAGCATAACATAACATAATAGAGCAGAGTAGAGTTAGGTTAAGCTTGGCTAGTCTAGGTTAGGATTTGCTAGGCTAGGCAAGGCAAGGCAAGGCAAGGCTAGAGTAGAGAAGAGTAAAGTAAAGTGGAGTAGAGCTTGGTTAGGATAGGCAAGGTTATATTAGAGTAGAGTAGAGTACAGTAGAGTCGTGTATAGTAGAGTTAAGTTATTCTAGGCTAGACTAGGTCAGGCTAAAGTAGGCTGGACTAGAGTAGAGTAGAGTAGAGCAGAGTAGAGCAGAGTAGTGTAGAGTAGTATAGCATAGAGCAGAGTAGAGTAGAGTAAAGCTAGGTTAGGCTAAGGTAGGCTAGGCTCGAGAAGAGTAGAGTAGAGTATAGTAATGTAGAGTATAGCAGAGCTAGGTTAGTTTAGGGTAGGCTAGGGTAGGCCAAGTTAGGCTAGACTAAGCTAGGCTTGAGAAGAGTAGAGTAGAGTATAGTAAGATAAGGCTTAGCTAGTGTAGAGTAGAGTAGAGTAGAGTAGATTAAAATTGACTAGGGTAAAGTAATATAGAAAGTGTAGAGTAGATTAGAGTAAAGCATAATAGAGTAGAGTAGAGTAGGGTAGAGTAGAGAAGACGAGACAAGAGGAAAGGAAAGGAGAGGAGAAAATAGGAGAGGAAAGCTTGGCAGAGCTGAGTAAAGCATAATAGAGTAGAGTAGAACATAGCAAAGTAGTGTAGAACAAAGTAGAGTAAAGTGTAGTTGAGCAGATTGGACAAGAGCATAGTAGAGAAGAGCAAAACAGAGTAGAAGAGAGAAAAGTAGAGTTAAAAAAGTAGAGCAAAGTAGAGTCGAGCAGAGCAGAGTAGCTCAGAGTAGAGTAGAGCTAGGTTAGGCTAGGCTAGGCTAGGCTAAACTAGGTTAAAGTAGAGTAGAGTAGAGAAGAGTAGAGTAGAGTTGAGTAGAGTGAAGTAGAGTAGAGTAGTGTAGAGTAGACCTATGTTAGGCTAAGTTAGGCTAGAGTAGAGTAGAGCTCGGTTAGGTTAGGCCAAGCTAGAGTACAATAGAGCATAGTAGAGTAGACTAAAGAAGAGTAGAGCAGAGTAGAGTAGACTAAAGCAGAGAAGAGCAGATTAGAGTAGAGCATAGTGGAGAAGAGTAGAGTAGAGAGCATAATATAATAGAATAGAGTAGAGCAAAGCTGAGTAGACTAGAGCAGAGTTAGGTTAACCAGCCTAAGTTAGGCACGGTAAGGCTAAAGTATCATAAAATGGAATAGAGTAGAGTATAGTAGAGTAAACTAGAGCTTAGTTAGGATAGGCTAGGCTAGGCTTAGTTAGAGTAGAGTATAGTAAAGTAGAGTAGAGCTAGGTTAGGCTAGATTAGGTTAGGTTATGCTAGGCTAGAGTAGAGTAAAGTGAAGTGGAGTAGAGTAGAGTAGAGCAAGGTTTGGTTGGGCTAAGCTTGGCTATGCTTGACAAGGCTAGGGTAGGCAAGCAGAGTAGAGTAAAACAATGTTGAGTAGGGTAGAGCTAGGTTAGGCTAGGCAAGGTTAGGGAAAGTTAGGCGAAGCTATAGTAGAGTAAAGTAGAGTAGAGCAGAGTAGAGCAGAGAAGATCAGAGTAAAGAAAAGAAGAGTAGAGTATAGCACTGTAGAGTAGATCATTGTAGAGTATAGCAGAGTAGAGCTAAGAAGAATATTGCTAACTTAGGTTAGGCAAGGTTAGGCTATGCTAGGTTAGGCTAGGCTAGGCTAGGCTTAGGTAGAGTAGAGAAGAGCTTAGTAAAGTAGAGCAGAGTAGAATAGATTAGAGTAGAGTAGAGCAAGGATAAGCTAGACTAAGCTATGGTTATGCTAGAGTATAGCAGAGCAGGGTAGAGCTAGGTTAGGCTAGGCTAGGGTAGAGTAGAGTAGAGTAGAGTAGAGTAGAGCTAGGTTAGGTTAGGTTGGAGCACAGAGTAGAGTAGAGTAGAGCAAAATAGAGTAGAGTAGAGCAGAATAGAGTGGAGCAGAGTTGAGAAGAGCAAAGTGTAGTAGAGCATAGACAAGCAGAGTAGAGCAAGGTTAGGCTAAACTAGGCTGGGCTAGGCTAGGTTAGGCTAGAGTAGAGTAGACTATAACACAATAAAGTATAGCTAGGCAAGGTAAGGCTAGGGTATGGTAGGCTAGCCTTGCTAAGCAAGGCTAGGCTAATGTAGTGTATGGTATTGTAGAGTAGAGTAGAGTAGAGTTAGCTTAGGTTAGGCTAGAGTAGAGTAGAGTAGAGTAGATTATAGTAAAGCAAAGTAGAGTAGAGTATGTTAGAGCATATTAGAGTAGGGTAGAGGAGAGCAGAGCAGAGCAGATAGAATAGAATAAAGCAGAGCAAAGTAGGGTAGAGCTAAGGTAAGTAAAAGAGTAGAGCAGAGCATTATAGAGCAAAGTAGAGTAGATTAGAGTTGAGCAAGGTTAGGTTAGGCTAGAGTACAGTAGAGTAAAGTAGAGTAGACTAGATTAGAGTAGAGTAGAGTAGAGTATAGTAGAGTAGAGTATGGTTAGGCTAGGTTTGGATAAGCTAGGCTAGAGTAGAGTAGAATGGAGTATGGTACAGTAGAGCTAGGTTAAGCTAGGATAGGATACAGTACTTTAGAGTAGAGTAGAGTAGAGTAGAGTAAAGAAGAGCAGAGAAAAGAAGAGTAGAGCAGAGCTGAGAAGAGTAGAGTTGAGTAGAGTAGAGCAAGGTTAGGCTAGGCTGACCTAGAATATGTTAGGCTAGAGTAGTGTAGATTAGAGCTACGTTTCGCTTGGTTAGGCGAGACTTTGTTAGAGTAGAGTAGAGTAAAGTAGAGTAAAGAAGAGTATAATAGAGTATAGTAGAGTAGAGTAGAGTATAGTAGAGCTAGATTAGACTAGGCTAGGCTAAGTTAGGGTAGCCAAGGCTAGGCTAGGATGGGTTAGAGTGGTGTATAGTAGAGTTGGGAAGAGCTAGGTTAGGTTAGTCTTGGCTAGCTTAAGCCATTGTACAATAATGTAAAGTAGAGTTGAGTAGAAAAGTGTAGAGCAAAGCAGAGCAGAGCGGAGTAGAGCAAAATAGGGTAGAGCTTAATTGGCAGAGTAGAGAAGAGCTAGGTTAGTCTAGTTAGAGTAGGCTAGGCTAAGCATGGTTAGAGTAGAGTATAGTAGAGTAGAACAAGGTTAGCCTTTTCTAGCCTAGGTTAGGTTAGAGTAGAGTAGAGAAGAGTAGAGTAGAGTAATGTAGAGTACAGTCTAGTAAAGTAGAGTAGAGTATAATATAGTAGAGTAGAGTAAGGGTAGGCTAGGGTAGGCTAAACTAGGTCAGGCTAGAGTAGAGTAGAGTAGGGCTCGATTGGGCTAGGCTTTGCTAGGCTCGAGTAGGGTAGATTATAGTAGAGCAGAGCTTAGTTGAGGAAAGTAGAGAAGAGCGGAGCAAAGAAGAGAAGAGCAGAGCAAAACAGAGTAGGGTAGAGTAGCATAGAGCATAGTAGAGTAGAACAGAGAAGAGTAAAGTAGAGTAGAGTAGACCTAAGTTAGGCTAAGTTAGGTTAGGCTAAGCTAGGTAGAGTAGAGTAGAGTAGAATAGGTTAGAGTAGAATAGAGTAGAGTATAGCAAATTATAATAGAGTAGAGTAGATTGGAGTAGAGCTCTGTTAGGCTAGGCTAGGCTAAGCTAAGTTAGGCTAGGGTAGAGTGGAGTAGAGTAGAGTAAAGTAGAGTAGAGAAGTGCGGAGTAGAACTAAGTTTGGTTAGCAAAGCTAAGCTAGGCCAGAGTAAAGTAGAGTAGAGTAGAGCAAAGTAGAGTAGTGGAAAGCAAAGAAGAGTAGTGTGGAGTAGAGTGGAGCAGAGATGAGCAAAGCAGAGTAGAGCAGAGCTAGGATAGTTTTTGTTAGGCAAGGCTAGGCTAGGTTCGAGTGGTAGAGTGGAGTAGAGCATAATAAAGCTAGGTTACGATAGGTTAGGCAACGCTAGGTTAGAGTAGAGTAGAGTACAGTAGAGTATAGTAGGGGAAACTAGAGCAGAAGAGTGTAGAGTGTAGTAGTACAGAGTAGAACATAACAAAGCAGAGCATAGTATAGTAGAGTACAGGCAGGTTAGGCTATGCTTGGCCAATCTATGCTAGGCTAAGCGAGATTAGATTAGAGTAAAACTGAGTAGAGTAGAGCTAGGTTAGCCTAAGGTAGGCTATGGTAGGCTTGAGTAAAGTCAGTAGAGTAGGGTAGAGTAGAGTATAGTAGGGTAAAGTAGAGTAAAGTAGTGTAAAGTAGAGCAAGGATAGGCTAGGTTCGGTTAGGCTAGGATAGAGTAGAGTAGAGTAGAGCAAGGTTAGGATAAGCTAGGATAGAGTATAGTAGAGTAGAGTATAGTGGAGTAGAATATAGTAGAGAAGAGCAGAGTAGAGTAGAGTAGTGTTGAGTTGAGCAGAGAAGAGAAAAGCAGAGTAGAGCAGAGTATAGTGAAGCTAGGTTAGGCTAGTTTATAGTAGCATAGATTATTGCCAAGTTGGGCTTTGCTAGGTTTGGCTTGGTTAGAGTAGAGTTGAGTAGTGGAAAGCAGAGTAGAGAAGAGTAGAAAAGAGTAGAATTCAGAATAATAGAGTAGAGTAGAGATAGGATGGGCTAGGGTAGGGTAGGGTTGGCTAGGCTAGGTTAAGCTAGGCTAGAATAGGCTATTCTAGAGTGGAGTATAGTAGAGCAGAGTTGAGCTATGTTAGGTTAGGCTAGGCTAGAGTACAATAGAGTAGAGTAGAGTAGACTAGAGCTGAGCAGAGTTAAGCAAAAAAGGGCAGAGTATAGCATAGTAGGGCAGAGCTGAGCAGAACTAGGTTAGGCAAGCCTAGGCAAGGCCAAGCTAGGCTAGGCTAAAGTATAGTAGAGTAGAGCTAGGTTTGGCTAGGCTAGGCTAAGTTAGAGTAGAGTAGAGTAGAATAGAGTAGAGTGGAGTAGAGTATATTCTAGTATAGTATAGTAGAGTACAAAAGAGTAGCATTGAGCTAGCTTAGGCAAGGCTGGGCTAGGCTAGGCTAGGCTAGAGTAGAGTAGTGTAGAGTAGAGCTCAATTAGACTAGGCTAGAGAAGAGTAGAGTAGTGTAGAGAAGAGCTAAGCAAAGTAGAGTAGAGTATAATAGAGTAGAATAGAGCATGGCTGAGAAGAGAAGGGCAGAGAAGAGAAGGGCAGAGAAGGTTAGAGTAGAGTAGAGTAGAGTAGAGCAGAGCAAAGTAGAGTAGAACAGAGCAAAGTAAACTAGAGTAAAGGAGAGATTGGTTAGCTTAAGCTAGGCTAGGCTAAGCTAGGCTGAGCTAGGTTAGAGTAGAGTAGAGGAGAGTAGAGTGGAGTAGAGTAGAATGGAGTAGAGTAGAATGGAGTAGAGTATAGTAGAATATAGTAGAGTAGAGAGAATAGAGCAAGGTTAGGCTAGGCTAGGTTAGGCAATAACAGGCTAGGCTAGGTTAGGTCAGGTTAGGCTAGTGTAGAGTAGAGTTGAGTAAAGTAGGGCAAGGTTATATTAGGCTAGGCCATGCTAGGCAAGGCTGGAGTAGTGTAGAGTATAGTAGAGTAGAGTAGCATAGAGTAGAACAAAGTAGAGTAGATTAGAGCAAAGAAAAGTAGAGTAAAGCAAAGCAAAACAAAGCAGAGTAGAGTAGTACAGAGTAGAGAAGAGCATAGTAGAGCTAGGTTAGTTTAGGTTAAGCTAGGCTAGTGTAGAGTAGAGTAGAGTAGAGAAGAATAGAGGTATGTTAGGCCAGGCTAGGCTATCTTAGAGTAAAGTAGAGTACAATACAGTAGAGTATAATGGAGCTAAGTAGAATAGAGCAAAGTTAGGTTATGCTTGGCTAGGCTAGGCCAGGCTAGGTTAAGTTAGGCTAGGCTATAGTAGAGTATAGTAGAGCATAGTAGAATTGAGAAATGTAGAGTAGAGTGGAGTACAGTAGAGTAGAGCTAGGTTAGGTTTTGCTAGGCTAAGCTAGGCTTGAGTATTGTAGAGTAGAGCAGAGTAGAGAAGAGTAGAGTAGAGCAGAGCATAGTACAACAAAGTAGAGTAGAGCCGAGAAGATCAGTTTAGAGCATAATAGAGCTAGGTTAGGCTTGGAAACTATGTTAGAGTGGAGTAAAGAATAGCTAGTTCAGGCTAGGCTAGGTTAGGCTAGTTTAGAGAAGAGTAGAGTAAAGCAGAGTAGAGTAGAGCAGAGTACAGTAAACTAGAGCTACGTTAGGCTAGGCTAGGCCATGGTTTACTAGCTTTGGCTAGGCTAGAATAGAGAGTGTAGGAGAGTAAAGCAGATTAGAGCTAGGTTAGGCTAAGCTAGAGTAAATAGTAGAGAAGAGTAGAGTAGAACAGAGTAGAGCAGAGTAGAGTAGAGATGAGTAAAGAAGAGCAGAGTGGAGTGCAGTATAGTAGAACAGAGCATAGTAGAGGAGAGCTAGGTTAAGCAAGCTAGGCTAGGCTAGGCTAGGTAAGGCTAAGTTGAGTAGAGTAGTGTAGAGTAGAGTAGAGCTTGGTTAGGTTAGGCTAGACTACATTAGAGTAGAGTATAATACAACTAAGTTAAGTAAGGTGAGGCTAGCTTGGGTAGGCTATGCTAGACTAGAGTAGAGTAGAGTAGGTATAGTTGAACTAGGTTAGGCTAGAGTAGAGTAGCATAGAATAGAGTAGAGTAGAGTAGAGTAGAGTGGAGTAGAGTAGAGTATGGTAGGGTAGAGTAGAGTATAGTAGAGTAGAGTAGAGCAAGGTTTGGCTAGACGAGGTTGGAGTACCATAGAGTAATGTAGATCATAATAGAGCAGAGCAGAGAAGAGCAAAGTAGAGAAGAGCAGAGAAGAGTAGTGTATAACAGAATAGAGTAGACCAAAGTAGAGCTAGGCTAGGCTAGGCCAGGTAAGGCTAAGCTAGCCTAGAGTAAAGTAGAATTGAGTAGAGTTGAGTAGAGTAGAGCAGAGTAGAGTATTGCTAGGTTAGACAAAGTTAGAGTATAGTAGAGATTAGTAGAATAGAGCTTGGTTTGGCTATGCTAGGCTAGGCTATGCTAAGCTAGAGTTAAGGGAGTAGAATAAAGTATAGTAGAGTGGAGTAGTGTAGAGCTAGGTTTGGTAGGGCTAACCTAGGCTAGGCTAGGCCAAGCAAGAGTAAAGTAGGGTAGAGCAGAGTATAGTAGAGCTAGGTTAGGTTAGGCTAGGCTAAGCATGAGTAAAGTAGGGTAGAGTAGAGTATAATAGATCTAGGTTAGGCTAGGCTAGGATAAGCTAAGCTAGGCTAGGCTAGACTAGAGTATAGTAGAGTAGAGCAAAGTAGAGTAAAGTATAATAGAGTAGACTAGATCAAAGCCAAGCAGAGTAGAGCTGAACTGAGAAGAGTAGAGTTAAGTTATGCAAGGCTAGGTTAGGCTAGCTTGGGTTGGGTTAGTTAAGGCTTTGCTAGGTTATAGTAAAGTCGAGCAGAGTAGAGTACAGTAGAGCAGAGTGGAACAGAGTAGAGAAGAGCAGAGAAAAGTAGAGCAAAGCATGGCAGAGTAGAGGAGAGTAAAGAAAGGATTGGCTAAGAAAGATAAGGCTAGGCTAGAGCAGAGCAGAGTAGAGTAAAGTAATAAAGCATAGTAGAGAAGAGCAATGTTAGGCTAGGCCAGGTTAGGATAGGCTAGGTTAGGTTAAGTTTGGTTTGTTTAGAGTAGGGCAGAGTGGAGTAAAGTAGAGTAGAGTAAAGTCGAGTAAAATAAAATAGAGTAGAGTAGAGTAGAATAGAAGAGAGGACAGGAGAGCATAGTAGAGCAGAGTAAAGCAAAGTTGAGTAAAAGAGTAGAGTACTATAATACAGAGCAAAGCAGAGTAGAGTAAAGCATTATAGTGCATAGAAGAGAAAAGAAGAGTAGAGTAGAGTAGGGCTTGGTTATGCTATGCTATGCTAGGCTAAGCTAGATTGGTAAGAGTAGAGTAGAGTAGTGTAAAACTAGATTGGCTAGGGTAGAGTGGAGTAGAATTGAGTAGAGTAGAGTAGAGTAGAGTAGAGCAAAGCAGAGCATAACAGGGCATACCAAAGTAGGGTAGACCATAGTAGAGTAGAGTAGATTAAAGCAAAGAAGAACAAAATAGAGCAGAGAAAAGTAAAGAAGAGTATAGTAGAGTAAAGTAGAGCAGAGTATAGCAGAGCTGAGCTGAGCTGACCAGAGCTAAGAAGAGTAGAGCTAAGATAAGCAAAGCAAGGCTAGACAAGGTTAGAGTAGAGTAGAGTAGAGTAGAGTGGCATAAACTGGAGTAGAGTAGAGTAGAGAAGAGTATAATATAGTAGAGCAGAGTACGGCTAGGTTAGGTTAGGCTATGTGAGGCTAAAATTGGCTAGGCTAAGTTAGTCTATGATATAGTAGAGTAGAGTAGAGAAGTGTAAAGTAAAGTAGAGCTAGGTTTGGTTTGGCAAGGTTAGGTTAGGCTAGGCTAGGTTAGAGTGGAGCAGAGTAAAGTAGAGCTAGGCTAGGCAAGGCTAAGTTAGGCTAGGCTAGGCTAAGGTAGGCTAGACAAAGTAAGAGTGGAGTAGAGTAGATTTGAGTAGAGTATAGTAGAGCTAAGTTAGCCTAGGCTAGGTTAGAGTATAATAGAGTAGAGTAGAGTAAAGAAGAGTAATACAGAGTAGAGAAGAGTATTGTACAGTAGAGCTGACCAAAGTATGGTAGAGCAGGGTAGAGTAGAGCAAGGTTAGGCTAGGCTAGGCTAGGTTAGGTAAGAGAAGAGTAGAGTAGAGTAGAGTTAGGTTAGACTTGGCTAGGCTAAGCTAAGTTATAATAGAGTAGAGTAAAATATAGTAGATTAAAGTATAGTATAGTAGGGTAAAGTAAAGATAGAGTAAAGCTAGGTTAAGCTAGGGTTGGCTAAGCTAAAGTAGGCTAGGCTAGGCTTGAGTAGAGTAGAGTAAAGTTATTCTAGTAGCGAGTCTAAACTAAGCTAGAGTAAAGTATAGTAGACTAGAGTAGAGCAGAGCAGAGTAGAGTATTACAGAGCAAAACAGAGTAGAGTAGATAAAAAATGAGCAGAGTTGAGCAAGCATAGTATAGTAGAGTTAGGCCAGGCGAAGCTATGCAAAGCTGGGCCTAGCTAGGCTAGGCCAAGCTAGAGTAGAGTAAAGTAGAGTAGAGCTAGGTTAGGTTAGGTTAGGCAAGGCTAGGTTAGAGTTGAGTAGAGTAGAGTAGAGTGTAGTAGAGTAGAGTACAATATAGTAGAGTAGAGTAAAGTAGAGTTGAGTAAAGATGCGTTAGGCTAAGGTAGGCTCGGCTAGGCTAGAATCATGTAGAGTAAAGTAGAGTAGAGTAGAGTTGAGTAAAGTAAAGTAAAGTAGACTCAGCTTGCCTATGCTAGGCTAGGGTAAAGTAGAGTAAAGAAGAGCAGAGAAGAGTAGAGTAAAGAAGAGTAGAGCAAAGTGGGTAGAGTGGAGCAGAGTAGAATAGAGCAAAGTAGAGTAGAGTAGAGCAGACTAGAGCATAGTAGAGCTAGTTTAGGAAGAGCTAGGCTAGGCTAGGTTAGAGTAGAGTAAAATAGAGTAGAGTAAGGTAGAGTAGATTAGAAGAAAGTAGAGTAGAGCAGAGTATAGTATAGTAGAGTAGAGTAGAGTAAAGCAAGGTTAAGTTAGGCTAGGTTAGGTTAGGCTATAGTATAGTAGAGAAGTGTAGAGTAGGGTATTGTACAATATAGTTGAGTTTAGTAGAGTATATTAGAGTAGAGTATAGTAGAGCTAGGTTAGGGTCGACTAGGTTAGACTATAAGAGAGTAGAGTAAAGCAGAGCAAAGCAGAGTCGAATAGAGTATAGTATAGTAGAGCTAGGTTTTGCTAGGGTAAGCCAGGTTAGAGTATAGTAGTGTAGAGTAGAGCTATTTTCGACTAGGATAGGCTTGGCTAAGCTAGAGTAAAGTAGATTTGAGTAGATTAGAGTAAAGTAGAGTAGAGCTTGGTTAAGCGAGGTTAGGCTCGACTAGGGTAAGATAGGATAGGCTAAGCTAGCAAAGCTAGAGTAGAACAGAGAAGAGTAAAGCATAGTAGAGTAGAGTAGAGCATAGTTGAGTATAGCAAAGCAAAGTGCAGAAAAGTAGAGTAGTGGAGAGTAGAGTAGAGAAGATTAGAGCAAAGTAGAGTAGAGAAGAATAGAGCTAAGTTAGGCTAGGCTAGGCTAGGTAAGAGTAGACTAGAGTAGAGTAGAGTAGAGCAGAGCAAAGTAGAGCTAGGTTAGGCTAAGCTAGGCAAGGCTAAGATATGGTTGGCTAGGCTAGGCTAGGGTAGCATAGAGTAGAGTAGAGTGGAGCTAAGTAGAGAAGAGTAGAGTAGAGGTAGATTAGGCTAAGCTAAGCTTGGCTAAGCTAGAGTATTTTAGAGTAGAGCTAGGTTAGGCTAACCTAGGAAAGGCTATGTTAGGCTACGACAGGCTAGGCTAAGCTAGAGTAGAATAGAGTAGAGTTAAGTAGAGCAAAGTAGAGGAGAGCTAAGTTAGGCATGGCTAGGCTAGAGTATAATAGAGTAGAGTAGAGCAGAGCAGAGTGGAGAATAATAAAGTAGAGTTGAGCAAAGAAAAGTAGAGTAGAGAAGAGTATAACAAAGTTAGGCAAAGCCATGCTAGACTAGGCTAAGCTAGAGTTGAGAAAAGTAGGATAGAGCAGAGTATGGCTTGGCTAGGCTAGGCTAGGCAAGGTCAGAGTAGAGTAGAGTAGAGTAGAGTGGAGTAGAGTAGAGTAGAGTAGAGCTAGGTTAGGCTAGGTTAGAGTAGGCTAGGCTAAGTTATGCTAGCCTAGGAAAGGCAAGTGAAGAGTAGAGTAGTGCAGAGTAGAGTAGAGTAGAGTAAAGTAAAGTATAATTAGGTTAGGTTATGCAAGAGTAAAGTAGAGTAGACTAGAGTAGAGTAGAGTAGAGCATAAAAGAGCAGAGCATAATAGAGTAGAATGGAGTAGAGTAGAGTAGAGTAGTGCAAAGAAGAGCAAAGTAGAGTAAAGAAGAGTAGAGCAAAGTAGAGTAGAGTAGGGAAGCATAGAGCAAAGTAGAGTAAAGCTTGGTCAGGCTAAGCTAGGCTAGGTTAGGCTAGATTAGAAAAGGCTAAGCTAAAGTAGAGTAGAGTAGAGTTTAGTAGAGAAGAGTAGAGCAAAGTAGACTATTGTAGGGTAGAGAACATTAGAGCAGAGCAGAGCAGAGTAGAGCAGAGTAGAGCGAGGTTACGCTAGGCTAGGCTAGGTTATGCTAAGATAGGCTAGTGTAGACTAGAGTAGTGTAGAATAGAGTAGAGTAGAGTATAGTAGAGTAGAGTAGAGTAGAGTAGAGTAGAGCTAGGTTAAGCTAGGTCAGGCAAGAGTATAGAAGAGTGGAGCAGAGTAAAGTAGGGTATAGTAGAGCTGAGCAAAATAGAGTTGAGTAGAGCTAGGTTAGGCTAGGCTAGACTAGAGTAGAGTAGAGCTTGGTAGGCAAGGCTTGGTTAGGCTAGATAAGAGTAGAGTCTAGTGGATTAGCAAAGAGTAGAACTAGGTTAAGCTAGGCTAGGATTGGCTAGGCTAAGTTAGGCTAGGCTAGAGTAAGCTAGGCTAAAGTATAGTAGAGTAAAGCTAAGTTAAGTTAGGCTAGAGTACAATAGAGTAGAGTAGAGAAGAGTAGAGTAGAGTAGAGCACAGCTAAGCAGAGTAGAGATGAGTAGAGGCGAGTAGGGTAGAGTGGAGTAGAGTAGATTAGGGCAATGAAAAGAAGAGCATAGCATAGTAGAGTTGAGCAGGGCTAGCTTAGGCTAGGCTATGCTAGAGTATAGTAGAGTAAGGTGGAGCTATGTTATGCAAGTTTAGGTTAGAGTAGAGTGTAGTGGAGTAGAGTAGAGTAAAGTAGAGTAGAGCTAGGTTAGGCTAGGTTGGGCTTGGCTAAGTTAGGCTAAGCGAGGTTAGGATAGAATTGAGTAGAGTAAAGTAGTGGAAAGCTCAATAAGGCTAGGCTAAGGTTGGCTAGAGTAGAGTAGAGTAGAGAAGAGTAAAGTAGAGTAGAGAAGAGCAGAACAAAGCAGAGTAGACCAGAGAAAAGCATAGTAAGTAGAGTAGAGCTAGGTTAGGTTAAGCTAGGTCAGAGTTGAGTTGAACAGAGTAGAATAGAGTAGAGTAGATTACAGTATAGTACAATAGAGTGGAGAAGAGTAAAGCAAGGTTATCCTAAGCAAGGTAGGGCAAGGCTAGGCTGGGCTAGGTTAGGCATTGCTAGACTAGAGTCGAGTAGAGCTAGATTCAATTAGGCTAGGCTAAGCTAAAGTAGAGTAGAAAAGAGTAATGTAGAGTATAGTAAAGCAAAGTAAAGTAGAGTAGAGTAGTATAGAGAAAAGTATAATAGAGTAGAGTAGAGCAAAGCTAGGTTATGCTTGGCTAAGATAGAGTAGAGTAGAGTTGAGTGGAGTAGCGTAGAGTAGAGTAGAGTAGAGTAGACATAGGTTATGCTATGCTAGGATAGTGTATGCTAGGCTAGGCTGTGCTAGGCTAGAGTAGAGTAGAGTGTAGTAGAGTACAATATCATAGAGCTAGATTAGGCTAGGTTTGGCTAGACTAAGCTAGAGTAGAGTAGAGTAGAGTAAAATAGAGTAGAGTAGAGCAGATGAGAGTAAAGTATAGTAGAATGGAGTAAAAGGAGAGTAGAGGAGAGGAGAGGAAAGCAGAACAGAGCAATTTTGAGTAGAGTAGAGCATAATGGAGCAGAGTCGAGTAAAGTAGAGTAGAGCAAAGTAGAGTAGAGCTAGGTTAGAATAGGTTGTTTGGCTTGAGTAGAGCAGAGTAGACTCGAGTAGAGTAGAGTAGAGCTGTGTAGAGTAGAGCTAGTTGACGATAAGTTAGGCTAGGCTAGGTTAAAATAGAGTAGAGAAGAGTAGAGCATAGTATAGTAGACTAGAATAGAGTAGAGTAGAGCTAGGTTAGGTTGGGTTAAGCTAGGCCAGTCTAAGTTAGGTTAGGATAAGCTCAGTTAGCTTAGAGTAAAGGAGACTAGAGTATAATAAAGTAGAGTAGAGTATAGTAGAGAAACGTTAGGCTAGGTTATGCTAAGTTAGAGTAGAGAAGAATAAACCAGAGTAAAGCAGAGTAGAGAAGAGCTAAGCAGAGTATGGCTAAGTAGAGCATAGTAGAATAGAGCAGAGTAGAGTTAGGTTAGGCTAGGATTGGCTTGCTTAAGTTAAGCTAGGCTATAGTAGGGTAGAGTAGAGTTTAGTAGAGTAGAGCAAAATAAAGTAGAGTAGAGTAGAGTAGGCTATAGTAGAACTAAATTGTACTAGGTTAGGCTAGGTTGGAGAAGAGTAGAATAGAGTAAAGTAGGGTGGAGTAAAGTAGATTAAAATAGAGTAGAATAGAGTAGAGTAAAGTATAGAATAGTTTAGTTAGGCTAAGCTAAGAAAGGATAAGGTTGGCTAGGCTCATTTGGGCTAGGCTAGAATAGTGGAAAGTGGAGTAGAGTATAGTTCAGTAAGGGAGAGTAGAGAAGAGCAGAGTAGAGTGGAGCAGAGTAGAGTAGAGCAAAGGAGAGTAAAAGAGAGGAGAGGACAGTAGAGTAGAGAAGAGCAGAGTAGAGTGTAGAAGAGTAGAACATAGTAAAGAAGTGAAGTATAATAGAGAAGAGTTTTTCTTCTTCTCTTTCTACTTCTACCTCATCTTCTTCTTCATTTTCATATTCTTCGTCTTCTTCTTCTTCTTCTTCTTCATCTACCTCGTCTTCTTCTTCATCATTATCATCATCGTTTTCGTCTTCTTCTTCTACTACATTTACTTTTTCGTTTTCTTACTCTTCTTCGTCTTCCTCTTCTTCTTCATCATCATCATCTTCTTCTTCTTCTTCTTCTTCCTCTTCTTATTCTTCTTTTTTTTCTTCTTCTTCTTCTTCTTTTTCAACTTCTTTTTATTCTTCTACTTCTTCTTCGTCTTGTCGTAGTTCTTCTTCTTTTTGCTCTTCTTCTTCCACTTCTTCTTCTTCTCCTACTACTTCTTCTTCTACTTCTTCTTCCTCTTCTTTTTCTTCATATTTTTCTTTTTCTTCCCCTTCTTCTTCTTCTTTTTCTTGATCTTCTACTTTTTCTTTGACTTCTTTGTCCCCCTTTTCTTCGTCATCCTCTTCTTCATCTTCTTTTACTTTTTCATCTACTTCTTCCTCTTCGTTGTCTACTTCTTCTTCTTCTTCTCTTCTTCTTCTTCTTCCTCTTCCTCTTCTTCGTCTACAACTTCGTTGCCATCGCCTTTTTCTTATTCTTCTTCTTCTTCTTCTTCTTCTTTGTCTTCTCATTCCACTTCTTATTCTTATTCTTATTCTTCTTGTCCTTCTTCTTCTTCTTCTACTTCATCTTCTTCCTTTTTCTCTTTTTCATCTTCTTCTTCTTCTTCTTCTACTTTGCCTTCTTCTTCTCCGTCTTCTTCTTCATCTTCTTCTTGTTCTTCTTCTTCTACTTCTACTTCTACTTCTACTTCTTCTTCATCTAATTATTATTAAAGTTATTATTATTATTATTGTTATTCTACATCCTTTATTTCCTCTTATTGTACTTTTTTTTCGTCTTCTTCTTGTTCTTCTTTTTATGCTTCCTCTTCATCTTTGTCTTCTTCTTCTTCTTGTTCTTGTTCTTCTTCCTCTTCTTGGTCAACTTCTTCTTCTTTGTCTTCTTCTTCTTCTTCTTCATCATCATCATCATCATCTTCTTCTTCATCATCTATTTCTTCTTAATCTTCTTCTTCTTCTTCTTGTTCTTCTTCTTCTCCTTCTTCTTCTACTTCTTCTTCTTCTTCTTTTTCTTCTTCTTCTTATTCTTAGTATTCATCATCATCAACATCTTCTTCTTCATCTTCTTCTTCTCTTTTAACTTCTTCATCTACTTGTTCTACTTCATCTTCTTCCTTGTCGTCTTCTTCTTTGGCTTTGTCTTCCTCCTCTTCTTCTGCCTCCTAGTTTTCTTTTTCTTCATCTTTTTCTTCTTCTTCTTTGTCTTCTTCTTCTTATTCCTTTCCTCTTCTTCTACTTTCACTTTATCCTTTTGTAGCACTTGTTCTTCTTCTTCTGCTTCTTCTTCATCTTCTTCTTCTTCTTCTTTTTCTTCTTCTTTTTCCTCCTCCTCTTCTTATTCTTCTTATTATTCTTCTTCTTCTACTTCTTCTTCTACTCCTACTTCTTTTTATTCTTCTATTTTTCTTCTTCTTCCTCTTCTTCTTCTTCTTCTTCTTCTTCTTACCCTTCTTTTTCTTTTTCTTCCTCTTCTTCTTCTTCCTTTGTTTTATTCCTCTTTCTGTTCTTCTTCTTCTTCTTCCTCTTCTACTTTTTCTTCTTTTTCCTCTTCTTCCTATTCTTTGTCTTCTTCTTCTTCGTGATCTTTTTCTCCTTCTTTGTCTTCTTGTTCTTCTTCTTCTTCTTCTTCTTCCTCTTCCCCTTCTTCTTCTTCTTTTTCTTCTTCTTCTTCTCCTTCTTCTTGTTATTCTTCTCCTTCTTCTCCTTCTTCTTCTTCTTCTCTTTCTTCTTCTACTTCATCTTCTTCTTTGTTGTCTTCTTCTTTGCCTTTTTCTTCTTCTTCTTCTTCTTCTTGAACCTTGTCTTCTTCTTCATCACTTTCATCTTCTTTTTGTTTGCCTTCTTCATCTTCTATTTTTCTTTTTTTCTAACTCTTCTTCGTCTTCCTTTTCTTCTTCATCATCATTATCATCATCATCTTCTTATTGTTCTTCCTCTTCCTCTTCTTATTATTCTTCTTCTTTTCCTACTTCATTTTTCCTTCTACTTTTTCTTCTTCTTCTTCTTTTTGTTCTTCTTCTCCTTCCTCTTCTTGTTCTTCTTCTTCTTCTTCTTTTTCAAATTCTTCTTCTTCTTCTTCCTCTTCTTCTTGTTCTTCATCTTTTTCTTTTTCCCCTTCTTCTTCTTCGTCTTCATCTTCGACTTTTTCTTTGACTTCTTTGTCCTCCTGTTCTTCATCTTCCTCTTCTTCGTCTTCTTCTTCTTCGACTTCTTCTTCTTCTTTCTCGTCTACTTCTTCTGTGTCTACTTCTTATTCTTCTTCTCTTCTTCTTCTGTGTCTACTTCTTATTCTTCTTCTCTTCTTCTTCTTTGACTACATCTTCATCATCTTAGTCTTATTCTTCTTCTTCTTCTTCTTCTTCTTCTTTGTCTTGTTCTTCCTCTTCTTCTTCTTCTTCGTTTTCTTCTTTTTCTTCCTCTTTTCGTCTTCCTCTTCTTCTTCTTCTTCTTCTTCTTTGTCTTCTATTTCTTCATCTTCTTCTCCATCTTCTTTTTCTTCTTCTTCTACATCTTCTTCTTCTACTTCTACTTCACCTTCCTCTTCATCTTATTATTAATAATATTATTGTTATTATTATTATTATTATTGTTATTGTTATTCTGCATCTTCTACTTCTTCTTATTATACTTGTTTTTCTTCTTCTTCTTGTACTTATTTTTCTGCTTCTTCTTCATCTTCGTCTTCTTGTCCTTCTTCTTCTTCTTCATCTTCTTCTTATTCTTCTTCTACTTCGTCATCGTCGTGTTCTTCATGT